>OU426978.1:219398515-219589855 GCA_911387785.2 Aelia acuminata | reverse complement strand
ATATTATATTTCATGACTTTATTGTACATATTCTAGGGTTTGAAATTAACTCTTATTTTCTCGGAAAGAGAATAAAAGTCAAATCCGGACTTTTACATTTCTAATAAATAAATAAAAATCACATCATGACTTTTATATTTCAGGGCAGAAAATAAAAGTCCTGATATGATCTTTATCACAATGATACCTAATATAGGAGTCAAAGCTTGATTTTAATTATTTAAGGATTTTTTTTTCGGATTTCTTCATATTGGTGTACATTATTGGGTAAACCGTTTTTATTAAGTAATTACCTAGTATCGATCTTAAGATCCATTCTATCTATTCTAATCTAAGATAGATTACCAAGGCTGCTGATAATGAAAATAATATCGATATAAAACATCAGGCTCACTCAGGTATTGATTATAATTTATCTGATATTTATAATATTGAGGTCGACTTCTAGCGTTTATTGATTAGATTAATTATTTAGAGCGTTGATTGTGAAAATGATATCGGTTTTTCGATTATGTAGGTATTGATTTATAAGAACTTACGCGATATAAGCGATATTGGGGTCCGCTCTAAAGGTTAATTGAGGCGCTGAATTTGAAAATGATATCGACTATTGGATTACACACTCAGGTATCGATTTATTACAACTTAAACGATAAATACTATATTGTGTCCGGCTAATAGGTTAATGAAGGTGCTGAATTTGGAAATTATATAGATTTTTGGATTAGACACTCAGGTATCGATTTATTGCAAATTACACGATAGATACGATATTGTGGTCGGCTAACAGGTTAATGAAGATGCTGAACATGGAAATGATATCGATTTTTGGATTACGCACTCAGGTATCGATTTACTACAACTTACAAGATGTTTCATACACTTTGAATATTTTCATGAAATTAGTCATCTGTAAATAGTAATCTAACTTCGTAGTCATAAACATGTGCTATGACAGTTTGTTTCAACTGCTAGTTCGTTCCGAAAAAAGGTCCAGAACTATTCTAAACCATATTTTTTTATTCTTTTCTTTGTTTAACGTTACAATATTATGATAAATAGCATTTAAATTATTTTCCTGCAGGCATTATCATCTGATGGAACTTCCAGGACTTTAAGTAACAATAAACTCCCCCATGCCTTGAGTTACTGGAATGGGAAAAACATAAAAAAAATATATATATTTCACAAGTCAATAAAATATATGTGATAGTATTAAAAAAATAAATTTAAAAGAACTCATTAGAGATGGAGCAATGCTCAACAACAGTTAAGCCCTCGGAGTATAAAAGAAAATGGCGACAGGAGTCCAATGGAGCTCTTTAACCCTTGCTCTTAATGGCACTCTAATTAATGGCTCTCTTTCTTGTTTTCTTTTCATGTATTTTTTATTTTCGTTTTTCTTTTTTTTCTAAAAAGAAGGACTTGTTTGTCTTATTCTTTTTGTGTCGCCCCTCACTAATTACTCCTGGTGTGTAGTGTTATTCCACATTCTTTAATTGTTTCATTTTTTTTTCTATATTCGTGCAATTACTCGTTTGATTTCTTTCAAAAACGTTATTTTTCATTCGATAACACTACTTTCTAAGCAGGGCTACTCAGATGATTTTATTGATATATATATATATATATATATATATATATATATATATATATATATATATATATACATATATATATATATATATATATATGTATAACCTACCTAAATAATCTTCATAAATCTCACCATCACACTATCTTACAATTGAGGGGTCGGGGCAAAATAGTGTCAAGCAATATTATTAGCAAAAATAAACTGTAGCTGCAGTCTGCTGTATATTACGTAGGACTATATGTCTAAGATGGAAATGCCTCCTAAATATGACTATATAGAGCCTCTACAGTCATATTTAGGTGACATTTCCATTATAGACATATAGTCCTACGTAATATAGTTTACTAGCTGTATATACTGGTTTCACCCGGAAAATTTCATTTTTTATATCTATAAAATCTATAAAGTGACTTTTATTGACGCAAACGGTCGATTTCGTAAAAACCAATGTAAAGTTAACCAATTTAAGTTATGCAATTTTAATATGGACAGGTATTCGCGCCTGGTATCAAAGAATCACTGAGCGAAAGTTGGAGAATATAGGACAAACGGAAGGGATTTTTATAAAGAACAAACAGAATTTCATCTTTATTTTCCGGTTTCACCCGGGGAATTTTATTTTTCTAATATAAAAAACCAATGTAAAGCGAGATCATTACGATTTTTATAACGACAAAGAATATCAGCTGAAGATCGGCTGAGATTATGCAATTTTAATATGGACAGGTATTCGCACCTGGTATGGATTTCTATAAAGAACAAACAGAATTTCATCTTTATTTACATAGATTATAGCTGCATATCCCGGTTTCACCCGGGGAACTTGACGGTCGATTTCGTAAAGAACCATTGTAAAGCGAGATCATTATGATTTTTATAACAACAAAGAATATCAGCTGAAGATCGTCTGATGTTATGCAATTTTAATATGGACAGGTGTTCATATTGATTTCCTTATATTTCCAACTTGGAAGAAAAAAGTAAACTTAAAAACTAAAGCTAATTTGATAAAGAATGGCGGCTGTGGGCGTTCAAAAATGAATCAGCCAATTCAGTCCAGGATTGAATCAACCGATTCCAAACCAGCCTTCCGTAGGCTGGTAAAAATCAACAATAAGGAAAGCCTTAAAAATTAACGAATTCAAAAGAGGAAAAAAATTCCGAATATCAGCCAAGCTATAACCTATTTCAATTATTAATAATGTAACACTTCTGTGGGTAAAAAAATATTTATTCAAAGAATAATAACGATTCCCAATGCCACACGAATTATAAATATACAAATATTTATACAGGTTACAAAAATTATCACTTTGTAACCTAGAAATAATCATATGACTTGAGCTCCAGAACAAAGACTAAGACTAACTGTCCAGTCACTCGCTCCTAATATATAGTCGAAACGAGAATGGTCTAGAACCTCGTGGAACGGCGTGGATGGTACTCGAACTTTGTAGTTACAAACATGTTCTATGACAGTTTCTTCCTACTCTTGGTTCTTTCCAATTTTTCGAACCCATGTTATTTATTGTTTTGGTTTAACCTTACAATAGAGAGAGAAGAGAGAGAGAGAGAGAGAGTGAGAGAGAAAGAGAGAGAGAGAGAGAGAGAGAGAGAGAGAGAGATGTTTTATATGTTAGTTTCTTCCAACTGTTGGTTCGTTATAACAAAAGGTTTGGGACTTTTAAAACATATGTTTTTGTTGAACGTTACAATAATAATGATAAATAAAGATGATTTTGTTTGTTTAAAGTCACTTTATGCAACTAAGGCTAATCGGGCGATGCTACAGTGGGAATCCTAAATTTTGCCTATCCAGGTATAATTAAGATAGGGATCTAACGAGTTCCTTACATCGTACAGGCTCAGGACCTCCATTTTACGTCCTTTCCGAGGGACGGCCCATAACATGTCAAAGGTTGCCCATACCCGCCTGGTTTTAGAGGAACAGTAATCGTTCTCGGTTTCCAGAAAGGCACATTTTAAAATTAATATTAATCAATATATATTATAAAGCAAAGTGTACAATGTGCGTGCCGATAAGGCTCAAAAACCACACAACGTATGTTTAATAAAGTTATGTCAGTGTGTTGCTATACAACCCCTAACGGAGAAGAAGGTTTCCGTTTTTCTCCTAAGAGTGTAAAATTGAAGAGAAAAGGAGTGGAATTTTAAGCCTCTCGCACCATGTAATTAGCCTACCTGAGAATGCCGTACGAGTTTATGAATGAAAAATTTAGTTTGAGCTGCAGACTACCAGGAAGCGCTTAGGTGCGTTTCACTCAATGTTTATTGTTCATTCATTCCGTTCAGATTGTAAAGGTTATATATTTTACAGCTGTTCTTTTTAAATTACTAAAACATCAAGTGAAAATAATTAATTTCACCTTTGCGTTCAAAATAAAAAAATGATTTTACATCTCTGCAATCAATTAGAAAACCGCCTGGATACCTTACAAAATTAATTTTCTCATAAGAAGGTTAATTGATTAACGCATTACATTTAATCAATATATAACATATACTTAAGGAAATTTAATGCAATATGAGTGAACATTTTTTAGTAGTACAGTACAGCGAATAAAAACAGACATAAAACAAAAAAGAAGAGCTAAATTGACTGATTATAAATCGAAAATAAACAGTTTGAAGTGTTCTTATTGTATGTAATTATGAAAAATGGTTTTGTTACTATGTATGATGAGCATTCCTGTTGACAAAATGACTAACTCCAATTACAGCATTTTTTCAATAAGATTTTATCACCCCTCATAGTTCAGGATAAAAAGAAATATGATGAAAAAATTGTGCCCTCATGATATTTTGGTTTTCACTTTTTAATAGTAGTAAGATTGGAGAGGTGCAGAGTCCGACCAAATTATGAGGGGGGATATCTTAAGGGAGGTTGAACTGGAAGAAGGGTCTTAAAAAAAAAGTTCCTATGAATCTTCGGTAGTTTCTATACTTCTGGATCTAATAGGACCATCATTGTAGTCGGCGCTTAATTTGTACTCGAAATATAGTTTTTAACTAATAGATTTTTCAACAATAAGCTAATAACTTATTATCTGGTGACTGCTTGGAATGGGCTTATACGATTCAGAATCACAGAAACCATCGAAAACGATGCATAACTCGACAAAGTTGCATTAAAATTAATTAATTGTTCATTCACTATTTTCAACCCCCTTTAAAGTATCTCGGACTCTGCAGATCTTGAATCTTAACATTGATACCATGTTAAAAGTTTCAAGAAAGTGCTAATTTTGTTCTATATTTCCTTTAATTTTAAAGTTTTTCTGTTATTAAAACTACCACACAACTACCGGAGCGAAGCCGGGCACCTTAGCTAGTTTATTATATAAGTCCTGAGGGAGCTTAAGTGTGAGATGGACTTTTTTATTTTCCTATGTACAGTACCTTTGTTTTTGTTTATATGGAGAAAATAACTCCCGTTATGCCTAAAAATGATAAATGGCTAAATATGAAATATAAAAAAAATCGAGTAAGCATATAAAGGAGAAAATAGAAAAATATTTCGACAACTCATAAAACACGCCAGGAATGCGCAGTACGTCATTAATTACAGACCATTGTTTATAACAAAATGCGTTCAGTTCATCGGATAGCGATATTTAAAAAGATGTGTGAATTCGAGTAATGGCGTTTACATATTTATCAAAACACGTCTAAGTAAGTTGGTAAGTGAAAGTTGTGTGTTGTGCGCACCGCACCAGATTTTTTGTTCTTCAAGATATCTTTTCTGTGTTGGAGGATTGATATGTTCTTGAGAATGCCAACACCCCAGACATGAGAAAGCAGGGGCAATCAGGATCGACACAATGCTAATTGAATTAAGGAACCATTGCTCCCGAAGGCGGTCCATTAACTAACTGTTAATTAATACGTTAACGAGCTGGCCCTGGCAGAAGTTAATTACTCAGCCAACCGGGCCAATCGATCTAAACCCGTTGACATTAATTCAACTACAGATGAGCCGATTCCAAAAATTCTATATATATGTATTTATCTTCCAAATGATGTCACATCAAATTATTTTATGTAAGTCCCCACTGAGAACTTAAATCCGCGAAGAAATTATTGGCTAAAGTTGGATTATAGGCTGTAGTCGATAGTTACTTTTGATCTATCGATAGATCACGCTTATGTAATGTTTAACCTTATATTTTTTACCATCGAGTTTTAAAAATCTTGGTCGATTATAGTATACATATAACTTCTATATAACTTTGCATGAGTTGATACCGCACCAGACTTGTCATTATTTAATTCCAAAGAGAAAGTTACCAATTGCTGGGATCCCGGATTTTCATGTAAAATAAAATCCAAAATAAGTGCAATTATATTTACTCAACTATGTAAAAAAATCTGTTTTTATCCTATCAGCTTTTTATCCTATGTTTAATTTATCCTATCAGATATCTACGAATACTTAACTAATTATTTTTATTTTTTTACAGGTTTGAATGATTCTCTACAACAACACAGACCATTTGGAGAAGAAAAAAAGGGAATTCGTATGTAAATAGGTGTAATTATGAATGTAAAAAGAATATAAAAATCAAACTGAAAATCATTATGTAAATTAATTGATATTGAATGTCATTCGAGTATAGATATATCCAGTTATACTTCCAGTGATGATACTAACGTTTATTAAGTATACTGAACAGTGTGATTGTGTGTAAATACATATACATATATAATACTTAGTAATTAAGTCAGTGTTACCTTATAAAGCTCACAGTCGTTAACGCACACAATATGTACATAGTCGTGTTAGGAAAATATAAACATAGTGTCCCCTTTGATGTCCTGAGTTATATGTAACTTTGGAATTAAGCCAACGTATGCCAAGTTATACAGAACAACAACTTTATTAAAATTCTTTCCTCTGTATAAAGAAATACTTTATCCTTTTTCCTTATCCGGATAACATCTAATATCTGACCCTTTTTCCCTATATTTTCATGTTGTTTCTATTTCATCTATGTGTTCTCTAAAATATATATATAATAATCCAAATACTTCTTTTCCATTATACTAATATATGTAGGGTGAATCATGAGCATTAATACATTAAAAAAATAAAAGTTCAAAATTTACCATAGAAACTTCTTCATCACTCACATTAAGGTGGCTTTACACCGTGTCGAACCACGTTGACGAACAGCTTGTTCAGAACATCGTTCGGAGTACTAGTGTCGCCTTTGAGTTAAGATAAGCTGAAAAGGTCCTTTAAGCTTTTTCCTGTCGTTGCTTACAACTATGTTAAGTTAAAGTAAAAGCCAGAACGACAACTAATTTTTCAGGACGTTTCAGTGTAAATAATACAAAATGTCTGTTCGGATCGGCAAGGTTCAGGGGATTATATGTTTGTCTCGTTGTTTGACCCGGTGTAAACAGGTCTTACCTTTATAGTTCAGATATGTCATTGGTATCGATACATTTTTTTACTATAGCGTATTTTAGAATTGTCAAAAATCAATTGTAAAGTTCAAAAAATATTATATGCACTTGCATAAGGACTGTCTTGAACTAAGTAAAAATCAAATATACAAGCTAAAGTTACAAGACAATGTTTATTAAATGGTAATGATAAGGAAATAAAACTATTTATTGCTTATTATTTAATTTATTTTTTAATAGATTTAACAGTTTTATCTTCTTAGTTTAACCAAGGGCGGAGGGGGGGGGGGGGGTCTCTACAGACCCATAGCTATCTTTTATATTTAATTAGCTCTAAATAATTTATAAGATTACAATATTTAAAGATTTATAAAAACTGCTGTAATGTAAAAAAAAAAAACTATAGAGGGAAATTAAAGTAATTTTCCTAGATAAGTAGACACGTCATTTCCATGTATTTTAAAATTCATCATTCATGATATATAAGATATTTAACTAGTTTACACTTAAACATTTGTGTTTAGTGCCAATTACAAAAAGTAGTGCCATCTGATAGTATAGGAAGTGTACTTTCGTTTCATACTTGTTACAGTCGAGAAAAAAAAAGATAGTCCACATAAAAGGCGGAAAAACAGCTGAAGTCCTGAGCGTCGGGGAAAGATTAACAGTAGTCCATTTCTGCGGTGTTTGTTTGTTGATGAAGGTTATCCAATTGGTTGTTGGTTCTTCAGTTTACATTCTATTCTAATCTATTACGGTGTTTAACATTATAAAAGTGATTTTCTTATTATTATTACGTTTAAAAATGAACAGTGACTTTAGTTCAAGAGAAGATGCTTACAAGTGTACAAAATAAAAAAGAAAAAAAACACGGACGAATGTCATGAAAAAACTCAGGCTTTCAACTCACAAGTCGGTAAAAACTGTTTTTGTAAACGATTAACTTGGTGGAATTAATTTTGATTCGCCATTTTTCAAATTCTACCATTTCTCTACTTCAAATGGATGGATGGTTTTGAAGGGCGAAGGATGCGATAGTAGGATTTCGATGTGATGAAAGGTTAGCCGTGTCATCAACGAAGCTAAAGATGGTAGTGCGTGGGTGTCCAGAGATATCTAATGTGTAGACAGAGAAAAAAATTTATTTCTATTAGTAAATAGAAACAAATTTGTTATTTATAATATTATTGATAGGTTAAATGATAGTCAGGATTTTCAGTTTACAATGATTTTATTGTGGTAAGCCAAAGTTTCGATCCAACTTGTGTATCTTCATCAGGGCTACTGAGTCCAGGTGGATACTAAGACTACTGTCCATCATTTAACCTATCGTAAAGAAGAACAGTTGACTATCTCTCACTTCTACTATAGTATTATTGTTTTATTTTCTAACCCAAAAAAGTAATAATAATTCCCAGGTCACAAACAAATAAGCAATGGACTACAATGGTTTTCCCCCCCAACAATGAGCAGTCTGGTGATGTTTTGTTATTTCAGGGGCATTAATAGCTACTATTTGGTTTTGGAAATTTTGTACAGTGGTAAACAGTTATCTGGGTTAGAGGAATATGTTTTGTGAAACTAATTTTAACTTTTGGAAAATGGATCAAGGCGACCATAAACTTTGAATTTCATTTTTCTCAGATTGGACTACCGTGGTTTTATTTATTCAACTATTTATTCTGTATATAAAGTATTAAATAGAAAATTTCAATTCACGTTTACATTGATCTTGAATGCTTTTCTGAAAACTAGTAATTTTTTCAGATTTTTTATTTAATAATTTAGATGCAAAACAGGCTGGAGAAAGATTGATGGGCTCCAAGGCCCCCCCCTCCCGTTGGTAATCCTTGGGTTAACACAAATTTAGGTGGTAATATCGTAATAGTACTAGGCCTGGCTAAAATGGCGCCGTTTAGTGAGGCCACGAACTCAACTGAAAAGTACTTTTTTGGGAAATTTATTTGTTTCTGAAGGGGAAGTCTAAATATGTGTTCTCAATAAAGCTGATCCAATCCCTTTTTAACTGAAAATGACGCGATGGGAATTCGCTTTCATAAAGGTCACATAACCTCCAAAACCACACGCCCACAAGTAACACAGTTACTAAATGTAACATAGTAACAATGCCAGACTAATTTTATTTAATCCTAAAAAATTTTTAACGCCCAAATATAATATAAACGAAACAGTAAAGTTACTAAAGTAATCTTAAAGTCCCTCCCTTCCTTTAGTCCTATAAAACTTTTTATCCTGTGTTAAATTATTGGATCTCAAAAAGTCCAATCAGCCGCTATTTCAAGATAAATTGGATGAATAAAATAAAATATTATTAAAAAAGTTTTTTCATATCTATAATGGTAGTAAAGCCTTTCTCTAATATTATTTTCTCAATTATTTATCAAATTATTAATTTTGAAAACTATTTTTTTTTTTGTGGAAATTAATAGAAATAAAAAAAATTAAGCCGAATTAAACAACAGTGCCATGTGCCATATTAGTTTTAAATGCAATAGCCTAAGAGCAGGCAAGAAATATATTAGAATTTCTCTCGTTTCTCCTCAGGTGAAAGTATTCAGTATGATTTGTGAATTTTCTATGGGATTTCATATAACATCTCCAAAGTCTATTTGAACATTTTCCAGTAACCTTTCCAAATCAAAAGCAACCACTTTCAACTCAATCTTTGCCCGTTTTGTGTTTAGTGTGACCGTTTCCATATCATTGTCACATTTGAAAAAATATTGAAGTTCTGAGTGAATTATAATGAGTCAAATTTTTGGTTGTTTTTTTTTTGGTTTATGGTTCAGTTTGAACCATAAATTGTTATGAAAAAAAAATATAATTACATTTCTGAGAATTTTATAAAAAAACAAGTTATTTTGAAAATAACGAATTCTTCAAACAGACACAGTACAACCTTGGACTAACTCTTGAAGGATGGAATGGAAACGACTAAAGCTACTTTACCCACTTTTTTCTAAATCCTCAAAACTAACACTTAGACAAATACTGACTTGCACATACTTACTTAAACCTATACAGATAGACGGCATTGCCAAAAAAACAAAACAAAACAACGCATTTACAAAAACTGATATACAGATGTAATGGCCATAAATGTGATGAGGAGATTAAAAAGGCATTGAATGAGAGATCTTTTTCTTTAACAGACCTGTACGACTTGCAGAATGGTCATCAAATCTTCAAAGTAGATTGCCCTGTTGTTGACAGTGTGAGCAGTTATACAAATGGAGACGAAAATCAAAAATGAAAATTAAAAATGAGTTTTAATTTATAGTGATTTAGTATAATTTTCGACAGATTGGACCATAAAATGTTACGAAAACATTTTACAATAACACTTTGGAGAAATTTCGTATTTAACCCAGTTATTTTCGAAATGGATGGATATATGGATTTATCTCAGAAGGATACAATCCCTAGGACTTAACACTAAAAACAATTGAAAACTAAGTATTTGGCTAATGAAAACCCTACGTAGGGAATGCGCAAATCTTGACTGATTAGCGCATGCCAACACATAAAGACTTTTAACAATCGTTTTCATATTAGCTTATACAGACATTTAAAACTAGTCATAAGAGATATTACTATAGCTCAGATCTCAATTAATAAGAGGAGGATATTAAAAAGGCATTGTCTGAGAGAGATCTTTCCTTAAACAACGCTAGCTAATGGAAGTGTTATTGCTGGGTACTTTCCACTTCACGTTACGAGGCATCATTAAGGATTTTAAGTAAAAAAAACACAACAAAAAAAAAGTGCTCCGATATGTTTTTAAAAATTCAATGACTAAGCCTTATCTATCAAACTTGTTCGACTATTAGTACTATTCATTGGACAAGCTAAATCGAAAGCTTTGTCTAAGTTATGATTACGGTGGCCTGGCCTTCCATAACGGCCGCGCTACTTCCATTAGTCCGGCTGAAGGGAGGAACATCTCGATGGCCAACACCCAACTCGCTTAGCAACTCGGAAACTTGTCAAGTAATTTACGAGGCGATAACCGCCATTTAGCTAAGCGATTAGATGCCCGTCGGACTGAGACAGAATCGAAACAAAAGATTAATTTCAATCTTTAGCACAGATTCAAGTCAGATCTTTTATTTGAAAATCGTTATCACTAAAACTAAATTAAAACGTCTTAATATATCCAAATTAAGTTTACTAAAGAAGTAAATTGTTTAAAACATTAAAACAACCGGGATTCGAACCCGGATTTCCTTATCACTGGTAAGAAGCTCCTGCCAATTGAGCTACTAGGCTCATATCTTCCACATATAAATAAATAAATTCTTTATTTATCTGTTCTGGGACGTGTCGCTTAAGAACAAATTTAAATAATATGCAAAGGGGGCTTTAGAACCTTAATTTTTAAATTGAAATGATACTAAATAACTACAAATAATTAGGGAACCTCTAGTTTAAAAGGAGAAAATAAAATAAACATTAAATATTCGCTCAGGTGAAAGAAACTAGTTTTCACATCTAATAATATATACATATTAACACACTTATTTACAGATTGGTTAAATAGTATTTATATTTTCTAAAAAAAAAGAAAAAAGATAATAAAAAAATAAAATAAAATATATAAGGAAAATAAGAACTTCAATCGGTTTAAAAAGGACGCTAGATGGGTATGAAATAATGATATAGGCGGGATTTAAAGGTGGAGAGGATATTGGAATTACGGGTGGAAGTGGGAATGGAATTCCATAACGAGGTGGACCGGGTAATGAAAGATCTATCAAAAGTTCACGTTAGGTGGGCAGGTGTATATAGATCTGAAGACCTAGAGTGGGTATTGCGGGAATGTACCGAGGATTTGGGATTAAGAAGTTGTGAGATATATGGTGGTCGGCAGGATCGGATAACTTGGAAAAAGGAAGGTTGCCAGGAAACACTTACGGCTGTAGGAAGGATATAACCGCTTTAACTTTTCGTAAAAAGGCGATACGGAGACGTCTCTTGGGATCCCGAATATAAATCGGATAGAAAAATTTATTAAACATTTTAGCTTTGCGTCGAGATCCCCTGAGATACCCCCATACACCGTGCAACAATTGGGGGAATATCAAGGAAGGTCACGGAAATGGTTTAGTTGCTTTAAGGTCGAAATGGTGAGACGGGAGATATTGGGAATATGGTTTTTCCAGGAAAAAGTGTGGTCAAAGGTTACACCAAGGTTTTTGTCTGTTGGTTAGAATTTGATGGGATTGTTATTTAACATATACACAGGGATATGTGCCTGGTAGCTAAAGTGGTATGGGCGCCTTACTAGTGATAAGGAAATCTGGGTTCGAATCCTTTTCTCTTCTTATAAAAAATATTTAAAAATTATAATAATAAATTGCATGTTATCATTACAGAGAAATAATTTCAAAAAATGACATTATTCAAGGAATCTCATTAGATTGGACAAATATTGTCCACTCTCCCTTATAATTCGCAAAGATTGCGAGATCGTTGGAGAAGAGGTCAATAAAGAGAAAGTGTTGACTTGATCGGGATATGTGCCTGGTAGCTCAAGTGGCAAGAGCGCCCTACTAGTGATAAGGAAATCCGGGTTCAAATTCCAGACTTTTTTTCTTCTTATAAAAAATATTTAAAAATTCACATAAAACAATTTTTTAATGTTTCAACAATGTTTACATTGTTCTCACCCTCAGTGACCAAATATATAGACTACTCGATTTACTTCTTCATGTGACAGTAATATCAAATACTCTCAATCATTTATAAACTTTTCTCCATTTAACATCTTTATACTTAGCGATCCATAAAAAGAAAAATAATTGAAAACTGTATCTAAAATTCACAATTATAAATAAATATTGACGTTGACTAACTTTTAAACAAATTTTATAATTTAATATAAGTTTTTTCTTCTCAATTTCATTAACGGAACTTAGTTCCATGGAGAAACTTTAAGTGAAAACTTGAGACACCCAAAAGGCATGAAAAACAAACCGACCCTCTTTTTCATCAGATGAAATCTTTAAAAAGTATTCTGAACAAAAACAAAAAGTGCCAATCACCCTTCAAAATTTAAGAGTTCTTTCATTATCTTCAAAATGGCTATAGATTTACTGTTCGGTAACAAAAAAAAAAAAAAAAAGACGATGCCGAAAATTCTCTTAAAAGCTTTTCCATTAATGAAAATCTGACAGTCTAACAATGGATCACGTAAGAAGGTAATAAAGATTAATTTCGGCTGATGGAAAACTTTTCTCTCATAAAAGGAAAACATTTTCTTGAAGAAAACTTCAAAGTATTACTTTGATATATCTTGAATGACTATACTTCTATACTATAACATTTTGTTTTTTTAACAAACAACATCCAGTAAACGTGTTTGCTATGAAATAAAGTAAAATAATGTCACGAAAAGGCATGTAAGAGAAACTACCCGTTGATACCACTCAACTAGTAATATTAATATTACTAAGTAGTAATATTAATATTACTTAATATTAAATTTGTATTAACATATTAGCCAGCACATGGAGATTAATTGTCTTAATAATATTAATATTATCCTTACATTAAATTTACGTATGTGAGAGGAATATATTATCCTTAATAACATATTAACCACCTTGTACATGTTAAACTCTTGGTACCAGATATGGCTACAGATGAAATGCCTATAAATATTAGGAGGAGATTAAAAAGGCGTTGGATGAGAGATCTCCTTCTTTAACATATCAGTATAACTGAAACAAGCCAGACAATAGGTAATGCTAGATCCTTCCCCTTGCCTGAAGTGTTACTACCATATGTCCATTCACAGACATCTAATTTGCTGATTGTCGACAGGCTCAGATTCACAAATGGAGTTAGAAAAATTAAATTAGTAATAAACTAGATAAAGGAACAATGTATGATACCTCTATTCAACTGAAGTAAATATTGAAATTTGCCAAACAACCAAAACCCCGAATGTTTTATATTAAACATAAACAATGTGAGTTGGTCGGTTTTAACACTCCACATTCTCTTCCGGATGCCGACCGAACCGAAGCAATGTCAAACTTTGAATTGCTTCATGAAACTTAACTGAATAGCAAACTCCTGTTTCCATTTCTTCCCTCCCAGTGACTAATGGAACCATTATTTTGGCGATTCATTAATATAGCTCTGGAAAACTTGACTGAAATCTGACATAAAACTAAAAGAAAATACGGTTGATTAATAGTCAGGATTCTCAGTTTGATCTTATTTTATTTTGGACAGCCAACGTTTCGATCCCTACATGTGGATCTTCATCAGCGCTAAAAGAAGGCAAATATATGAGTATCTAAGCTAGAAGATTTTTTTTTTATTTTTTTTTTTTTTAACCAAACAATTTATTTGCACCTGTATGTGCTAAAATAATTACAAATGGCATTGGTAGGCATGAAGGAGATAGCACCCAGTGGTGCATCCTCCTGGCATTCTAAAGATTTACGTTTTCAGACTAGGAGGTCCCTCATCCAACTCCTCTTCAGCCTTCGCTTGCATTCGAGGTATGTTAGGAATGTCACGTCTTGCCATATCTTGTACAAATTTGTTGGTATGTCCATGTAGTTTGTTGTAAAACCGTCACAGTCGAAATTCTTAAGTCATTGTGAAGGGTCTCGTTTGAAATGTAGGGTGGTGAGTTTGTAATTAATCTTAAGTATTAGGACTGAAAGGTTTGTATTTTGTTAATATGTGTCTTTTTTGCGGGTCTGTAAATTTGGCTAGCATAGGTCCATATAGGTTTTAGTAAATAGCTGTATACGTTAAGTTTTCGTCTGAGAGGTAATTTTGAACGTCTAAAATTTAATTTGAACGTCTTAGTCTAAAATTTAACGGTTTTCGTTTCATCTTTACGTGTGGGCCCCATGTCATTCTTCGATCAAGAGTAAGTCCCAAGTATGTTACTGTACTTGTTTGTGGTATTGGGTGATTGTCTATGTAGACTGGAGGGCATGTTTCGTGTCTTAAAGTGAATGTAACGTGATGTGACTTGTCTTGATTTATCTTAATTTTCCATTTTCTACACCAATTTTGTATTTTGTCAAGGTTGTGTTGTAATGTTAGGGTGGCATGTGTAGGATTCGTGTTTCTTGTAATAATAGCTGTATCGTCAGCATACGTCGCAGTTAATATGTTGTTTTCAGTTGGTATGTCATTTGTGAATATTAAATACAGGAGTGGGGCAAGAATTGAACCTTGTGGGACGCCTTCAGAGATTGGTTTTATTGATGAGATTACTGTGCCCTGGCGGACAGAGAAAAAGCGGTCGTACGGATATGATTCTAAAATTAAATAGTAAGTACTGGGAAGAATAGGTTTCAGTTTGAAATGAAGGCCTTGCTGCCAAACCCTATCGAACGCTTGAGTAACATCTAAAAAAGCCCCAGAAGCGTATTGCTTTAGTTCAATAGCAGTAGATATGAGTCTGTTACTCTGTGTCTTTTGTGTTGTGGAATGAAGTGAGCGGAAGCCAAATTGATGATCAGGTAGTATGTTTTGTTGTGACAGTATGTAAAGTATACGTTCGTGTAATAGTTTTTCGAAAATTTTGGAGCATAAAGAAAGAAGGCTAATAGGTCTATAGGTATGCTAGAAGATGGCAATTAAATGTTTATCATGTAATTATTGATTATAGATAGTAACAACGAGGAGTAACAGAATAATAGAAAACAAATCCATGATGGTTTACATGACAAGGTTTACATACTTCACAAAACTGATAATTATATAAGAGATAGTAAAATTATACATAAATATTTAAATAAGTAGCTGGTTTGCTAGATAAAATAAACTCTGGTATTTACCTTATAAGTCCAGAGTAATAAAGAGACTGAGGGTTAAAATAAGGTGAGAGATGGTATGGGTTAGTTTGCCGGTTTCAAAGGTTTATTTCTGGTTTCCCCCAATTCGTAGACTTTACCATCTATATAGTTAGTTTTTAAAAATTCATTTTAGTTTTAATTTTTTTAATAATAATTATTCCTTATTATCCTTTCTCAGAAATACCACTCGTGAGAGAAATTTACAACCATTTACATAAGATGGAAAAATCTAAGATAGCAGTGGTTTTTATATGGGTACCAAGTCACATCGGGAGAGCAGGCAACGAAATGGCCGATAGAGCAGCCACGGATTATAAAACGCTGAATTTTCCTTTTTATCATGCTGAGAACTATTCTTGCCTCTTGAAAAAGAGATTTGGAAGAAGTGGCAGGTAATATGAGATGAGCAAATACTTTATAAACTTCGCATGATCAAGAGATCAGTTAGGGAATGGCCTTCATGTTCTAGTTCATCGAGAAGAGAGGAAGTGGTCATTACTCGCCTCCGCATAGGGCACTGCCGCCTCACCCACGGGTACCTGATGGCTAAAAAGCCAGCACCGCAAAGCCAAAAATGCAGAACAATACTATATAAGAGGCACATTATCGAGGAGTGCCCAGTTTATAATGAGAAGATGATACAGAGGGGAATTCCTCGGACTATCGCTAGAGCATTAGGAGCAAATCAGAAGATGACCAGAGAATTCTTAAGGTTTATTAAAGAAGTTGGGCTCTACCCTCTCATTATAAAGAGCTAAGCCCTTTATAATTTGCGGGTGATGATAACCATTGCTGTTTTTCACCCAATATACATCCAAATAAATAAAATAATAATTATTATTAAGGAATAAAGATTCACAAAAATTATTTAGAATCAATGAATATACTAAAAACAATATGATAATAATACTAACATTATTACAAACATAAAATTAAATTTTGAGAGAGGAGATATAGGCCTTGAAGTCTATTTATTAATTTATTGTATAAATTCACGACTATATCCTTTAAATAACAAAGTTAGTAATTAATTAGGTCTTTTCATAATTTGTTTAAATATTCTTCAATTTAATAAACTACTATCTCATCCTCCAATAAGTTTTCATCCTCGAAAAAAAAAATTCTTAGTCGACAGGGATCGAAAATATCCAGTCTTGGCGGGAGTACCTCAAGGATCAATACTGACTCCTCTGCTCTACATGGTATACACTTAAAACATACCTGTTGGCAATGAAAAATTGATTTGTGCAGAATATAAGAATTCTCACAAAACTTATATCTTAACATTAGAACATAAATAACATTATGATACAGATTAATCAACTATTTTAGTCACTTGTAAATTCATTAAAATAAGTCATTACAAATCAAAACACTTTTTTTTTTTTTGGCTTTTATTATTTATTCGCACCTGTCTGCATAATCCTGACAATCAGCTAATGTGGTGGCCGGATGAGAAAGCAATAATATGTCAGGCATGGGAAAGAATAGTACTCAGCAGCACCCCCTTCCTTGCTTGATTCTATTACTAAAGCTGTTTAAGAAAGGAGATCTCTCATCCAACGTCTTTTTAATCTCCTCCTCGTATTTATCGGGTTTAAATCAAAACGCTTTTGAAAAAATACATTTTTCGGAATTTACATAATTATATTCAAATTTCTGAAACTGTTACGGTACACTGTCTGCTTTATACCATCTGACTGAGGAATAACATGGGGTCCTAATTGTAAAATGAAACAAACGACCCTCAACAAATGACTCAACCTGCTTTACTTTTCTTAAAACTTCGAAATTAGGACTGGGAAAAATACTAAATGTATACTCTTAATCGTATTCTTGCTTACTAAAACCAACTAGACATGACAACGAAATTAGGACTGGGAAAAATACTAAATGTATACTCTTAATCGTATGCTTGCTTACTAAAACCAACTTGGACGCACTTTTCAAAGATATGCGGTGAAGTAAAGAAAACCACTTACTAAGACTTCATACTTTTCAATCAAAAATGTTACAACTAACAAAAAAACGCCATAGTACGTGACTAACAAAACTCTCTTTAAAGACTTATATATGCAAACAGTTGGCTCTTTACAAACGTTTCCATACTCACTTACACGGCCATTACTGATAAGAGACATGGCAACAGCTGATATGCCCATGAACTGCAGATCAAATAGGCAATGGATGATAGATCTCCATCTTTAACAAACCAGATTAACTGACACTGATATGTCATTATTTGATTAGTAAACTATCCAAAACTTTTGCTAGTAGTCAAAGGTTTTTGAAAGGCGCAAATTAAAATACTACTCAAAGACAATTAAAAAAAAAAAGAAGTTAAATTTTTAAAAAGTTTATAACCATGGGGTAAACCATACAGTTATTGACACTCTGTACTGTTATTGACACCCCATCTTTAACTGAAAGAAATAAGCTTACAAGTCCTAATTTCATTCAAGGGAAGGGTCCCCTTAAGTCATCTATGAAGTAAAACTTTAACAAACTAACCATAGGGAAGATTTAACAAGTAAATCCACAGGGTGTCAATAACTAGTTTTTGCACTTTTAACAATAAATATTGCCTTATGGTAAAACTATTGAACTTTTGACCCAACCAAAAAAAATTCTTGAGTCTTTATAAGGATAGATAAAGAGGAGCTATAGGAACTTTCAATCTGATTCCTTCATAAAAAGTATTTTTTTAAATTTATACAGAGAAATGTAATCTCAAGGGTGTCAATAACTGAATGGTTTACCCTATATATCATTTATCAACGAATATCATATATCTATACATAGTGTAAGTGATATAGAGATATAAAGTAAACTTTTATACCTTCTTAGAAGAAGAAAATATTTGCCAAAGTTTTTGATGTAAGTCTAAAATTAAACTTTCTCATGAAAGTCCTTGGACCGTCAGCGAAGTTGGATATCACTCTCTGAGCAAATACTTGGATATCCAGAGGGATATGATAACACCCACAATCTATCCAAACAACAAGAAGATATTTCCCGAGGACATTTTCGTTTTACCTCCTTTTTATTATTATAGTGAACATTTTATCTGGAAAAGTTATATAAGATGTTTATGTTAACACTAATGTCAGTAAGAATTGAGAAATGTACAAAAACCAATCTGATATTTCGCCTAAAATCAGAAGAAAAAAATCATATATATTATTTCTCAAGGCCTTTTTTTGTCGATACGCCATAACTTCCTTAATACTTCACCAAATTTCATGAATGAGGCATCATTTTAAAGCTTTCCTTGACCGCTATACCGGAAAAATATACAAATCACTTCAATTGCGAGTTATTAGCACGAAACCGCGATTTTACGAGAAAAATGGTCGTAGAGGTTTCTAAATGGTGTCAATCTTTTCCGGTTCTCAAGAAGAACATTTTTGGTCATACAATATACACCTTTTTTGAATATCACTGTCGTTTGTGAGTTATAAGCAAAAACATGCGATTACAGCCATTTTACTCATCTTTTGTAAATGCTAAAACGAGGCCTAAATTTCGACGAAAAACTTTCGTAATCTCATTAGGATTTTCATCTAGCGATTGGTATATTTATTAGACAGTTAAGCTTCTTTAGAACTAAAGCTTATAAGTTAGTATTAAACTTATAAGACCGGCCTTACTCAACTTTCCCTGATAAACTGAGGAAACATAAGCAATCCATGAAAAGATAAAAATTTGCTATCAGGAATTTAATTTACAGTAATATTTGAAAACTGAAATTATTTATATCCATTAATTCATTCACTGTTTTGCGGATCTGCCGGAATTTATCAATTCTATTTCCGAAGGTAAATAAGTATATATTCGCATTGATATGAATCTTTCCCGCATTCGTAGGAATATATTTTAAAACTTAAATCTCATTTTTTTTTTTTTTTTTACTTGGTTCATGAATCCGCACGTTTCAACAGAATGTCGACATTCAGCAGATTTTCACCTTTTTTTTTTTTTTAATAAAATAATGACATGTCAGTCATGGAGATGGAAAGTTTTCAAAAATATCTCATCCTTGGCTTGATACGATTTTTATAGTTGATTAGGTAAGGAGATCTCTCAGCCAACACCTTTTTAATCCCTTCCTCATGTCCGTAGTCATTTCATACATTTCAACTGTAGCCATACCTCCTATTAATAAATTTATATGTCCGTGTAACATATTACCAAAACATTTAAAAAGAGTTTAATGTGTTGGTTGACTGTTGAGAAGTGAAGTGAAATATTTGATTAAATTAAACCTAAATGAACATTTATAAAGTTAAATAACGTACATATGTTGTTCAAGTAAAAATTACAGTCAGCAATGTCCGATCAATGTTGCGTTGAGAGCTTACTACTAGTGGTTTCCTGCAAACTAATCTTATAAAGTTATGAACAAATCAAAACTAAAAACAAGACTAAAAATATAGTTCTTATTACATTTCAATTCTAATATACAACTTATTGAACGTAAAATGAAACATTAAAATAAGTAACTTTCCTTCTTTGATTTATTTTTTATTATTATTTTTTTTTTTTGTCTTATTTTCTTAATTCCTAATTTTCTCTTCTGAAAATATAAACTTTATCCGCTTAATTGCCTTTTAGGGTATATATAGATATATATATATTTATATATATAATCACTTAATTATTCTATCGGTAAATTTTATAAATATACATAAAAATTGTTTTCCTGATTCCTTTCGCCAATGCAGGACTATATTTATATGTATAAGTTCAGCCCCTAGTCATTGATGATGCAAACCAGCATGACAGAATAACATTTATAGAGGTGTATACTCCTTTATTTGAAGGGGCAAAATCATAAGCCGCTTGCCTAGCAATACAGTTTTGATTTAGTATCAGAAATATAAATGTTTTTTATATCCTTTATATATATATATATATATATATATATATATATATATATATATATATATATATATATATATATATATATATATCCTCTTTATCCAATATATAACTTAGGCATATTTATTCTTATCTTTCGTATTATTTATTATAATTTATGATTACAACTTTATTATATATGATGATTAAAACATAATTCCTCATTAATTTGTTAATTTAATTTTTTTTTAATACAACAGTGAAAATATTTAAAACATAATATACTACATGTTACGAGTTTAAGAAATAACCCTAAGAAAAAGTGTCTTAATTTATAAAAAAAAAAAAAGTTGATAAAAATAGCTTTCCTCTTTGTTTAAGTGTTTCTCTTGACCTAATGATCCATATTATTTTTATTGTGCCATTAACTTTAAAAACAACTGTAAATTATATTTTTTAAAATAAGTAGTAGATTCAATAAACTCCAGTAAAATTATATTATTTTGAAACATTTCTATTCTTTGGGAAAACTATTTTTTTCAAAAATTTAAATGGGGAATACTCCCCTCTTTAATTAATAAATGCACAATATTAAACTGAACTGGAAAAAATTTACCAACATAAGTGCATTGCTCCATTAATTGGAATAAAATTTAACATTTGTTTTCCATTTCCCTTTCATCAATTATAAATAATATATTTAACTACAAATAAGTATTTTAAAGGTTTATAATATTAAATATTTTAGTAAACCTTAACAATACCAATGACTTATCTGAACACGATAGATCATGTTGTGATATGAATATATTTAAGATGCAACGTAAATATTTACTCTTATATAGAAAATCTGAAACACTATCAATGGTACTTATAACTTATTGTCATTTAAAAACTGTTTATCAATAACAAAATAATAACCTGTTATATGTAATTCTAAAATTGGGGACTGAAATGGATATTAATGTTGCCGTTGTAGATTTAGAAGGTTGTGGTGTAAATAGGTTTGATATAATTTATGATAATTTAAATTTCAAATATATATTTTGTTAATAATACACTATCTATTACTTTTTTTTTTGTTCAGCTCAATCACTAAATATGTTTTTTCGTATTCTGGCATGTCTTTTATAAGTCTGTCATATTTTCCATCCTCCAACCCGTTCCAGTAGTCATTAACTTAACACAAAGGAGAAGAGTATGCCACTAAATAGTTTGCAACTTTTGTAAAAGATGTAAATACGTTCGGACATGCCACGAAGGAGTAATCTGGATTTTATAAAATATAAAATCATGTAGATATATTAAGGTATTGTCTTTGTAAATATTTACCATGATCATTGTTGTTAAGCTATTTATAATGCCTGTAATCGAAACCCCAAAAGAGCTGTGTAGACAATTCTGTATTAATACGATATGTGAAATATTTATTAAAAAAAAAAAAAACGCCTTATCTCGATGTGAAATTAGTATCGTACTTAGTATAAATAATGAATTGTTTAGTAGCTTTATTAGAATGTATTAATTAATATTCTATGTAGCGCTGTATAATTAGCTTATTAAAATTTATCGATTTAAGTGGTTCTTGTGAATATATTGCTTATTTGCATAAATGTGTTTATAGATGTATTCGTTTTAAGTGTAAATATTGTATTACTGTCTGCCTATATATATTTTATGATGTGAAAATATTTTATCGTGTATCCATTTTGAACCTGCTCAAATATATTGCTGTGTGTTTAATGTATGTTTTTTGGAAAATGTTTAGACCTTGAATCAAGTTCAATGATCGCTGAAATCTGAGCCCTCAGCGATGCATTGGGTGACTAAAGGCACTAAACTAATTGTTATCTTTCATGTCAAATAAATTTATTGAAATAATTTTTTTTATTTATTTATATGATATAACCTTTATTTGTAATATGATTAATATACTGGGTGTTTCGGAATTGCACGGCACTATTTTAGGTACGTGTTCTCTAACACCAAATAAACAAAAAAGTTCATATTAACATATATCTCAAACTCATTTATTAAACAGATATCAAAGGTTAAAGATTTCTTATTTATTTACTGCATTAAGACTGACTGTACAACGTTTAACGTGTTTAATACTAAATAAAAGGTTTTAATCACCTGATAAACAAATGAACGATAAGCAATGACAGTAGTTGCTCATCTGTTTGTCTAGTTCTGTGTGTTTTAGTGTGAGTGAATCTTGTGGCACAGTTCAATTTATGATTATCATGGGAGATACCATAAATTTATTCACTTTTGATGAACAAACAGACATGCTTTTAACTTATAGCGAGGTACATACAAACGGTGCTGCTGCTGTTCGAAGATATCGTGAAAAATTTCCTAACCGAGGAATACCAAATCGTAAAACGTTTGAGGCCATTGAAAGACGTCTTAGGGATAATGGTACGCTAAAACCTATACGAGTGAACGCCGGTCGACAACCATTTCGACGAACTGCAAACGTAGAAGAAGAAGTACTCGATGCTGTTCAGTTATCTCCTACTACTAGTACCAGAAGATTGTCACGTCGTTTCGATGTTTCCTCTACCAGCGTATGACGAACTTTACGCGAGCAACAATTATATCCATTTCACGTATCAAGTAGGCAAGGTTTGTTACCACAAGATTATAACAAGCGCAGAAATTTCTCCCTGTGGTTAATTCGACAAAGCACACGAGATCCTAACTTCCTGAACTGCATTTTGGTTACTGATGAATCTTGCTTTCCAAGAAACGGGATTCTTAATTTTCGAAATACCCATACTTGGGCCGAAGAAAACCCTCATACGACTGCTGTTGGACATTACCAACATACATTCTCTTTAAATGTCTGGTGTGGTCTTCTAAGCGACAAAATCATCGGCCCCTTCTTTTTGCCACCTAGGCTGTCAGGTATATCTTACTTGCATTTTTTGCAAAATAATCTGCATGATATTCTAGAAGATATTCCGCTAGGCATTATGCAAAGGCTGTGGTTTATGCATGACGGTGCTCCAGCTCACTTTTCTCATAGCGTCACTGATTATTTAAATGCAACTTATACCACGATCTCCGGATTTAACGCCATTAGATTATTTTGTGTGGGGCTGGATGAAGTCTATGGTTTATTCTGCGGCAGTTGACACGCAAGAAGAGCTAAGAAATCGGATCGTGGAAGCCGCAATAACTATCAACCACCATCCTGATGCTATACGAAGAGCCAGAGAAGCATGGATTCGTCGTGCTGAATGTTGCATTCAACAAAACGGAGGCGCCTTTGAACATTTACTCTAAATGTTGTAATAATAATAAATAAATAGTAATAATAAATCTTTAACCTTTGATATCTGTTTAATAAATGAGTTTGAGATACATGTTAATATGAACTTTTTTGTTTATTTTGTGTTAGAGAACACGTACCTAAAATAGTGCAGTGCAATTCAGAAACACCCTGTATAATGTCAACTTGGAGTCACCTTATAAAATGATTTCTCATCGTTCTGATTTCTGATTCGTTATTAATAAGGTGATGATTGGTCGTCAGCAAGAGACTAAAATCCAAATAGGACACAATTGGAACCACAGTGGAAAACTTTTGTGATTCAGTGGCCAAAAAGCTATAACTCCTGACCCAATTACGATAATCCAATAATTCTTTTTTTCCTTAACACGTTAAGTGCGGCGGCGTATTTCAGGGCTATCCTGAATTGGACGGTATCGGTCCCCGGGGTCCGACTGCTAGCATGAGCAACAGACGATATCGAACGTCGGGGTCCGATGGGAATACTTTGAAGAAAGCGTTATCTTTTGATTAAAAGGGAATTAAATGAGCGTATGAGCGTCTTAAGGGCATTATCTCTTGGTAAGGATTGGAACTAGACATATTCTTTATCGAGAATCGGACCTCGGATTCCGATTCTAAAAAACAAAATTTCAGCTGTTAGCAACATTTTTTGTACTAAAATGCAATAATCTCATTAAAAATAGACTAAATTGAGTATTTGAAGTGTTCGGACTTTTGGAAATTTTCATGTAAAAACCGGCTGTTAAGAAGAGAATGTTAGACATCAGACACCGGGGACCGATGCCGCACCTAACGTGTTAATGAGCATAAGGTTTATTAGTGAGAATAAAAAATATATTGATGCGACACTCTGGGTATTTTTTTTTTTAAATAATTAGAATTTCTAAGAGATTAGCATAGATTTTGTTAAAAACATTTTTTACTAATTTTAAGCTTTACTTTTTATATTATTTCACCAAACATATTTTATAGATAAGAAAAATGGCCTTTTTTTTTAACAAATATAAATGCATTTTAATTTCATCCAGGTTAACTATATAATTTACCAATAAGAAGAATTTAAATTAACATAAATTCTTTATCTGCAATTATTGGTTCCGATTTTTTTCGCAGTGGTGGAGGGTAAACTACTATAACTGAATTTGATCGATCAAATGCGATCGATCGGCGATATATCGATTTCAAGATTTAAATCCTTATGATTGAGCATTCAATATATTATCGGCCTCGAATCAGACTAAATCATAAAAATATACTTCTGATTGAATTATTTGACAATATTAATTCCGTTAAAAGTCCTAAGAAATAGGATATTTTTAGTTTATTTTTTTCCTTCAGACAATAATTATTTAAAAATCTTTCAAAAGGAGCCATTGCCTCGAAAAGGCATCTATATAAGCAGAAAGCTCAATAGATCATAATACTGACTCATTTCATACTCTATATATGACTGTACTTAATAAACAATTTTATTTAAATAGATGAAGAAATAATTTATATAAAAACTAATTGAAATACTAAGAGTGATAGTATTTATATTTTTTTTTATTCTCATTGATAAAGGAAATCTCATGCTCATTGATGAAAAAAGAATTGTTGGATTATCCTCATTTGATTAGGATTTATAGATTTTCGGTCGCTGGATTAGAAAATGTTCCCACTGTGGGTAGCCAGAGAGAGAGTAAAAGTAGCACTCAATTTTAACCAACGTTCTCCACCAAGTATCTTTAAAAGGTAGGTTCAATAGGAAAACTAATCTCATATAGTTGTTTTCTACTATTGTAACTAAGTCTCTAGAGCTTATGTATATAAGTTTATTTTTTTTAAACTGATATTAATCTAAGTTCTATACTACCTTTCCAAAATAGTTTTGTAACATCGAGAAACAGGCATCAGTCAACAAGTCCAAAAGGTTGGTACTACTCAAGAAAAACTGAAAGTAACAAATATTAAAGTAATTACCAGCTTCAAACTCGCACCTCTTCCACATACATATCTGATAATAGTAAATGCTTTACTTACCTATATAATGATTTACTTATCTAAATAATGTACCAAGTACATTAAATGTCATAGCAAAAGCGTGTGTCTAGTTTAGTTGTCAATTTTTTTATTCCTCAGGTTAGTATTTAAGGATTGGTCTCGTAGAAGGTAAGTAAGAATGATTTTATATGATATATAGTATATATTCACTCAAATATTCAATATTCTAGATAAAGACAATATCACGCACATTCTATTTGAAAATAACCCTTCTGTCTTTAAAAAATAAATTCCAAATATTCTTGCTTTATATGAATAAACGATGTCTGAGTCAAAATAGTCTTGAATCCTTAAAAAAAGGTCAGTGCAGCCAATTTAACAATATAATTTACCATCCTAATTTAATTGGTCATTAGTATAACTAATGAAAGCATACCGTTTAACATGATGAAAATATTGTAACGTTAAATCGATAATCAAATAAAAAAATCTGGTGCGTGCGCGCAACACACACCTTTCACTTACCAACTAACTTAGATAAGAAATTAATGCGTTTTGTTAATGCCACTTCTCAAAGTTTCACATTTTTCCACATTCATTTCTTATTTTTGTTTTCATTTGCTCTATAATCCCCTCAGAACATTTTAATAATGATAACGCTTACCTGATTTTAAATAACACCTAATTTTCATTAAACATGACGAATATGATGAAAATCGTTAAAGCCGTTTTTGAGATAATCGAAAAATTGGAAATAAAAGTTATGAAATAAAGTGCCCCCTTCAGTAGATCAATTTTGATGAAATGTTGGCTATCACATCTTTGGCATATACTCGTACATACATCAAATACCCAGTTTGATCAAAATCGTGAAAGCCGTTTTTGAGTAAATAAAAAAAACACGTGAAAATGATACAAAATTTATTAAGTAAAGTCCCGGTTGATTAATTTTGATGAAATTTTTACGGTCATATCTCAGGCATATTAATACATCAAATACTCAGTTTAATCAAAATCGTTAGAGCCGTTTTTGAGAATATCGAAAAAAACGTAAAAAGTTATTAAATAAAGTACCCCCCTCCCTTTGAGCAATTTAGATGAAATTTTTGCTTTCACATCGCGGGCATATAGGTATACTAAATACCTAATTTCAGGTTCGCACGGCTTATAGTTTTTGAGCTAGTCTGTTCACACACAAACACACACACAGACACAGACCATTTCGCGGGACTTGGTTATTTGGTCTCAGGGGACCCCAAAACGTGTATTTCCGTTGAAAACCTGAAGTCGAAATTTTTCACGATCGCTATACTTCCACTTACTATATATTTCATATATAGGTAAGTGAAAGTAAAAAAACATACGGTTTAGAATCCCAAACCTTTTGACGAGTTTAATCAAAATCGTTAAAGCCGTTTTTGAGAAAATCGAAAAAAACGTAAAAATTTATTAAATAAAGAACCCCCTCCGTTTGACCAAGTTTGATGAAATTTGTGCTGTCACATCAAGGGCAAATATAGCATTTCCAAGTCTATTTGAACCTTTTCAAAGTCAACTGTAACCCTTTCCAAGTCACAAGAAACCCTTTCTAATTCAAATGTAACCGATTCCAAATCAAATGCAACCCCTTCCAACTCAATCGTTACCCAATTTATTTCAATTGTAACCGTTCCCATTTCAACTGTCACCCTTGAAAAATTTCTTTTGCACGGGAGTCCAATTTTATGTTATTGGGGAAGGTTTTTTTTAAAAAAATATCCATTTTTTTTTTAGTGGCGGAGGGGGGGGGGGGCGCTCTGGAAAATAGTTGGAATTTCGGATTTCTTTCACACGGTGGTCCAATTTTATGTTATCGGGGACGGTGTTTTTGAAATAAATATTCATTTTGTATTTCAGGGGGAGGGCTCACTATAAAAAGTTAAATTATCGGTTTTCTTTCACATATGGGTCCAATATTATGTTATCGAGAACAGCTTTTTAAAAAAAAAATTCAATTTGCATTTTAGTGGGGAGGGGGGCGCATTTTTATATACCGTAAAACGAGGTGACATTGAGATTAATGGGGTGACTTTGTGACAAGCCTATTTTTCTACAGTTTTTGAATTTCCCTCCTTAAAAAGAATAAGGTTAGACAATTCAGTGTACTTGTCAGCTGGTCAGTAATGTGCTGCAACCTACTGGCCACACATAACTTCTTCCCTTCCATTTACCATAGTGTTTTATTCCATATATGTTTGATTGTTTTCATTTAGTTGAAACTTTGAAATAAAGCACCATGGTAAATGGAATGAAAGAAGTTATAGAGGTCCAAATGTGGCCAGTAGGTTGCAGCACATTACTGACCAACAGACAAGTACACTGAATTGCCTAACCTGATTCTTTTAAGGAGGGAAATTCAAAAACTGTAGAAAAATAGGCTTGTCACAAAGTCACCCCATTAGTCACAATGTCACCTCGTTTTACGGTATATTTTACAAAAATATCGTCCCCGATAACATAAAATTGTACCCCCTTGTGAAAGAAATCCAAAATTCTAACTTTTTTATACGCTCCCCTCCCCCGCTACTGAAATACAAAATGAATATTTTTTTCAAAAACACTGTCCCCGATAACATAAAATTGGACCCCCGTGTGTAAGAAATCCGAAAAAGTTACCATCGTCAATAGTTTTTTCAAGGGTGACAATTGAATTGGAAACGGTTACAATTGAAATAGATTGGGTGACGATTAAGTTGGAAGGGGTTGCAGTTGATTTGGAATGGGTTACATTTGAATTGGAAAGATTCTTGTGACTTGGAAAGGGTAACAGTTGACTTGAAAATGCTTTTAATATACCGAATACCCAATTTCAGGTTCATAGTTTTTGTGCCAATCTGTTAGCACACACACGGATACAGACCATTTCGCGGGACTGGGTTATTTGGGCTCAGGGGAAGTCAAAATTTTTCACGATCGCAATACTTTCCCTAACTATATATTTCATATATAGGTAATTAAAAGTAAAAAATTGTCTATTTGCAGGTAAAAAAAGAATGGTGATAAGTGAAACTTGTGTGCGCGCGCATCGCATTATATTTTTTAACAATACTGTTTGTTCCTTGAAAACGTAATCCGTTTTCTTTCTCCCATAATGAGTTTTTAATAATAACCAGAATTTTCCGTTAATTCTTATAGCCCTGTTCTCGAGAAGTTTGATCATTAATTATATCCCAGCTTGGTTACAATAAAAAGAAAAACTTTACCCTTAGAAAACTCTTCTCGGTAAAAGAATGCCATTTATAAACAAGGTACTATAGATACTTCGTATTTCTTTTGTAACTAAATGAATAGGGAAATATTTTTATTTAGACTTCTAGACTATTCATTTGACATCAATTATTTACGGATTTTTTTTTTTTTTTACTTGCACTGGATGTGGCCGGTCGCAAATGGTTACTACTTTTACTGAATCATATAAGGGGCAAGAAACCCATTTGGGCTTAAGTATATATGTTATATATATTCATTTTCTGTTTTAATGATGTGCATAAAAAATTGAGTGAATTAGTTTGTAAAAAAGTTTCATTTCATCTTAGTGTAAGTATTACTTGTTCATAATTCTGAAATTTATATAACTGCTATATAGTGTGTGAGGCGTATACAGGAAATTGACACTTTTTTGAGAGATTTTTTTTTTTTTTTTTTACATAATTATATTTAGAAGAAAACTACACGAAAAAATGTGCACAGTGTATTCTTTTTGAATTAGATCAACCATGATGCTAACCAATGGGTACTTGATCGGTCATTGAACATTGATTATACTGATATTGTTTGTGTTTGTTTTGAAACTCTAGAACATTTACCACTAAAATGGCTTGATTTTTAATTGCTCCAATGGCTGCTTGGCTGTCAGTGAAAATAGTAATATTCCTGTTTGTTATTTTCTCAGCCAGCAGCTCTGAAGCGCACTGGTAGATTTCTAATACTTCAGATTGAAAGACTGTAGAATATTTCCCCCAGTGAAATTGATGTACCTTTGTTGGGCCTGTCATCTCTCCAGATTCCCGCTCCAGATCCTGTCTTGGTTAGCGAGCCATCTGTGTAGCAGTTGATTCCTTTATATTTTTTATGTGGTTTCAACTTGTTTATTATAGCTTGATAATTAATATCCAGGAATTCACGACTTTGTAGAAACAGCTTGTTTCTAGTTGAAATTTATGTCATTTTAAAGCTGAATCTACGACCTTCCTTATAACATGCAACTCAATAGGGGTTAAGAGTGAATTTCCTTTTTAAAATTTCAAATTTGAATTCCTCAAAAAGCCCATTTAAAAAATTTGAAAAAAATTCAGGTTGTGATTAATAAGTGTTATAAAAATTATGATGGGACAGCAATGGGTTCATGCTTAAAATAATTATTGAAAAATATAAGCTATTAAGCTTCTCAAACTGGAACCTATTTAATCAAACTAATTTATTTCCTACACTTTCCACAAATCTTTGAAACATTGTTTAGTTCTGGATATTGTGATTTGACACATCCATTTTTTCATATTCCTTAGTATTCCCCCCCCCCTTTTATCAAAGGATTGTAACATTGCAGTATTTCTTATCTTTCCAAGCCAATTTAGTATAAGCAACAAAAATCCAATGATTAGGAAAAAATAGCTAAAAGTGAAAAATGTAGTTTTAGTTATAAATAAGATGACATAATAAGTTCTCAGGGTCACCTGTGGTGTTGTGGTTAGCATGGCAACCTACAATACTAAAGATCGCGGGTTCAATTCCAGCGGTGGCCCTAGGATTTTTTAATGGGAGTAAAAAATCCTTAGCTATGCCGTCCCTCGGATAGGACGTAAAATGGAGGTCCCGAGCCTGTACGATGTCAGGTACTCGTTAAAGATCCCTATCCTAAATATACCTGGATAGGCAAAATTTAGGACTCCCACTGTAGCATCGTCCGATTAGCCTAAGTAGCATAAAAATGGACGTTAAACTAACAAACAAACAATAATAAGTTCTCAAAAAATTTGATCTTGTGAAAAAAAAAAAAAATCTTGCTAAGCAATATTTTGAAAACCTTAGATATATTGAGATATTGAGATATTGAGCTGAAATTAGGTATTTTTAGTCCCTACAAAGGTACCCTATGTACCAAATTTAATTCAAAATCTGAGATGGTGAGGGAACAAATAGTGTTGATATGACATGGAATGACTCATTGTTGGATTGCCAATACTGTATAATGTTCAATAACTACTGTCCGATAGAGCGAAAATCATTAAGCTCAGTCACCAATGAGCGAGGAGCATGAATTACAATCCCCGCATGAACATGTTAAACTTACATTAAATTTTGTTATAAATATAAGAATAGATAGATGATATACATAAATATGAGAGTCCTTTTATTTTTGTAGGCCTATTGCTAAATATATATTTTTTTATTTCTTTTAAATCAGCCATTAGAGAGCCATAGGAGAGCTTGCACCTATTCCATGGTAAAATAATATAATCTTCGATGAGAGGTAAAATTATATATACAAAGAGGTGCGAGCGAACCTCTCCTCACATGTACAGAATTCCATCTTATTGAAATTTTCACCATCGTCATCAGCTTATATGAATTATATATCTTCTCAACTAAATCCATTATTTTAGTAGTTATCGTACATAAAATGAAGACAAAAATTATATAAAATCAGGTCTTTTTGTTTGCTCCTGAATCTGGTGGCCTTCCATGGATTCGTATCCTGTAGATGCAGGTAAACTTTGGGTGCCCATGATTTGATTCGATCTTTACTTCCACCAGTCCAAACGTTTCATAAGCTGGCGTCTGGAAGTAAGATAAATTTAAAATTTTAATTTACTTTCTATTTTTTTTGTATTTTTATTTTTTTTTAGTAAGGGATAGTGGGGACAGTGCGACGCGGTTACCTGTGAGACAGCTCATAGACCAATAAATTTTCCAGGAAAGAAACCAATAATATCATAACTTAGTGACTATTCTTAACTCCATTTCGTTTTCAAACTAAGTCAATTTTTTTTTTTTTAACTTGCTTTCTCATCGACGTTGTGGGTATCAGTGTTTATTTCACCGATGCCAGTTATTCTCCAATTAAAACTCTTAGTATTAAACTTTGACTATCTAGGCACTATCATGAGTAGAGATGGGCGAATAGACAAAGAGATATTGAAACACCGAACAAGGAATGCAAATGGCTTATTTTATCAAATATCGTCGACTCTGCTTGGCAAAAAAGAAGTAAGCAAAGAAACAAAGCTACGCCTGTTTAAATCTGTGTTCTTGCATGTTTTTCTCTATGGGTCAGAAAGTTGGACGATGCTTAAGAAACATGCAAGCCAAGTTACCACAGCCGAAATGAAGCATTTGAGGAAAGAAGCAGGTAAAACCAGAGGAGACTGTCGGAAATGACAGCATCCGTGCCACTCTAAAATCGTATTTTTAATCAATTTTTTTACATTGGTGGGGGACCTGTCCCATCCTGCCAAAATATTGGGGGGGGAGGTCATCCCCCCCGGCCCTCCTGGTAGTAATGCCCAAGCCTCCACCTCTTAGGCCTCAGCCTTGTTGGCGCACCGCCCCTAGCCCTTGCTAATCCCATGCACCATCACCCCTAACCTCAGGCCTGTCAAAATCGAAATAACTAATTGGGACCTATGCAAATTAATTCAGGTAAGATCATTAATTTCATATTCTATGTTTTAGAAAAAACTGTACGACCTTATATATCAGCTAAGTATATAATTATATAAACAATTAAAGAAATTAGAATAGGTTATTTTAAAAAAGATATACATTTATACAAATTTCGGTAAATATCAGTGCCGTATGCAAAATAATTCTGGAATTTAATTTATATTATAGTAATAAGGCCTAATTTATTAATAATCTGTGTATCTTTTACAATAATTAAACAATTAAATTTATTAGAATCAAAATAGCAAATTATTTATTTATTAGTTATTAGAAAAAGCTGTGCGATCTTAAATATCAGTTAAGTATAATAAATAAATAAATAAAGCCGCTAATGCATGAGAAACAACACAATCTTTAACCAATAATGAATATTTGCTATTACTGCCACATTTTCAATTTATATTCACAAGTACTTACTACTAACCCATAATTGCATTTATAGGTTTATAACACAAATTTGTACAAATTCATTATATTTACAATTATTTATTTATTACATTTACATTTTAGCCTCTACCCGTAAGGGTCATTGGCTTTAATTTTTCCTGTTTATATTTTATTATAGTAATTTGTTTCTTTTAAGAATTTGAATAACTTAAGGGCCGAAGACTCTTCATTTCCCAGTATTTCTTTTACAGTTTTCGGCAGCTTTACCTTTTTCCATGCATCATTATGTTGTACACAATCTAGTAACAAGTGTTTTGTACTCTGAGTTGTGTTGTTGCACATTTGGCAGGTGGGTGCTTCGAGACCTTTGAGTAGGTATGTATGTGTGAATGCGCAGTGTCATATCCGCATTCTGCAAAATACTACTTCTTCTCTTCTTGATCTTCTATTGGTTGTGACCCATTTGCTGCAATCTTGTTTTATTTCCGCTAGTTTCGATGGTTTACTCATCCAATTTTCTTCCCAATTTTTTTTCATAATCTTTTTTAACTGGTGGATCCAATCCTCGTGGGTGATACTGGTTTATTTGAATTATGTTGGGGTTTTCTCCTTTTCTTGCCATACTCGCTTCTTGATCTGCTCTCTCGTTCCCTGTTATCCCGGAGTGAGATGGAACCCAGACCAGTATTATGATTTTTTGACTATTTCTAAGTTCCCACAGCGTATTTACAATTTCCGATATTATTGAGTTAGTGGGGGCTAGGTTGTTGATAGCTGACAGTACGCTCCTTGAATATGTTGCAACCACCCAGTTTGACTTTCTGGACTCTTTGATCCAATGAAGAGCCTTCATGACAGGTACTACTTCTCCAGTGAATGTAGAGCTCTCTCCTGGTAACTTGAATAAAAGCTGTTCTTTCTGAGTGTACACGGCACAGTCCACACTGTCCTGCAGTTTGGAAGCGTCTGTGAATATGGTCTCAAAGTTATTGTATTTTTCTAGTAAGGCTAAAAAATATTTTTGTATTTCTAATGGGCTTTCCTTCGAAAATTTCGCCATCGATAAATCTATCAAATGTTTCTCTTTCTTCCATAACGGAACTTTCAGATTGGGGGTGGGATATTTACAATTAATATCAACATATAAATAATATAATTCTATATAATATAGTGGGGAGCGGGGTAGCCCACTGGTAAGGCAGTGGATTGCTGTGCTTAAGGTCCCGAGTTCGAATCTGACATCGCTTATGATATCTTTATTATTTGCCACAGTTCGTCTCGTGGGCCGAGAGACCCTCCTGGGGCAAACCCAGCCTCTATAAAGTGGGAACCCTTAATTGAAAAATTAAGGGGAAAAAACCTGGCGGTTGAGCATGATCACGGTCAAATCACCTCCTTGCACGACCGCTGACCAAGAAACAGTACTCTTCCTTACAAAGTACTGAACCCAAGACCCTTCATGGGTTTGTAGTGGTACAGGTTTTATATAATCTAGTGGAATCAATACTTTGAACAAGCTCAGTAACTATTTAGTAATATTATAGTAATTATATAGTAAATATTATTCTTAGAAAACAATATTTATGATATGTCGACAAAGATTGTTGCCTCATGCATGCCTCCCCTTAATGGGGGGATGGTCTTACTTCCCTGGAGACCAAACCTACTTGGAAGTGGAGCTGGTAATCCCATTCCATATTTCTCTCCATTTTTCTTTATCCCGAGCTATCCTCATCCATTTGGGACAAGCCAGAGTCTTGAGGACATCACTCCATCGTTTGTATTGCCTTCCTCACCTTCTTTTTTAGTATCAGTTACATATATACTTATACAAACAATTAAAGAAATGAAATTTGGATAGGTTGTTCTAAAACCACGCATATATCAAAATATTTCGATAAATGACAGTGCCGTGAACCCCGGTGGTGCGATGGTGCGAGGCTAAAAGTAAAGGAGCTTCAATTGTTGGATTTGGTACGGTGCAAAGGGCGAGGTGTGGTGCGCCGACATGGCCAGCCCCATTAAAAACGATGTGTTCATTTTCTTTGCTTAGTGCAAGGTGTTGCCAGGGGCTAGGGTCGGTGTACCAACGTCGCCAAGGCCTTAGTCATACTAACTATTACTCATCTACAAATAGGTCTTAGAAAGCAGCCCTAAATATTTTGTTTTCAATTCCTAATTTTGGAAGCTTAGAATGGGTTAGTTAAAAGTCATAAGCTCTCAATAACTAAAGTTTGATCTTTGTCGCGGGGATCATTTATGCTCTGGACTTCTAAATAAAGCTGCAGTGAGCCTAAACTCCTATTCAAATAACTAAAATACTTTGCATTAAATTAATAAAAATACTAGGCAAGTTTACAGATTCATATGTTCACACCTTAACCTTAAATTACAGACAATCTAGAGTGCTTGAGGTGACTCCAATTTTAGGGACTAGTATATCTTAATGAGTTATAAACAAAGCGTCTATAATATAATATACTGTAACTATATTTTTGCTTTTAAAAAAATAATTTTTGCGGGGTCACCTGTGGTATATTGGTTAGCATGGCAACCTACAATACCAAAGGTCGCAGGTTCGCACCCAGCGGTGGCCCTAGGATTTAATGGGAGTAAAAAATCCTTAGCCATGCCGTCCCTTGGATAGGACGTAAAATGGAGGTCCCGAGCCTATACGATGTCAGGTACTCGTTAAAGATCCCTATCCTAATTATACCTTGATAGGTAAAATCCGATTAGCCTTAGTGGCCTAAAGGGACGTTAAACAAACAAACAAACAAATAATTTTTGCTTATTACCTTAACAACAAATGTCTGAATAGCTGGGCCAACATCATTATACTCGAATTTTCCAAAATTGTGAGGTTCTTTATCATTCAAACTTTCCAATCCCTATAAATAACATAAAAATTAATAAGCTATTTAAACAAATGATAAAATTATAATCTCTATCCGAATTATCATTACAAAAAAATTTACTACAAATAAAAAAAGACTTAATTTATATGATAAAATAGTTGATGCTCTTTTTCATACATGTTTTTGTACTGAAGAATCAGTACAAAATTCAGGAGAATTCCGTGATCCATTCCACAGATAAAATGACAGACAATACTGTTATTGGAACAAACAAAATACAAAATTCTACTTTATATTCCCCCCCCCCCCCCCCAACATGACATTAAATGAGACAAAACTCAAATTAGATCCCCTTTTTCTTTTATTAATTTAAAATTTCATTATCTCAAGTATTTTAATTTGTATTAACTATTTCACATCCTTTTCCTGGGTCAAAAAATCACCAAAGCTCATAAATCAGAGCTTAAAAGGGACTTAAATGGTGACATGCAATCCATGGATAAGCTGTCCCCTGATGCATACCACACTGCTTTTTCTATTCACACATTTGGGGTCATTTCAATTATTGGCTTATTCACTCATTGGTTTTTCTGAATGGAATATTTAACATAACTGGGTGATTCTCAAACTATGGGCAAGTTTTACATTTTATTTTCAAAAATTTTCAGTGTGGTTAAAAAAAAAAAAAAAAAAAAAAATGTACATGTATATGGTCCCATCCAAAGCAATTCTAGCATAATAGCAGTTCATGATCATTGCTTGAAATTCAGTTACATAATTTAATTTAAAATTTCATTGCCACGGCAATGATTTCAGTTACGTACGTCAATGGCTAATTGTAAAACTGTCTTAATTCCATTTATTGTTTAGTATATTCCACATTTAATGCAGAATCGGATGATACCATATGAATTGCAATAATAATTTTTTATTAAGTGAAAAAAATTCTTAAACATAAAATCATATTTTTTTCCAGAAATAAAAAAGGCATCGAAAAATAACTTAAGCAAACATCTGACCCCGATTCACCTAATTCATTTATATTGCTGGAAGGTGGATGAAATTCTCTATCTAATGGTGAAAGAATATTAGTGAAATTTTGAATTAAATGGGTGATTCTTATTCTACTCGAAAGTTTTGCATTTTATTTTTGAAATTTTTCAGAGTGGTTAAAAATAAAAAAACGTTTGTATTTGAACCCGTCAACCTTTATATCCTTTAATATTTGTATTCTTCTTTTTTTAAACCACCATAACATTGAAAGGTTCAAATCAGCAAAAACTAGAATAGCTTAGTTTGTTTTAGTCGAAGAGACACATTTTTGTATATATTTTACATCCTGTCAGATAATTTTTTTTTTTTTTTTTTCTTCCCCTCCTAGTATGATGCAGAAATGTTCATTATTTAAAAGCTGTTTTATATTCTTTCATTATGTTACCTTACAATAATCTTTGTCATGGGCAAATAATTGGCCACAACAGGAAATATCCACGCGAATGAGGCGGGGAAAGCTCCACGAGAATGAAAAAATGACATTTACAAATTTTTCTTTTAAAAACTATATGATTTACGAAAGAACGAATGTCATAATTTAATAGAGCGAGTTAAGGGGGAAAAGAAGAAAATATTTTTAAGCCGTAAATTCATAAAGAACAGCGAAAAATTCGGGTCACGTGAATGAGGGTAATAAACATAAACTTCCATTTTCGATGAAAGAACACCCCGGCATGGGCCGAAATAGTGCAGAAGGTAATAAAAAGAGGTGAAATCTTACTCGACAGTTTTGACATTATTGAAATTCTCTCTTTGGGTCAATTAATTCCCTCTTGGTTGGTGTACGATTCGATAATTCATCCGTCCACGGTATGGTGTCATATCCCAGTGACAATTTTTAAGTATTTATTGTTGATTTATCATTTACACCAAATGGTTGAAAATCGTATTATTTTAATTCTTCTTCCGTTATAGTACAAGCAGGATTATACATTTTTGTCAATTAATGTGTACTATCCTATATTACCAATCCTATATATAACCAAAATATATATTATGTAAGAAAAATCGTTACTCGACAGCCCACGACAATGACGAATAAGATAAAAAATCATCAGATTCGATCAGAAGAACATAGAAATATGATATAATTTTCATTTCATCAGTCAGGTATCTGCTGACAGAAAATCTTTACATCTAAAAAAAGAGGCTACAATGCAGGGTTTGGTTTTGAATATGGAGTGACAAGAAGTTGCCCATAGTTTGAGAATCACCTAACTATCTTTTCAATAGATACATAGATGCCCAGAAAGCTGGAGAATGGGGGGGAGGGGATTTGGTTACATTTCCAGCTGCAGTAGTAATACCTTAGACATAGTTATAGCATTACCTACACCTATGTCTACTGTTGACCAACTTTTTTTTTAAATTTTTCCATCCATGAAGAAGCAGTAACTTTATGTAAATTTGTGAAGTAAATCATTGTCATTTTTCTGTATGTGTAAAAGTCTATATTTATTATAATAGCAAGATTAATGTTGCCTATGATAAAATAATTGGTGAATAACACATCTTCCTGTACGTTAGTTTATTAAAATGTCAAAATTTTAAAAAAAGTCCTAATCCCAACGTTTCGGACATTACACGTCCATCTTCAGGGCATTTTTTTTTGTTGTATTGATCATCTATTGCTTTTATTTCCTAACTTCAAACACTTATCCATTCCATATGTAATAGGTCAAGTTTTTTTCTTTTTCTTTTACACTTTTTTTACAATAAAACTAATAACGCTTATTATGAAACACATTACATTGATTTTCAGAAAAACTTGACCTATTATATATGTAATGGATAAGTGTTTGAAGTAAAAAAAAAAAAAGTAATAGATGATCAATACAACCAAAAAAATTGAAAGGAGTTTATGGAATACTAAAAAAATGCCCTGAAGATGGACGTGTAATGTCCGAAACGTTGGGATTAGGCCTTTTTTTTAAATTGTGACGTTTTAATAAACTAATGTACTGGAAGATGTGTTATTCACCAATTAATTTATCGTGTATCGTAAATCATTGTCATTTATTTATAATTGCTAAGTTTAATTTGAATTTTTCTGAATAAATTTTACATTCATAAGAAACAAAATTAAACTTAATTTACTTTTTACTTTTTCAAAAATACATTTACTGATTATTTTTTTCTTATAAATAAAATTTTTTCAAACAAACTGGCGACAGCATCTGGCAAATTCAATATAAACTATACAAAGAAATTTTCATTACACTGCACGGAAATTAACTACTTTCGATGCATGCAAACAGTACAGAAAACAGCTGTTTCCCGTTTACTTCTAAAATTGCACCGAAAATTTGCATGCGCACGGAAAATTTATTGCCCGATGAATTAATGAAGAAAGCAGCTGAAGTGGCAGATGGTTTACTTCCAAACAAGTCTCGCGTAAGATAGGTACCTAGAGGAGTACGAAAAGTTTTGTTTTTGGTGTCAAAATCAAGCTGTCCCATCTAACCAAGTAAATGACGAAGTCATGCTAGTGTATTTATCAGAAAAATCTGAACAACTGAAACCATCAAGTTTATGGAGCAGATTTTCCATGTTAAAATCAAGTTTAAAAATTAAGCAAAATGCAAGCAGGAAAGTGTCAAGAAATACACAAAGATACAACTAAAAATTTACACTTACTACAAAATAAATTAGCAAATAAAATCATAAATATAAGCAACAATCAAAACTGTACAGTAAAAATTAATTTCAATTTCTAAAATTCTTAGAACCCTTATTTATTTCAGTATTTTATTTAATTTGTATTCAGCTTTTGTTTGTTGATCAATAAACTAATCAAACAGTATACTAGTGTTTGAAATTATAATTTAAGTTAATTAATTATGTTAGTTAGAGATTTCTGTTGTACTGCCAGTTTGCAGTGTAATGAAAAATATCGTTCATAACACGTACTAAAAGTGCTTTTCCCGAGCTTACTCAAACTATTCCCGTACTCGGTCACACGTGAAATTCCGTAGCGCACGGGAAAAGGCCACTTTCGGTACTAGTAATGAAATATACTATTTTAAGCTTTGAAAATACTTGTGTCATGAAATAAAGACATTGTAACGTGAAATAAAATCAAATGATTTTGTCTGTCACATTGAAAAGAATTTTTTTTGGATTTGGATTGAAATTTTTTTTGGAACAGTTACATAACTGCTTTGGTACATATTCTGGATCTTTCGAGGATCATCTACATTTAAGAATGTTCAATTTCGGACTAAATATAAGAAGCACTGCATTTTATTTTGCAAGCATGCCGCTACCTGGTAAACAATCACGGTACTAGCTACTATTATATTAAGGTGTTAGGTTTTAGATTACAAGTAAAAAAAAAAAAAAAAATAGATATACTGTATTTCAAAAGACTAAATTAATATTGTAATGTGAAACAAAATCATATTATTTTGTCTGTAACATTAATAAAAAAAGTCCAATATTTTGTTGGTTATAAAACAGTATTAGTTTGTTATGAATGAAACAAGAATGAACCATTCTGGAATGTTCCATTACCAACTAAATATAAAAAACAATGGACTATGGGATAAGTCTTGCTCTGTAAATGGAATCATATGATTACTTTTGTGTTACTGTATTCTTACTAGTAGTTACTTAATTGTTACTAGTAATTATTTTTTGTAACATTGTAAACAATTTGAGTTTTTATTGGTTATTTGGTGTAAAGATCAACATTATATGAAGTAGGTCTCTCCCTAATCCAAACTTCAATAGTTGACCCTCTCATAATCTGAAAAAATAGTCTGATAGGAAGGCTTACGGAGGGGGAAATCACACAAACCGCGTATGTATCCTATTCTCTATATATTTCGTGAGCTGACCAATGGAATATTGGTGCATGCATATAGGTACACTTACACGCTCAAACCATTTGCTCAAACTGGCTTGCGCAAGACAGTTTGTGTAAATAAATCGTTGTGTGTAAACGATTTGGCTTGTGCTAAATCTGTCCGACCAGAAAAGTAGCTTGAGGTTGTTCTATTGGCATGAGCGTGTAAACGATGCTCAAAGCCATAGTTCCAATTTCGGGCATGCGCATTGATAGAAACCCGTGAATACCTATTACTTTCGACCAATATCAACTCGTTTCCTGTATCGAAATGGTGATTGAAAATCAATGGATTGCAGAATTCATTCAAGCATATAAGTCATCCCTGTGTTAGTGGAAAGTAAAAAGCAGCGATTATAGCGATCCAATGCAATATCTCATGCATATGAGGCTTTAGAAGAAAAAATGCTACTCATGGACCCGGAGTTGTTAATAATATTAACTCTCTAGTAATGCCTATCGAAAAGAGTTGAAAAATTAGTTCATCCTCCACGTTCTCCATTTCATAAAACTAGACAATAATTACCAACGGTTGAGATATTAGAACTAGTATGTTCTTCACATTAACAACTCACAAAATTACACTTTTTAGGGTTCCTCAGGTATAGTTGTGTAAAATTGAACTGAACGTGTAAACAGAAATATTTTATTCAATCCATTGAGCAAGCCAGTTTGTGTAAATGGCTTTAGCATGTAAACGCACCTTATAATTATCTTCTAATAAAAATTATTTAAACACACTTTAGTGTTGCAATATTATTGTTTAAACTCTTTAAATAAATAATAAAATTATACTAGTTGTATTATATGCAAAATCACTTACTAATAAAATTACTTCTTTTGGGGCCGAGGATATTTCTCCCGTTGGGGATATACTTCGAGGAATGTGTTCTATTGTTATACCGCTAATGAGAACTTCGGTGATGAGTTTTATCACTGCTGTACCTTTACTTCCTTTGATTGCCCAACAGTCTCCAGGGTTAACTTTAGGCTTTGAAGTGAAAAAAGAAAGCCTCAATGAATAAAAAATGAATAGATTTATATTTTATTTTACTAATAATTTATACCCACTTGAATGATATTCCTTGGCTCTGTTAGGACGGTCAATATTGGGTAACCAAAAATGGTGAGCAGGGGGGTCCCTTCATTGTAAGTGACTGTATCCCTTACGGAAACTATACAACCTCCTATTATAATTTTAATCATTTGATTTTTAGTATAGGAACTAGTATATTCTTTATCACTATCAAATAATTTTTACTATGTCTTTATTTTTTATTAAGGGATTTATTCTTTAATTTATCATGAAAAATATATAGATAGAAAATCAAATTAAAATACAGATATATTTCAGATCATATACTTACAATAATTTACATACCTAAATTTTCCAAAGCAAAATCAGTTACGCCAGTTTTATCGGCATCGTATATCTGTAGATGTTTTTTTATTATTTCTTCAGTCTGTTTCACCATTTCTTCATTAAGCCCACCTTATCCATAAAAACAAAAAACAAAAATTAGGGATGAGGTTAATACATTATATAAAGTAGGTCTCTCCCTAATCCAAACTTCAATAATTGAACCCTCTCATAACCTGAAGACATATGCAGTTTTGTCCCACAATATAATCCGCATTTTTCACAAATCCGAACACTTACCTACACTATTCACGGTCGCAAGCGACGGTGCTGATTCTTGACTGGAACTAGAGCAACGGGGCAGTGGCGGATCCAGAAATTTTCTGAGGGGGGCGCACTTTTTTTTTTTACATTTCATGAGTAATGAAGGCCCTAATTTAAAATACATATTAGTACATAATGGCGTTGTAAATTACTGTAAATGTTTAAATACAATTCATTTTCAATTAATGGACTTGAAAATGACTAAATATAGCTCATTTTATATAGAAATAGTAATACTTTATGGGTGTCCTCACCTCTCGGGGGGGCGCGCCCCTCCCCTGGATCCGCTACTGGAATGGGGATAGAAGCCGGGCCAGTACCTAAGATTCATAGGTATTTTGGGATTTTTCAATTTATTTGTCCATAATTAAAGCACGATAAAACAAAAAATTATTTGAAAAATGTCTAATATGTTTTGCTCAGACCCTCAGTGTTCACTCAGAAAATCAAAAGATGTGTAATTCCATTTGTTTCCAAAAAATAAAAAGCTATTTAAAGATTGGATTGTAACATTAATAATAGAAAGGCCTGTTAAGAAACATATGAGGATATTTAGTCTTCATTTTAAAGAATGTGACTATATTTATCCAGTAGTAAGTAAATATTAGTTTTTGACATTTTGTCGATTTGATGATTCGGACCATAGTGTCATAGATTTGTATTTATTTTTTTTATTTTCCCTATTTTTGTCTTACATCCTTTGTGCTTAATTTTTCCAAGTTTTCAATGTGATGCCTGAAATTATTAACAAATAAATAAATGATATGACAAAGAAACTAAGCTGTCATAACAATGAATGTATGAATAGGTAATTAATATTATTACTAATCGAAGAACATAGTGTAAAGTTACAATGGTGTGTTTGCATTTACCATTACTACCAGCTTTACACGTACAATTACAAGAAAATTACTTATTATTATTAATAAATTAAATTTATACTTTTATTTGCTGGGGCAGGCCTTTAAGAGGCAAAAGGCTTTGATATGGTTTTCATCAAGGATAGCTTGCCCTTCAATTAATGGTCTTTTGAAATTACCAATTATGTCTATCACATCAACTATGTCTAACCCCGTTCCTTCCGACATTTTGCAAAACTACTAGCGCACCCTATAGTAGTGAATTAGTTCATATAAGTGAGAGAATATTGTATTTCTTAATTTGTATTTATAATAATGTATAAAAAGTCCATCAAGAGATAATCTTTGGAGTGTATTCAGGGATAAGACATTCAGAAAATAAAATAAGCAATTTTTTTTTCTGCATTATCTGAATGGAATTGGTATGATTTCAAATAGTACTAGCCTTTTGCTGATGATATGATTTAAATATTGTAAATGTTTCCCATAAGCTTATAAATCTAATCAGAACTTTCAGCGTTTAAGATTAACTCCTAGAAATTCAAATTTTATGTGAATGAATGACAGATTAAAAAAAAAAGAATAATGTAGTAGGTAGTTTTTGCTAAAAGAAATTTGAGGTCAGGTTTACATAAGGTTTATACAAGATGATGAATGATGAATGATGAACAAGATGAATGATTCCTTTCCTCTAATTAATTTATCAAATGAAAATACTAGATGAAAGATAATTCTTACATAAGATGTTAAAATTTGGATAGAAAATTATATGTTAGAATTCAGTAAGGTTATAATATGGTCTTGCCTGCAAAAGATGTAGAAACTAAAGATATTATAACTAAATACACCACTGGGTTGATGACTAGCTATCTAAAGTATATATATCAAATAAAAAACAATTAAATAAAAATATTTTTTGGTGAAAAATGAGAAAATCATTTCAGGGAATGATTTATCAAAATAAATAAATTTAAACAATTAAGACGAATAACATGTTCCTAGAGAATATACTGTTCCAAAACTAGAAATAATTAAGACATTTATTATACTTACAGTTTTATCGATCAGAAATGAGAAATATGACTAAAAGTTAGAAATGAATAATGCCTTAAGGTTTTTAAAAACTTATTACTGGGTAAATATTCATAAATTATTTATTATTAATACATTAAAACATTATGGTTTGTTTTAATTTATTTACAGATTATTTATTTAATTACTTAATATATCATCTAACAATAGTTTATCAAATACCTTTTACAACTGATTTTATCCCATAGAGATCATCTTGGATGCTCTTGATTGAAGAAACTAAATCTGATGCACTTCTTTCGATTTCATCCTAAGCAAAAGTGATCCATAATATAACCTTAACAAATGCAGATAATACATGCCAATCAGGATTAGAACTTACAAATTTATTATCTATTTTGTTTGTGACAACGGGTTTTTCTTCTAAATCTTTATGTTGGTTTACCTCGGGGAAATCGCTATGTTCTCCAGCACCCCCAGGCATAGGCATCTTCATGTCAGACTGGAAAGTATGAGACAAGTAAGCAGCTGAAAATACATCAATATTTTTACAATAACATATTTACTATTATTAACCAATACCAGTAATTTCATAAAATAATTTATTAATTACACGTTTGTTGACATATAGCCTAGAAATAAAAAAATACAACTTAGAGAAATCCTGTACCAATAAATTTATAAATTTTGATAAAGTATGCGACTTTTCAGAATTTATTGCAATTTAGACATTTTGAAAAAGATAGGGATGATTTTCTGATCACTTCTATAACATTGATCATCAATATGGTTTATTCAGCATTCATGAAATAATGATATAAAACAAAATATTATAAACTTGACAAATGGCAGACGTGAGGGAACTCTAGAGCAAAGTTTGTGAATTGTGAAGGGTTGATTCTCAAGGTGAAGGAATAGTGGGGCATATGGATAAAAAATAAAAAATTCAATAAAGAGGATAATAAAGAGGCCAAGTGCCTTAGAGCAAGGGTCCCTTAAGCTAGGATCACGCAAGTCCACATCATACAGATAGTATGACCATCGCAACCTACCATACTAAAGGTCATGGGTTCGCGTCCCATGGTGGCCCTAGGATTTTTAATTGGAAGTAAAGAATCCTTGGCTATGCCGTTCCTCATATAGGACCTAAAATGGAAGTCCTCAGCCGGTACGATGTCAGGTACTCGTTAAAGATCCCTATCCTAATTATATCTGGATAGGCAAAATTTAGAACTCCCAATGGAGCATTGTCCGATTAGCCTTAGTGGCATAAACTGATGTTAAGCAAACAAACAAAAAGATGGCACGCATCAGAAGCATTGGATTTTTTCTAGAGCTGAGCACACTGGTTTGGAGCTGAAGGATTCTCCCTCCACCTGGAAGAGAGTCATCTGTATTGAAAAGCTATCATCCAAAACTGAAGTGCTATTATCCGCAATCATGTATATAATATGGAGGAAAAAAAAATTGTTGTTATCCTGTTGGTGACAGAAGAAGAAGAGCTGGTAAATTGTACATCTTTTCTTCTTTTATATTAATTTAACCATTATTTTGGAGTAAACACCTATTTTTTAAATTATTTTAAAAAATTTATTTTTGAAGAGAAAAGATTTGGCCCCGCCGGGAATCGAACCTGGGTCTTCCGCGTGACATGCGCGGTATGCTATCCATTACACCATGGAGTCGCTTCCGCATGTCACGCGGAAGACTCGGGTTCGATTCCCGGCGGGGCCAAATCTTTTCTCTTCAAAAATAAATTATTTAAAAAAATTTTCTTCTTTTACTTTGTTTTCCTCTAGATGCAATTTCCAGCATCGAGGAACCTCTACCCAATGCAGCCATGATCGAAATATTTTTATTAGGGACCAATAACGTCTGTTGTCAACTGTTGTTCTTGCTTTAATTTCTTCCTTACTATAATTGTCCTTGGTGATATAAGATACTTCAGATGTGGTACTCTCTTGAAGCGATATCTAATACCCTCAATATGGCTGTTGGGAACACCCTTGCTGGTTATTATATATATATTTTTTTTCAGTATTAATAATCAGTCGTTCTTCTAGTGGCTATATCATACTCCTTTAATACTTTAAGCACTGCACCCGCTGTTCTTCCACTGTTCAAAGTACCGACATCAACGCTGAATTTTGCATCAATCTCCCATATATAAATCTTCCTTGCCTTAATTGAATCAACCTTATTTATACTTCTTGCACCATAGTGAATAATACTGGGGAAAAAGTATTTCCCTGCTTAACAACTTTCTGAATGATAAATTCTTTAGGCAATATTCCTTGAATTTTCACAACTCCTCTATTGTCTTTCAGGATCATATTGATAAGCTTCGTAGGACAAATAAATAAGTTAATATTAAATAATTATATTACTTCAAAATATGGCAAACAATAAAAAAAACAACAAATTTTTAGCTTTTTTCACGTTAGACCAACATTTAAATAAACCAGCCTACAACCTTAATGAGTATTTATATTCACTAAACAACAATCTGGAATAGGTTTTTATGCACAAAAGATGTTATCATTAGTCTTATCTAATTGTACTGTCAATGAACTGTTTTTCAAAGTAATAAATTACAATGCTGTTTTGAACCTTATTAATTATTAAAATATGCTGCAAACAATCAATCATTGCATTGCAATTTTTTTTTACTTTCACTTACCTATATATGAAATATATAGTAAGTGGAAGTATTGCGATCGTGAAAAATTTCGACTTCCGGTTTTCAACGGAAATACACGTTTTGGGACCCCCTGAGTCGAAATAACCAAGTCCCGCGAAATGGTCTGTGTGTGTGTGTGTCTGTGTGTGTGTGTGTGTGTGTGTGAACAGACTAGCTCAAAAACTATAAACCGTGGAAACCTGAAATTGGGTATTTAGTGTAGGTATATGCCCTCGATGTGACAGCAAAAATTTCATCAAAATTGCTCAAAGGGAGGGGGTACTTTATTTAATAACTTTTTAAGTTTTTTTCGATTTTCTCAAAAACGGCTCTAAAGATTTTGATTAAACTGAGTATTTGATCTATTTATATGCCCGAGATATGACTGTAAAAATTTCATCAAAATTGATTAACCGGAGGGGGGACTTTACATAATAAATTTTGGACCAATTTCACGTGTACATATTTTTTATTTACTCAAAAACGGCTTTAACGATTTTGAAGAAACTGGGTATTTGATGTATGTATATACCAAATATGTAAAAGCCAACATTTCATCAAAATTGGTCCAACTGAGGGGGCACTTTATTTCATGACTTTTTTTCCAATTTTTAACTTTTTTTCGATTATCTCAAAAACGGCTTTTACGATTTTTATCAAATTCGTCATGTTTAATGAAAATTAGGTTTTCTTTAATATCAGGTAAGATTTGTCATTATTAAAATGTCCTGAGGGGGCTTTTTTTGGGGGAGGCCTTTGTTTTTGTTTACATGGAGAAATCAACTGTCTCTCGTTACGCCTAAAAATAAAAAATGGCTAAATATGAGATATGATAAAAATAAATAAAACATAAAGAGGAGAAAAAAGAAAAATATTCAGTCGAATCATAAAACTCGTTGAGCCCACGCATGCGGATTACGCCTTTAATGACAGACCATTGTTCATAATTAAAGCCGTTCTGTTCATTTGAGAAGTGGTAATTAACAAAACTCATTAATTTCTAATCTAAGTAAGTTGGTAAGTGAAAGTTGTGTGTTGCGAGCACGCACCAGATTTTTTCTTTTGCAATAGCATGTAGAAATGACTAAGCATCATTTCTGAAAATAATCAACTTGTCAGCCATAAAGATAAATAAAATAATCATGAGATATATTGTTTATTTTTAACTTAAATTAACATATTAATCTTACCAAAACAAGCGGTCAAAAATACAAGACCAAGTGGTTTCAATGCCCTCTTGAATCTCCGTGGATTCGTCTCATAGTAAAAACATCCTGGAAAGCAATCATTCCTTCCCATTGAAATTGCATCAGGTCCTAATGTTCTCATTATTTTTCTAAAAATAATTTGCAAATAAACAAATTATAATAATATGATCTTTAAAACAATATATCTGGAGAATTTCTTCATATTTTTACATTTACATTTAAAAATTATATCATTAACGGAATGAAACTTGTTATGAATTGGGAAACTTAAGGATAAGAAACATAATGATGTTTTACGATTGTTTTTTACTGCACCCATTAGACATCATGCAATATTAGACTAACATAAAAACTTTCAATTTTAGTTTTCTAACATAAATTATCTATCACTGCCCAAACTCAGGCCCACTATTTGGGCCCTAGAGGTTCTATCCCACTGAGGTATCCTAATATCCTAACTTACTGATGATAATAATTCTCCTCTAATAATTAAAATACTTTAAAATAGTTATATAGGGTAAGCACAGCAGTTATGTACATGGGGCCCAGAGATGGACAGCTTAGGCTTTGAATACAAACAATAAGCCTCTTGTATGTTTACAGCTTCAAGGTTTTTCAAGGCTGTAGAACAATGCTTACTGTTGACAGCTGTCTGAATGAAATAAACAGAAGATGGTTTCAGAATGTTTCTTAGTATTGTTTCTTAAGATCCTGAAATTTTTCCTATCTTATATGATTTAAAAAAACATTTAATCAAAATTATTGTACATAATTGTTGTTTTTTTATAGTTTAATAAAGATTTTAAAGTTTTCTGATGTATATATCGGATACATGAGGTATATCCATTACTGTTACCAACCCCCTGTCCATCACTAGAACATTGAAATTGTGGGGTGCCAATTACTAGTGCAAAAATTAGTATTGGTAAAATAGAGATTAAAGATACAAAACTGAATATTTTTTAAATTATAAAACATGGAACATGGAAAGGAGATCCTGAATATTTTAAATATCCAAGGAAGACGTTCATAACTACAATGGGTTAAGCATTGGGCGCCAAAAAAGGCGAAAATTTCCTTAGCAATGTCCATCACTGGTGAGGGTACCATAGTTTTATTTTTAATAATTTATGGTTTCATTTGATGATTTTACTAACTAAACCAAACATTGGACGATTAATAGAAAATGCTTGAAAATATGGGATATAATATAATAAAGTATAATATAATAAAGTTTTTTGTGTAATATTTTATTTTACATTCTCACATTTATTGATAAAAGTACAAATTGCAGGAATGAAGACTTGAAATTTAAATAGGTATTCCCCTCTCTATTGTGTAAACAATTTGTTAATGAAATTTATTGTTAGCTGAATTGTACATTTAACATTAAAAATTTGTGGAGTGACCAGGTGACATATAATTTATAGATAATTTTACTAATCTCATGCATTGTCATTTAGCACAACGCTCAGTTTTGACTTAGGCCTTCTTTACATGACATTGGCATGACTAATTACCTTTTCTATGAACAAAAAAAATTATAATTATAATTATTTTTTGACTACCTTTTTCATGTTTGTTTGTTTGTTTGTTTTAAAGTCACTTTATGCCACTAAGGCTAATCGGACGATGCTACGGTAGGAGTCCTAAATTTTGCCTATCCAGATCTTTAACTAGTACCTGACATCGTACAGACTCAGGACCTCCATTTTACATACTATCCAAGGGACGGCATAGACAAGGATTTTTTACTCCCATTAAAAAATCCTAAGGCCACCTCAGGTCGCGAACCCACGACCTTTAGTATAGTAAGTTTCTATGCTAACCACTACACCAAAGGTGACCCCACATTTTTCATGTAAATGCCTCATTTATATAGGAATTATTTAGTAGGTTTATATTATCCTTTTTTATAACTGATCTTACTTGAAAAAAAAATATTTATTATGTTAAATTGTGATTAAAAAAAAAATGGTTAATCAATTAGATATTTTATCATTTCAAGTAATTCTTGGACAAAAGTAGTAAAAGTAAATTAATAATAATTACCTCTTTTTTTTTATCTGTTTGTTTTTATGGCTCAATTAATTTGCAGTGAAATATTCGACATTTTCTGTAAAACTGCTCCTATTAAGTTTTTAATAAAATTACATGGAATACTAAAATTTTCTGTAATAAAATGCAAGAAAAATTAATAATATGTCAAATAAATAGATATTTAAAACATATTAATACATATATGATAATAAGTAATAGGAAAAGAAAATATATTGAACAATGCAGGAAACATAACCAAAAATAATTCAAATCAGAATAGAAATAAGCAGAGGCTTAGAATATTTTGAAATAATTAATTCTATTAGTCTTGGGAAGATAGCCATGAGTAAATTTTACTAATATTATTGAAAACTTATTATACATAGTTATAAGTATTAACTTACTTACTCAAAATAATTTCTGTGGCAGAAGCCGAGATACATATCAATTAGTAATAATTATTAGAATTATTAATAAAAAAGATATATATGTTTTTACATTAATAATAAATTTACAATTTGAAATATATAAATTTTATGACTTTCAGAGAAATGTTTTCTATGTATTCTTATGTTTTTCTCATGCATTATTATTACTTTTTTTTTTTTCAATGCTACATATTTTTGGACGTGACAGATTGTAATAATTAATAATATAATTATGTAATAATTCATTTTTGAAATTACAAAAAATAAATAGCTCTATTTAATTTAATCAGCACCATGAGATTAATGCAGGTATTAGTAAAAAATGTGTTTTCGAGTTTAATAACTTGTCATATCAGAGGCTTATTATTGTAGGAATATCATAACTATCATAGTTAAAATTGATGGAAATAAATAAAGTATATTTTATAAAGTAAATGAGCGACCAACAAAAAATCTTCTAATTTTAGGAACATTTTTTTTTATACACTCAACAGCAAAAAAAAACCGGACACTTAATATTTTTGATTTTAAATGCTGATTATGATGAATGTGTTTGTTTCTATGGGTAATCCGGTTAGCATTAGAATTATATATAGCAGATTTTGTTCATGTTAATTTGTCTTCAGGCTGTTACAGCATATTCAACACTTCTTAACTGTAAGTAGATTTTTGTACTTTTAATGTGTTTAATCTTTTAAGCACCCGTTTTCTGTCATTAATAAGCTTTGTTTTTCTATTCTATTCAAGAATAATGTTTCTATTGAATGTAGAAGTAGCCCGAGCTGATGCATTGGCAAGAGAAGGCCGCTGCTTCCGTTATATTGCTGTAATGCTTGACCGTAGCTAGGTCAACAATTTATGACGGACTTCAGCGTTTCCGGGAGACAGGCAGCTATGAGAGGAGGCCCGGCAGTGGCCGACTGGGGGCCACAACTTGATCTAACAACCGATTTATGACGCTCTCAGTATTGAGAGATCGCCCTTTAACTGCTCCTGAGGTTCGGGACAGGCTTCAAATGGCTAGAAATACTTTTATTAGCTCAGACACCGTACAGCGGAGGTTGAGGGAGTATGGACTTGGAGCGAGAGGCCCCGCGGCAGGCCCCAACTCCTGAAATGGCATCGGAGAGAAAGGCGTTTATTTGCTGACCAGTATATTCCTTGGACTATGGAGCAATGGGGAGCCATTTGATTCATAGACGAGTCTCCCTTCGGTGTGTACCATTCAGACCGTCAATAAATAGTGTGGAGAGGACAAGGGGAGAGATTTGCTCAATGAACTCTTCGCGACTCACAGTCAAAGGCAATCAGTTATGGTTTGGGGAGGAATAAATTTCCACGCCTGTACCAAACTTATTTTTATTGATAATGGGGCTGTGACGGCTCAGTGGTACATTGAGGGAGTACTCCTGGAGGCTGTAATGCCATTTGCTCCATTTATTGGTGAACAGTTGATTTTGATGCATGATAATGCTGCACGACTGCACTGCATGGAATTGCAGCCCTGCACGATCTCCCGATATGAATCCGATAGAAGATATGTGGGATTATTTACGGAGACGTACCCGGAATCATTATCCTCCTCCTAGTGACATAAGGCGAGCTTCAAATTGCTCTTCGTGAAGAATGGGATGCTGTGCGGGCTGAGTACATCCAAAATGTAATATCTTCAATGCCTGACATGGTTACGGACCTTCTCTGTGTAAGACGGGGTATACCCGTTATTAGTAGGCAGAAAATTTAATTATTAATTTTAAAACAAGTGCTGATTTCCTATTTTTTTATTTTATAATTTATTTAAAATTATGTAAATAAAAAAATTATTTGTTATTGGTAGAGTTTGTTTACATAACCTTTAAAGAAACTAATGTTTACAAATAATTTTAGAAAAAATCATATTTACTAGAATTATCCGGAAAAATCCGGGTGTCCGGTTTTTTTTACTGCTGTGTGTATATTGTGTAGAGATACTAGTATTTTACTCTACTTGGTTTAAAAAATTATTAGAAAAAAAATAAAAATTTGAAAAAAAAATTTGTTTTGAAAAGTGGAAATTCAAATGGTTGGTATAAAACCCTAGTGAATTAAGAGTAAAAAAAAAATCAATAAATTAAAAAAAAATTATATTTACCTATTGTTATTTTTTTATTTATTTATTTTTTTTTTATCATGTTTCTTCATACATTAATAATAAGTGAAATATGTAGTTCTTCAAAAGAAATAGAAGTAAAGACAACCCTATTTTACAAAATTCAACTTTAGTTTTCTCAAAGTACGGTGTTTGTTGTTTAGTTCACTTTGACATTACACCAAACAAATGTCAGTATATTAAAAAAATAAATTTATCGATTGTCATTTAACATATTTAACCAACTATTCAACTAAACCAATCATAAAATATCAATCATTATTGCACTGAACAGATCCCAGTGAACTCTAGTTGTATAATAAAAATAATTCAAAACTAGATCATCCCAAAGCCTACTATGAATTAAGATTGTTGACAGCTCAGACTAACAAAAGTAATTTCTCAGAAAATTTAAGTTAAACTTAATTTGAGTCTTCATTTACGACAAGAGTAATAAAATAGCATTGATAAAAGTGTTTTAGTAAATAATGTTATTTTATAACCTCACTAATATTTAATGATTATTCATAGGTTTTTAGAACCAACCTCTCTTTTTTATGATTTATTGAGTCATCATAGGAGCAGGTTACACATCAGAGTTTACTTATCAAAGGAAATTTAGGTAGGAGAGCAAGGTTACCCAAACATTCTAAAAGAGTTCAGGGGAAATTTGCAATGAAGAGTAAAATTTACTCACGCTGCCTTTGCTTGTTTAATTATTTTTCTATTTAAAAATATTTTAAGATACTTAAGGTCCATTCTTCCCTCACCTAATGTCTTTTCATAAATACTAATTTTTAGTTAAATCTTGAAATATTTATCAGTCTATTTTGAATGCACCTTTTAGCATATGTTGACAACATATGATAATAGTGTAAGTTTTCTATAACCTCTAAGCTTTCTTTGTGAAAAGTATCACTTTTGCTTTTGTATCGAAATAAAATAAGAGATGAATTAGTATGTCCTAACATCTCTCTTGATTGGGACAATTGAATTCTTAGCTTGATAACATAATTCTCTCCTGTTTTATTTTTAAATTATCAAAACTGATTTTTGAAAAAGGAGCATATCACATTGGTTATGTTGATCTCAACCATTTTATCCCAAAGTATGATCTAGGTATTTATTATTGATGAATTATGATAACAACAAACACAGTTCAAAGTCACATGTATTCATTTAAAACCAACTGAAGCATATGTTTATGAATACACAGATAAATGTTCAAACACTTTTTAAAGACTTTTGGCCTTCACAAGCTACTTAAATTAATGTTTTATGAGAATACCTACACCGTTAGTTTAATTAGGATTTTACTTCAAACACAAAATAAATATAAATGGATGTTTAATACTGATGCTCATTGTAAGTAATAATCTTGGGTGTCTAGTAAATATAAATTTTTTTTTAATACTTTTATGATTTCCAGGAAATAATTATTCGGAAAAAAAGTATTTATATTGAGGTTAAACCTTATTGTGTGTAGTTTGTATTGTTCTTCAAAGATTATAGCTTTTCAGAAAATGATGGAGGACATTGGAAATGAAAAGGGCAAATTGTTCTAGGTCTCGAGAACAGGAATTTTTTTTTTCTTTCCTAAAAATATTTATAAATAAATATTTAATTCGTAAAATTTAAGAAATTCGGTTTCAGCCCTTCATTATGTTATAGTTCACTAAAATTGGGTTTCAAAATAGTGGCTAAGATAAAAAAAAATATAGAATGTATTTGGCCGAGGCGGGGGAGGACATAAGCAAAAAAAAAATTATTTCTTAAAGAAAATAAACTCCTATCTCAGATTTAAATATTTTTTGAAAACCCAACGTCTAATCAGTTACTATCTTTTTATATAAGTTTCTAGATAGCTTTATTAATTATATTTTAAACTGCTTAATAGAAAAACAAGAGAAAAAAAAGGTACTGTCAGGTGCAGTCCTGGATAGACGCTATCATGGGAGAGTTGAGATGACCTTCAGAAAACGGATCTCGGCCAATGAAGAAATTAAGCTTAAGTAGAATTACTGGAGAAACTGCGATTCCTGTTAGAACTTCGGAACAGAAGAAGATAGAAAATAAAAATGAGAAGAATAAAAATCATTTTTAGGTGTTGATGACGGAAGGGTTTTTATGCCTTTAAACAAAACATAAATAAATTAAAAGCAAAAAATATTTGTTACTAAAATAAAAATTCAAGCAAATAATTGTAATAAGAAATAAAAACTTTCCTCCTTCATCTTCTTTCATGGACGTACCATTTTAATTTTTTTTTTCAATATTTTTGAGACATTTTGGGGAACTTAAATTTGCTAGAAAGATCACATCAAATTGTGATAACGATTTTAAAATGGAAGCCCTTATACTCTGATATTTTTACCCTTATCCTGAATTTAAAAAAATGTGCATGGTAAATTTTCTGGTAAAGATAAATTATCGAGGAACTGAACACAATAGCCTCGAATTTGGAACACATAGTTTACAGATCATATAAGGCTTGTCTTACAGAACCACTTAGAGAGCCTACACAACTGGTGCAAAGTTTGGAAAATGAAACTAAATTGCAATAAATCCTAACACATCACATTGTCAATTATGAGACGAGACCTGCCCTCCAATCTATAACTGCTAAGCGAAAGACATTAAATCTGAGACATGCTTCTCAAGTAATGTGCGACAACATAATCTCAGCAGAGTAATAGAGAGAAGTAATTTCAGCAAAAAGTTGTAATTATGGACTCCGATCACATCTATCAAGCATCAATTGATATCTTTTTCACGATATGAAATAATAATATCTTCTCTCTAATATGTGTAAGTGCATAGCTATACTGATAATTTTTTTTATTTCATTTATTGTAATTTATCTTTATGTTCTAGTTTATTTATTCTAATTTACTTCATTTTCTAGTTTTTTTTTATTCTGATTTATTCTTGTTCACGGGCGCAAGCGACGGTGCTACTTCTTTACTGGAACTAGAGAAACGGGGATAGAAGCTGGGCCAGTACCTGGGATTCATTGGGTTTTTTGCCATTTTTAATATATTTTTCCATAATTAAAACTCGATTGAGCAAAATATTATTTGAAAATTGTCTGATAGGTATTGCTCGGTCCCTCAGTATTCAATTAGAAAATCAAAAGACGTCTCATTCCATTTATTTCCAAAAAATAAAAAACTTCTTAAAGAGTGGATTGTAAAATTAAGAATAGATGAGCCTGTTTCGAAACATATTACCATATATAGTCTTCATTTTAAAGAAAGTGACTATATTTATCCAGGTAAATATTAGTATTTGACATTTTATTATTCCAAAAAGCTAGTTTTATGCAAATAACATTGGGACCTTAGTGTCATAGATTTGTTTTTCTTTTTTAATTTCCCCCATTTTTGTCTTACATATGTTATGCTTAATTTTTCCAAGTTTTCAATGCGATGCCTGAAAGTTTTGACCAATAAATAAATAATATGACAAAGAAACTAAGCTATCATGAAAATGACAGTTGTTATTAACAATGCTTGGATGAATAGGTAATTAATCTTATTACTAATCGAAAAACGTAAAGTTACAATGATGTGTTTACATTTACTAGAGCTACCAGTTTTACACTTACAATTACAAAAAAATTGCTTATTATTAATAATAAATTTAATTTCCACTTTTATTTGATGGGGCAGTCCTTTAAGATCGCTTGTTTGAAGGCAAAAGGCTTGTAAAATAACTGTTTTTTTACTTCTAGATATTATTCGACATGTAATTATGTGGATCAAGGATAGCATGCCCTTCAATTAATGGTCTTTTAAAATTACCAATTATCTCTATCACATCAACTATGTCCATCCCCGTTTCTTCGGACATTTTGCAAAACTACTAGCGCACTCTGTAGTCGATTGTGCCCGCGAATTTGCAGTTAAAAATATGAGACCAAAAATACGAAAGTCAGGAAGGTGTTACTAGAAAATAATATCTGGTTAATGAAACTGAGTTGATAAGTGTTGATCAATGAAATGAGCATGAAATTTTTAGTTTTAAATAGGCTTATAACTGGTCTCCATATACTATTGACATTTTTGTTTTCACTTTAATGCTATTAGAATTTTCAAATTTACACACAAGGGAATAGAATTATCCATATCCTAAAGTGTATATAAAGGTATATATTTATAAGCAGAAAAGATCGGATGCGAACCATGTGCAGCAGTGGAAGCGCACCGCGCATTAGGCGGTATACCAGGGTTCGAATCCCAGCCAAGGCAAATATTTTCTCAAAAAAATAAAATAATGTAATTTGAAACAAAACATTTGATTTTAAATAATTCTAGACTTTTTGTAGGCACAGTTGGAACAAACTGTTCTAGCATAGGCTTGTGACTACGATGATCCAGAACTATCTACGCTGAACCTAGAACCTTCCAGGATGTTCTTCTTACGACTAAATATAATGAGCGATGGACTGGAGAGTTAGTCTGGTTCTGAAGCTTAAGTCATGTGGTTATTTTTGTGTTATAAAGTGATAATTTTTGTTTAACTATTTGAGTGGCATTGTAAATTATTATTTTCGTTTAATGGTGCCTTTACACTCTACGAACTTTACCTTCGAACACCAACCTCGAACAACCTTCGTGAAGCCTTCGCGTCGACTGTTCGGGTGTTCTTGGTACTTCATCTGTCCGCCCGGATTCGGGGTTAGTGCTAGTGTCTCTTTTGATTTGGGTTTTTCCTTAGTGACAGGAGTTGTTTGTGATACTAGTGTAATTTGAGAAACGTTGTAATTCGTCTCCTATTTTTTTTTTTTATCAGATAATATAAAATATATTTATAATGGGGATTATTTCATTATCATACTCGTAAGCTAGTGTTGGGTGCGTCAGCCATATTGGTTCGCTTAACGTCACGTGAAGTATAAATGGCTGTTCGCTTTACGTTGGTACGGCAAGGTTCGAAGGAGAACCTGTTCGAAGGTGAGGTTCGTAGAGTGTAAACGCACCTTAATAAAAATTGTTTAACGCACCCAATTGTTACAATATTTAAGATTATTAAAATATTATAAATGTAGTTACCCGTAAGACGATATTTTAATTTATTTATTTATTTATTTATTATATATATTATATATATATATCTATATATATATATATATATATATATATCTATATATATATATATATATATATATATATATATATATAGTTATAATATTCATATTTATACGAATAATTAATATTTATGAGAATCTAAGGGGGGAGGACTTTTGAATATAATTGAACTGTTGTTATTATTTACGAACAGAAATAGGTTTTAGAATCCTTCTTGTACTTCTTGATTTTATTTACCAACATAAGCATTAGGCCAGTATGTAGCGAGCTTTTGAAGAAGACGCTAGATCGATCATTTGCACAGTGTTGAAATTTCTCTTCATGATGTTTTCGACAAAAGTTTCCAACGAGTTGGCTAATGAAATTATTGTTTTTCAGAAGAGTAAGTAAATAATTTATGACAATATTAAATATTTATAACGGCTCGAAACGTTTATTGTTTTTATTAAGATAACTGGCAAGCTTAAAATTCTCACATTTATTCCCTTTTGTTCTTCCTTTCTTTAATAACAAAAACAAAATTTGCTCCATAGAGGAGAATGGGTCTCAGAGAAATTTTTGAAAAATTCGTGCTAGATGCGGAATATGTTAGTAAAAATGCCACTCTTTCGTTTGGTTGAGAGATCTAAATGGATTTAATGATAGTGAAAAAGTTTAAATTAATAAGATTGTTAAAAACAAATTTGTCAAAATTTGTTGATTTTTTTTTAAATTGGTAGGCAATAATTCTACCCTCATCCAAAACCTATCCAGCATAACACTTACATGGAATTAACATTCTTATAACACTACAACACCCGAAACGTGTGTTTCTAATTTCGTCGTAATAGGATAAAATGGTAAAAAGTTAAAAATATACCCCCTCCCCTAACCTACAACCATTTTCCACATGTTTTAATACTTTTGTTGTAATTCATTACCATACATTTTGTCTATATATTTTAATACTTAAGGTTACCTTAATAGTTTGTTTGTCTGTTTAATGTCACTTTATGCTACTAAAGCTAATGCGGACGATAGGAGTGGGAGGCGTAAATTTTGCCTATCCAGGTATAATTAGGATAGGGGTCTTTACCGAGTACTTGAAATCATACAGGCTCGGACCTCCATTTTACGTCCTATCCGAGGGACGGCAGGCTAAGGATTTTTTACTCCACTAAAAAATCATAGGGCCACCGCTGGGCGCGAACCTGCGACCTTTAGTATTGTACGTTGCCATGCTAACCACTATACCACAGGCAGTAGCGGATCCAGAAATTTTCCGAGGGGGGGGGCGCAGTTTTTATTTTCAAAATTTGTTGGTGTCATGAAAGACCTAATTTAATATATTAGTGTATAATTACGTTGTGAATTTGTATTCAATATTTATATACAATTTATTTTTCATTTAATGAATTAAAAAAAAAACACTAAGGATAACCCTTTTTATACAGAAATAGTAATATTAGATTGGTGTCCTCATCTCTCAGGGGGGGGGGCGCTCCTCCCCTGGATCCGCCACTGACCACAGGTGACCCCTACCTTAATAGTTAAGGTCGCGGGTTCGCGTCCCACGGTGGCGCTAGGGTTTTATAAAAGGAGTAAAAAATCCTTGGCTATGCCGTCCCTCGGATAGGACATAAAATGTAGGTCCAGAGCTTATACAATGTCAGGTATTCGTTAAAGATCCCTATCCTAATTATACCTTGATAGGCAAAATTTAGGACTCCCGCTGTAGCATCGTCCGATTAGCCTTAGTAGCATAAAGTGACGTTAAGCAAACAAACTAACTATTACTTTTGTTGTTATTCGGGACGGGGCGGAGACAAACACAACAAACCAAACATCATGAAAATAAGTCTGGCCTTTCTAGATTTATAAAGCCGACTTTGTTTTGTATATATCTACAATAGACTATACACTAAATAAATAACTTTAACAATCACCCTTCTTTTCTTTTTTATAAAGCTGCTTCCTTCCTTATTTTTAATCATTGAAATTATTCTTGGAAAGTAATGCAATGTTTGATCATTTTAATTTTCAATTAAAATTATCACGAAAAGAAAGGAGAAGTATTTTCAGAATGTTGGAACTCATATCGGTGTATGGATCTTGTAAGTTATCTTTATAGGAACAACCCAATTTATTTTTACTTCTGACGATATATTATGAAAAAATCTGGTGCGTGCGCGCAACACACAACTTTGAATTACTACCAACTTACTTAGATTAGAAATTGATGTGTTTTGTTAATTGCCACTTCTCAAAGACACATTTTTCCACATTCATTTCTCATTTTTGTTTTTATTTGCTCTATAAAAAAACACTAATTTCTTTTATTATTAAATAAAAGTTTTTTACTTGTGATAATTCGGCAATGCAAGCATAATACTCCAAGTCGTCTGATTTTATAATTCTTTATGTAGTATTTGAAAACTTCATTTACCATGAAACAAATAATTTCCATTAAATGAACAGAACGGCTTTAATTATGAAAGCGTACTCCGCATGCGTTTGCTCAACGTATTTTATGAGTTGACGGAATATTTTCTTTTTTTCTCCTCTATATTTTTACTTGATTTTTTTCATGTTTCATGTTTAACCATTTCTTAGTTTTAGGCGTAACGAGAGACAATTAATTTCTCCATATAAACAAAAACAAAGGTACTTTATAGGTAATCAAAAAAGGCCCCTTCCCCATTTAAGCCCCCTCAGAACATTTTAATAAAAATGGAGCTTACCTGATATTAAATAACACCTTATTTTCATTAAACATGACGAATTTGATCAAAATCATTAAAGCTGTTTTTGAGATAATCGAAAGAAAGTTAAAAATTGGAAAAAGTTATGAAATAAAGTGCCCCCTGCTTTTGACCAATTTATATGAAATTTTGGCTGTCACGTCGTGGGCATATATATACATCAAATACTCAGTTTGATCAAAATCGTTAAAGCCGTTTTTGAGTAAATAAAAAAACACGTGAAAATGATACAAAACTCAGTTTAATCAAAATCGTTAGAGCCGTTTTTGGGAAAATCGAAAAAAAAGTAAATGTTTATTAAATAAAGTACCCCCTCCCTTTGACCAATTTTGATGAAATGTTTGCTGTCACATCGCGGGCATATACATATATTAAATACCCAATTACAGGTTCCCTTACTATATATTTCATATATAGGTAAGTGAAAGTAAAAATCAATTCGAAAAATAATTTTTAAGCATCCTTTCTTTAACTAAAAATAGAAATATTTTTTGAATATGGCGTACTTCACAACTACAGGAAAGGAACATTAAACTTTTTTCTTCAAAGGCAGTCGTTGTTGTTTATTCTATTGGAGGTGGGTAACGTCGTCAATACTGCGAAAAGTGGTATAGGGTAAACCATACAGTTATTGACACTGAGTATAGTTATTGGCACCCCAACTTTAACTTAAAGAAATAGGTAAATAAGTCCTAATTTTATTGTACATCCTAATTCATTTATTAATTAATCACTCTAATGTTTGAAGGGTCCTCTAAGTCATCTATGAAGTAAGACTTTAACAAACTAACCATAGGGAAGATTTCACAATTAAATCCACAGGGTGCCAATAACTAGATTTGGCAGTTTTAACAATAAATAATGCCATATTGTAAAACTATTGAACTTTTGACCCAAAAAAACCTCTTGAGTCTTTATGAGGATAGATAATGAGGAGCTATAGGAAGTTTCTATTAGATCCCTTTATACAAAGTATTTTTTTTAATTTAACCACAGAAAAGTAGTCTTAAGGGTGCCAATAGCTGTACGGTTTACCCTACCAAGAATAAAATTGGTTCATGGGGCTTCACACTTTCGTGGAATTCATTTGATATTTTTATACAAACATTTTCTTTTTAGGCGATAATATATATAATTAAATTTACGATCGAGTTTGTTGTAAAAAGGAATCGATACCAGGTGTTCATAATAGCGGCGATAATAAATGGGAACTTAATTTCCAAATTTTGAACTTTTGAATATTTATATTAATTTATTCATATTATTTTAATTTTAAATATTTTATTTTTTAAGAGAAAAGATCGGGCCCTGCCGTGAGTCAACCCAGGTCTTCTGTGTGACATGCGCGGTACGCTAACCACTGAGCCACCGAGCTCGCTTCCAAGCGGAGCTAATCTATCCCCTTCACTGATCCCACTCCCCCGGACTCGCAAGTTTTGCAAGTTGTTACGGGGGGGGGGGGGGGTGTGGACAATTTTCCATCCTCTGTAACAACTGTATAAATGTATCTCAACCTGTTTGTTCGTTGTAGTGCATGATTGTGAGAACAATATAGTCTCGAAATGTCGCCATAATATAGATGTTTATTATTGGCTGAACCCTATTATAATATATATATATATATATATATATATATATATATATATATATATATATATATATAGTATTACTAACCAGCTCACGGAAGAAGGTAGCTTTCGCTACTGAGCAGTTTAGACGCGAGACACTTGACGTGTCGTCAGTTTATCAGTGACGTACACTACTGATATCGATCACCATGGGGACGAGCAGTTTCTTAGTGAGCCTCAGTAGTGTGAACATTCTCTTCCTCAGCCACGGCTCTCTGTATAATATAGAGGCTAAAAGTGAGTTATATTGCACGTTTAAATACTTTTTTTTGTAATTTTCTAATAATTTGAATTGATTGGGTGTAGAAAACTAAACAAAAAACAATCGTTATTATTATTTAAACATATCTACATTATATAAATAACTAATGGGATATTTTTTTTAAAAACACAATTGTATTTAATAGTATATTAAATGTTCATCATTATTATACTCCTTTGAAGTGTTCGTTATTAATTACATCCATAAATTCAATTTCTACCGAAAAAAGCCTGTATTATCCTCCCATCTTCATTTCGTTTTTCATATTTCCTTATAAACCTTCTGGAAGATTACTCTATGTCACTCCTTAGAACTTCACCTTCCTCTGTCTACAACCTTGCAATACTGCCAACTTTTGCTCAGCTTTGACTTTCGGTTTAGGTCACATTATGTTCTGAAAATTCAGTTTGTTTTAATAATATACGGCGAGAAACATTGAAAAATCTTATTGATATAAAATATACTTGCTGCATAATTTTTGGGGAATAATCACTATTTCTATCTTAATGTTTATTTTACAAACCATCTTATACAACCTTTTGGAGTTATTTTCTTTTCCAATTTACACATCCTTTTGGTTCCTTGTCATACATTTAACTATCTACATTATTTTGAATAATTCATCGTATTATAAAATTCTATCTCTGTCGTACATCCATATATATTTTTAAATGTTCAAATATAGTAATAAAGATAGTTAAATATATAGCTACTTTGACTAGACTTTAAATATATGACTAGGAAACTAAAAGGATATGTAAAGTGGATACGAAAATATAGAATTAGCCTTGAGAATGACGGAAACTCCGAAACGTCGGAATAAAAAGATGTAGAAGATAGTTTATTGAATAAACAATAAAAAGCTTGTAATCATTTTACCAAATTATACAATGGTAAGAGTATGAATAAAAAACCGTGGTTCAATCTTTGTGTCTAGTTATTATACAAAAAGGTAAATACTATATTTAAATTTAATTTTATTTTATTTTTATTTCATGTTTCTATTTTTCCGTTTTTTGCCTATTACTTGAATTTTCTTAATCATCCTATGAATGGATTCGTTTATCTTTCATATTATTTATTTTATTATTACTTATTGACATATTATTTATCACTCGTCCAATTCAAAGCAGTTTTCACATTTTGTTTTTAAATGTCAAATTATCTTCAAATTTTAAAGACCTCATGCAGACTGCTGTATTAAAGACCGCATATAGACTGTTGTATTATAGATCACTATCTGCATATCGGTAAATATCGGAATCATTTGTCGATTATCGGTATCGGCCGATACCACACACCGATAAGAAGATATGCCGATATAACACATAGACTGATATAACCGATATACTTGATTTCTGTGTCATTGTAGTTTTTTTTTTAGTTTAGTGCCTTCTAAACCACGTATCAAATTTATGGGTATAGGAATTGATATAGGTTTTTATTTTATTTTGAACTTTTTGAGCTTAATTGCACGAAATCGGATTTTATTGCACGAAATTGAATATATGAACCAATTTCATTTAAATTTACTTATTTATATATCGTCACCTAATAGGAAAAAGGGCTTAACCTTTAAATAAGGTGAATGATTTTCGTTGTAAAATTATGTATTCGCGTTTTTTTTTTTAGTGCTGTGATTTAAATTTAACTTACTGGTGAAGATTTTATGAATTTATAATATCATTAAATGATTGTGAATTACAAGCGTACTCAACATAATTTTTTCCTCAACAGAAAACTGCTCTTCCTTAAAGACAATTTTCCTCAGAAGTTGAGGATAGTGTTATCAAGTATTTCCTATGAATGATGTCCTTGTGGTTTTCTATACAAGGCGAATGAATAATAGATAGTCATTGAAGAAAACAAACATTTAAAAAACTAAAAAAAAAAGAAAAAAAAATCAGAGGATGATAAAGATCTCAAAATTGAACCTAATTAAATTTTAGATGACTACAGATGAAATTTGATGAATGGTTTCATTACTATGATTAAATTTTGACATCCTTTTAATAAGGTAAAAGTATATATACTCAAATAATTTTGACCCCTTTACCATTTATAATGTTTATTAAAAGATTTATACTTTGTATATCCATTTACTTTAACAAAAATATTTTAAATTATTACTAGGTAGAGTTACCAACTGCGCACAGTGGAAAGATTTTATGATTCAGGGGCCAAAAATCTATAACTTAGGACCAAAGTACGTTAATCGAATTATTCTTTTTACATTATAGAGCATGAGATTTTCTTTAATAGTTGGAATAAAAAAATATATATAAATAATATCACTCTGGATATTTAAATTAATTTTTATATAAATCCTTTGTTCGCTTTAATTTAAATAACAAAGTCTATCAAGAACAGGGCCGTACATAAAGAAAGAATGATTCTGTATTATTATCTATTGAAGTTTCTGTTTATATACATACCTGTCTTTATCAGGCATTTGCTCCTTTGTTTGTCTAAAGAAGAAAAAAAAATCCTGTTTTTTTAGCAATTTTGACAAAAAAAACATATTACAAAAAATTCAATTAGAAGTATACTTGATGATTTAGTCTAATTCGAGGGCGAAAATATATTCAATGTTAAAATTTAGGATTTAAATCTTGAAATCGATAAATCGTCGAACAATGCTCTATAATGAAAAAAAGAATTATTCGATTAACGTAATTTGGGCCAACACCACCACTGTATTTTTTTTTTTTTTTTTTCTAAAACCGAAAACAGTGAATTAATTCGATTATAATCGAACCATATCCGAATTAATGAAACGATATTTGTAATATCTGTTTAAATTATGCTACCATTAGTATTTGAAGGCGGATTATTTTTGTTGATCAGTTATGGTGGAGTTAACCATGTTTTTGGAGTTTCCACACTTAATGAATCGATACATTAATTATTATTATACCAAAAATAAACAAGAGAATTCCTTCCTGAGGTCAAAGTAAGAATATACTGAATAAATATGATTCCTTTAAATCAATTCCACTGGCTCCCCAGAAGTATTTTTTTTTTTTTTTTTTTTGAAAGATTGAAGGACACTTTTAAAGTGCCTTAAAATTGGCCAATAAATTCAATTGAATAAGCCCCTTCCAAGAAAGAGAAAAAATAGGAAATTCTTTATCTATATCTTTTTTGTAGTATTTTATCTTTAAATTTTAATAGAATAAATCATTACTCGGATGGCAAAATATTTTGCTTATTCCTATCAAGAAAGTCATATCTCATGATTTTTCAGTAGATTAGAATAAAATGTGTTCTGAATAGATAATTGTGCCTTCGACATAACTTTTTATTAAGTTCAGGAGCTCTCTTTTGATAAAAAGTCACTTTTTTTTTTCTCTGGTCACAGAAGAGCAAATTATAAAACCTTTAAAGCCCCTTTTGATTTATGACGTTCTTGTTAAAAAGTTCATATAATGGGGTTGCAATGAGTTAAAAAAATTATAATCTTGCCAGGATACACAGCTCTTTCAGCGCAATCAGATAACATTTACAACTAACTAATTAGATCCAGAAACAAAAAATCATGGTTAAAAATAGCTGTAGATGTTTTCCGAATTTGACTAGAACCATGAGATTGGTGTCGTTTAACAGCACATTCCATGCCATTTCGTATGATATACCACAATGTATAGATTGGCACTAAATAAATTTTCTTAAAACATAGTTTAAAATTTTAATAAAAATTATAATTTTTTTTTAAATATGTCCTACTCCCTATTCCTATACATGTTTTATATAATATTCATTATAGTAAAATACAAACATAAACAAAAAGTTAATTATTTATTTGAAGTGTGGCGTTCTGATAATAACTTATGCCCGCTGTACTTAACTATAAGAAACTTAATTCCATATTACGATGGATATGAGAAATGAACCCTGCCCTAAGGGCGTTAAAAAGTTATGATAAATCAAATTTTTTTTTGGAAAGACTAGTACTGATATGGTGCTGTTGGTATTTTACCAAACAGAGCTTTGAGTCTCAAATATCTCAGCTTAATAACTAACCACTAATTTTGTTTCGGCTATTAAATCATAGTAAAAAAATATTTTCTTAGCATTGAATTGGCTTGAAAACGTTGTAGGTAATAGTGGCACCTTGTGAGTGAATGTCTGGAAAGTGACTAATATCTAGTCACGTGAGCATTGCACTCGACACACGATCACTTTCAGACAACCGATAGCAGCAATTATGCCATGAACGAGGGCCTGATATGGCATTGCATAATAACATTACACAACAATCTTGGAAGTATGCTATCACTATCACATTCGTGTGACAGACTACACGAATAAAATTTACTATTAACAGTAAAAATCCCGAAATAACTCGAAATTACACCTAATTTATAAAAAAAAACTGGACACACGTCTAAAAATAGCTATGCCTATTGGTGACAACTACAAATTACAATTTATGAAGTTAGTTTTTAAGGCACCTGGAGAACTTTTGATCTTAAACTTTAAGCCGTGAGACCCGAATAAAACTAAATGAAAATGAAACCATAATTCATTTATTAGAAAAATGCCCTGCACTCAGTGAGTTCAGGAGGAAATATTAAGGAAAATCGGTTCTTGACGAAAGTTCAGTTATAGGGTAGGCACCTTAACATTGAAGACTGGGTTTGGTCAATTAGCTATAGAGAGGCTTTACAGGAAGGCTATACATAGTTACAGGAAGTTGCTAATAACAGAATTTAATTATTGATTGACAAAATTTAATTCAACATTTATTCATCTTAATGAAGGGCCTTTGTTTGATATTTAAGTAATCTTTCTTTTGTATATATTTGTAAATCGCCGTTGATATTGGGTTGTAAAAAAAGTTCGTAGCATTTTTTAAGAATATATTTAATTAAAAATTTCAGATACATGTAAATATTTTTAATCAATGATATATGACCCATTTTGATCTATAACTTGTTTCCATCTTTCAGGTAATTTTGTAATTCCGTCCTCCCAGAACTGTTCAGTTTTCTGCGCGATGAACTCGTCTATGTGCTTTTTACAGTCCTCGAGCGAGTTATATTGTTTCCCGTTGAGGGAGTTCCAGGAGACCGGAATAAGTGGTAATCTGTTGGGGCAAGATCTGGTGAATAGGGTGGGTGGGTTATCACATCCCAGCCAAACTCCAACAATTTTTGCCGAGTCTGTAAAGACACGTGAGGACGGGCGTTGTCCTGGTGAAAAACAATGCCTTTGCGATCAGCCAATGCTGGACGCTTTTGCTCAACCGCTGCCTTTAATCTTTCCAACTGGGAACAGTATACTGCCGAATCAATGGTCTGGTTGGGTGGGAGGAGCTCATAATAAAGCACGTCTTCCAACTCAAAATTTCCGGTTCTGAACCGAGCAAACCACTTACGGGCGGTGCTTTTCCCTACGGCGTCATCTCCATACACGCTGCAAATTTTGTTGACCGTCTGTGCAGCGGATTTCCCTTTTTGGAAATAAAATAGCATTATATGGCGAAAATGAATTTTTTCCTCCTGCATTTTGGACTAACACAATACACTTGAACAATAGAAGATCCCGGTTGAAACTGATGCATAAAAGAACGTTATCTAATCCCTTTTTAGGATATGTAAACATTATTGAGCATGTAAACAGGATTAACAAACACAGAAAGGATTAAATTAAAATAATGAAAAACGCTACGAACTTTTTATACAACCCAATACTACAAAATGTATGTCAGAAATTTTTGCTTTGGCGATTTTATTGGATTTTTAATCTAAACGAGTAGCTCCAGGGCCCTAAAAGATGGAATATGTCACGATTGAATAGAGAAGAAAAATCATGCCCAGTAAAAAATATTCGTAATTCAGGATTCGCTTGGTCATTAATCCTGAATGACACCAGCCCATAAGGAAAATTTAAACCCTAACTAAAAAAAAAAAAAAATGTTTTACAAATGAATATTATAACAATTTTGATTTTTCTTTCGACAATCAAACACAAAAGTTGTTATTAATTTGATCTTTTATTATTTGTCATCCGTTGTGAATTTTAATTTTACCTTCATATAAATTAATTAAACCCACATTATTTTTACAATATATTATTATTTGTTTCATAAAATATATCGTTATTAAAAAAAAAAAAACCGATAAATTTTCTTAACTATTTTTTTTCCGAACCCCCCCCCCCGGACCGCCCCTCAATATTATAAGTTCATACAACCTGAAGGATATTTGTTAATAATAAGTTTCCTATAACAACTTTAGTATCCATAATAATTTGGTTAAATGGTTTGAAAAAAAGTAATCAGCTGATACTAAAGCCAAATGGATCTGTATTCGAAGTATTTTGGAAGTAGTGCAAATAAAAAATTCTTTCAACAGTTGAAATATCTTATTTTCCCAAATCGTGACGTCACATTTTTTTCACTGCTTACACAATACAAAACATCAGTCTCCTTGAAAAGTAACTTATACTGCCATTTGTAAATTTCGTAAGTCTACAACTTAAAAGGCTCATTTCATTGTTTGACATTTTAACAGTTAATACAAAATAATCCCACTAGAACATTTTTCGAAATGGAATGTAATAATTTCTAAACATTATAAAGGAAATTAAATGCAGACACTACTTCAAACATAAAACATATAAAAAAAAAATAATCTGATGAGTTTTTGTACGAATACTTTTAAATAAAGTCATATTTTAGAAACCATTAAAGATATTATTACAAAAGATAATATCACTTCTTAGAGAAAATATTTGAAAAATGTCACTATATCCTATAAATCATATATTCTGCAATTGTCAGGTTATCTCCGTTGTAAATCCACTTTAAGGAGCTTTCAATAAAACTTTTAATACTTCTTTAAAGCTGATAGGTACTAACTTTATGGGAGACACGTTTTTTATATTAAAAAAAAATTAGTAAGCAGTGAATATTATAAAATTGTTTAAATAAAATAAATAGCAAGTTATACTATAAACATTTGGGATCTATTACTTATGGAAGAAATGAACACCTTAATGAAATGAATACGACACCTTAGATTTTGTAACATATTTTATTCCAGAGGTGTGATGCAAAACTCGTTTGTTCTACATAAACACGTTTTTCAGGAAACTCAAAAAACTTACCACGTCTTGTATAGTAGTGGCCAGATAAATTTTTTTTTTTTTTTTGCCTTCGAAAGATACAGCTACAAGCTGTGAAAATTTTACTGTTTTAAAAGTAACGAAAAAAATCTGGTGCGTGCTCGCAACACACAACTTTCACTTACCAACTTACTTAGATTAGAAACTAATGCGTTTTGTTAATTGCCACTTTTCCAATGAACACAACGGCTTTAATTATGAACAATGGTCTGTCATTAAAGGCGTACTCCGCATGCGTGGGCTCAACGAGTTTTAAGAGTTGACTGAATATTTTCTTTTTTTCTCCTCTATATGTTTTCTTTATTTTTATCATATCTCATATTTGGCCATTTCTAATTTTTAGGCGTAACGAGAGACAGTTAATTTCTCCATATAAACAAAAACAAAGGTACTTTATAGGAACCCCATTTAAGCCCCCCCCAGAACATTTTAATAATGATAAAGCTTACCTGATATTAAAGAACACCTAATTTTCATTAAACATGACGAATTTGACGAAAATCGTTAAAGCCGTTTCTGAGAAAATCAAAAAAAGGGAAAAATTGCAAAACTAGTTAAGATATAAAGTGCCCCCTCCGTTTGAGCAATTTTGATGAAATGCCGGCTATCACATCTTCAACATATACATACGTCAAATACCCAGTTTGATCAAAATCGTTAAAGCCGTTTTTGAGTAATTAAAAAAACACGTGCGAATGATACAAAATTTATTAAGTAAAGTCCCCCCTCCGGTTAATCAATTTTGATGAAATTTTTACAGTCATATCTCGGGCACATAAATAGATCAAATACTCAGTTTAATCAAAATCTTTAGAGCCGTTATTGAGAAAATCGAAAAAAAACGTAAAAAGTTATTAAATAAAGTACCCCCTCCCTTTGAGCAATTTTGATGAATTTTTTGCTGTCACATCGCGGGCATATACCTAAACTAAATACCTTATTACAGGTTCGCACGGTTTATAGTTTTTGAGCTAGTCTGTTCACACACACACAGACACACACACACAGACCATTTCGCGGGACTTGGTCATTTTTTTTTTTTTTTTTTTTTTTTTTTTTTTTTTTTTTTTTTAATTGGTCCGCCCCTTCCTCGCCTTGTAGGCTATAATAAAAATAAAAATATAATAAAAAAAAAAAAAAAATAAAAAAAAAAAAAATATATAGGTAAGTGAAAGTAAAAAGTAACAAAGTTTAAAATGAGAAATTTTTGCAATGAAATGTTTAAAGGAAAGACTTTTGCTGCACACTACATTGGACGAGTTTTAATTCACACAGCGTAAGTTGATCTTCCAATAAGGATAATAATACGAGGTGAAGAAAACAAAAGCGAATTTTTTTTAATAAGCAATACTTATTTAGGTTCACGACCATTTTATTAATAAATTCGATATCATTTTACAAAACAATATCACCCACTGACTTAAAACATTTGACTAAACATTTTTTGTTGATGAATTTTTCAAAAATGTCAGCGTACTGATATAAAACATCGGACTACAAAAAAGTTATAAAAATACTAGATCCTAAGGCAATCGTCTTTTTCAATGATAGCGACTTCATCATCCTGTCGTTGAGATCTCGTGTGTAACACTTCAATGAATCTTTCACCCTCCACTCGTAACCAAAATGCTTTTTCAGCAGATTATCAACGTCTTTCAGCTTGTTTGAGCCATTAGAAAATCAATTATGAATATAGCTAGGTAAGAAGAATCGAGTATAAACTGAAATAAAACACGCGTGTTTAAGGAGCTTTCTATCTTTAGTTCAGAAAGAGTAACAGAAACGCTTTAGTGATCGAATGGGATGGATGCAAAGTGAGAAGTGATTATTGGAACCAAAGAGTTTTGCATCACAACGAGTAACGAACCAGTTTTTAAACACAATGGGCTATGGAACGAATGAGTTCTGCAACAAACCGCTATTTTGTATAGGCGGGCGCAAGCGATGGTGCTGCTTCTTTACAGGAACTAGAGAAACGGGGATAGAAGCCGGGCCATTACCTGGGATTCATAGAGTTTTTAATTTATTTTACCATAATTAAAACCTGATTGAGCAAAAAATTATTTGAAAATGTCTAATAGGTATTGATCGGTCCCTCAGTGTTCAATTAGAAAATCAAAAGACGTGTCATTCCATTTATTTCCAAAAAATAAAACGCTTCTTAAAGAGTGGATTGTAAAATTAAGAATTGATAAGCCTTATGTTTCGAAACAGATGACGATATGTAGTCTTCATTTTAAAGAAAGTGACTATATTTATCCAGGTAAATATTAGTATTTGACATTTTATTATTCCAAAATGCTAGTTTTATGCAAATAATATTGAGACCATAGTGTCATTAATTTGGTTTTCTTTTTTAATTTTCCCCATTTTACTTATTATTACGTATTACATCCGTTGTGCTTAATTGTTCCAAGTTTTCAATGCGATGCCTGACAGTTTTGACAAATAAATAATATGACAAAGAAACTAAGCTATCATGAAAATGACAGCTGCCATAACAATGATTGTCTGAATAGGTAATTAATGTTATTACTAACCAAAAAAAACGTAGAGTAAAGTTACAATGATGTGTTTGCATTTACCAGAACTACCAGTTTTACAAGAAAATTGCTTATTATTATTAATAAATTTGATTTCCACTTTTATTTAATGGGGCAGTCCTTTAAGATCGCTTGTTTGAAGGCACAAGGCTTGTAAAATAACTGTTTTTTTTACTTCTAGATATTATTCCACAATTAATTATATGGTTTGCAGCAAGGATAACCTGCCCTTCAATTAATGGTTTTTTAAAATTAACAATTATCTCTGTGTCTATCCCCATTCCTTCCGACATTTTGCAAAACTACTAGCGCACCCTATAGTCGATTGCGCCGGCGAATAGCAAAAATCCATAAGAAATAACAAGTGTTGAAAGAGCATTAAAATATCTTTTAGAATCCACTGCCATCTCAATTTCTCAAAAAAATGGAACGAACGAGTTTTGCACCTCACATCCTCATACGTTTAACCTAGTGTGTAATTGGTCGGCCGTTTGTATTTTTTTTTTTTTTTTTTTTAATTACTAAACATATTTTCCTCTGTTCGTTCATATTTGATTTTCGTTAAGGATTAATGAATTATCATATGATTATTATAATACATCATATGATTAAATGAGCTTTTGTTTAAAGGAAAGTCTCTGGATTTATGAGTTTGATTATTTTAAGAAGGTGTTAAGGCTTTAAATACTGAATCGATTAGAAATGAGTTAACACCTTCCGCCAAAGGCTTTAATATAATATTCCAACCTTCGGATTTTTCGATTATTTAAGATTTTCCGATTCGTTTTATGTAGATTAGATAAACATATGAATAGAATCAGTTTTTTTTTTTTAATGGTGTGCTGTTTGGAGGCTGGGCAAACCCTCCCTCGAACAGCCAATGTCGAACAATGTTCGCCTAATCTAAATAAGACATGAACTTGAAGAGTCTGTACGGCCCACAGTGGTCCCGATTCAAAAAATCCCAAAACCAACTTTTTCTTCTAGATCTAATAATTTTTCTTGGTTTTTATATGAATGCTGGACCTTGAAAATATAGTTAAAACAAAGAATAAATTTTGTGGAGTATATAATATTTCAAAGTTGTATGTGTTTCTGGCATCTCCATCCGCGCCCTTTTTGCAGCCCGGTAACCAATGGTTGCATCATTCGCTAGTTAATTTCTATCAATTTTTACTTATGTCACCTTGAATGTGCATTCCATGTACAATATACAGCAATCCAAATGATTTCTGTATCCGTTGATTTAAGCGAATGAACTATTTTTTAAAGTAAACAATTTTGGTCACCTATTCTTCATATTGGGAAATGTCTGAATAATTTTGTTCGCAATTGTCCGCAATGTTTTTGCCATTACACGTTACAAAAACTATCTGAGTTTCAATTTGTATAAGTTTCACGTCCCACACGACACCAGAACATTAAGAAAAGGGCAGTTTTTAGAGATAAAGCATAAGTCACGGCCGGCCGCACAGTGGGAAAATTTTGTCATTTAGCGGCCAAAAATCTGTAACTCCTAATAACTAAGTGACGATAATCGGATTATTATTTTTTCATTAAAGAGGATGGGATTCCCTTTATCAGTGAGAATACAAAATATAAAAATACCATCGCTCAAAGTATTACACATTAATTTTTAAATGTATTCTTTTTTCACTTAAATTTAAATAATATAAAAATAAGTTATTCGGTACAGGGTTATACATAGGGAATAAAATGAGTCAGTATTATTATCTATTGAGCTTTCTGCTTATACACATTTCTTTTTCAGGTATTTGCTCCTTTTGAGAGATTTTAAAATAATTATTGTCTAAATAAGAAAAAATCCAAAAAATTAAATTGAAAAAACCCTATTTTTTAGGAATTTTAACGGAATAAAATTTTGTCATATAATTCAACGATAAGTATGTTTTATGAGTTAGTCCAATTCGAGGCCGAAAACATATTGAAAGTTCAAATATAGGGATTTAAATCTTAAAATCGATATATGGCCTATCTAATTCTATTATTGTATTTTAGCACCCTTCACCCTCTACCAGTATGGAAAAAATCAGAACCAAATATTGCCAATAATAAAAGTTATATCAATTTGAATACTTTGTTTTTATAAATTGCATAGTCAATGTAGAAGAAATAAAAATCCATTTTAATCCAATAATTTTCAGCTATTCTTCTTATTTATAAAATATATTTGGTGCAATAATATGAGATGAGCATGGATTTTGCTTAAAATAAATTCAATTTTTTTCCCTATTGAGTTTTACTTTTTATATTAATGCACCATATATATTTTATAAATAAGAAGATTGGCTGTAAAATTATTGAATAAAAATGCGTTTTAATTTCATCCACGTTGACTATGCAATTTATGAAAAGAAAGCATTTAAATTGATATAACTTCTATTATTGGCAATAGTTGGTTCTGATTTTTTCCATAATGGTAGAGGGTGACGGGTACTAAAATACCATAATAGAATTAGATCGATGTAATGCGATCGATCTGCGATATATCGATTATAAAATTTAAATCCCTATATTTGAACTTTCAATATGTTTTCGGCCTCGAATTAGACTAACTCATAAAACATACTTATCGTTGAATTATATGACAAAATTTTATTCCGTTAAAATTCCTAAAAAATAGGGTATTTTTAATTTAATTTTTTGGATTTTTTCTTATTTAGGCATTAATTATTTTAAAATCTCTCAAAAGGAGCAAATGCCTGAAAAAGATATGTGTATAAGCAGAAAGCTCAATAGATAATAATACTTACTCATTTTATTCCCTATGTATAACCCTGTACCGAATAACTTATTTTATTTAAATTTAAGTGAAAAAAAATTCATATAAAAATTAATTTGAAATACTTTGAGCGATGGTATTTTTATATGTTTTATTCTCACTGATAAAGGGAATCCCATGCTCTTTAATGAAAAAAGAATTATTCGATTATCGTCATTTAATCAGGAGTTATAGATTTTTGGCCGCTAAATGACAAGATTTTCCCACTGCGGGCCGGCTCGAAAGGTGCGCTACCTTAATTTGATATTTGTGGTCCTAATTTCTGTTGAGTTAGTTAATAAATCACTAATTACAGGGAAATGAAATGTTCTGTGTTTAATTTTTATTTATAACATTAAAATTCTAAGCTTATATAATTGAAATTCAATATGTGCATTTTAAAACGTGTTCTTTTTATTCCACTGTTGTAAACACTTCAAATTATTCCAATTGAACATTCTTATAATATTCTTATCTAAATGTGCACATATGTTTTCTTTTCGTGTTTTAAAATGTCGTGATTATTAAATTATAAAAATATAATGTAGCTAATACAAATGCTCTAGTGATGACTTATTAAATGATTACTTAGTATGAGTAATTCTGAAGATCGTTAAAAGAGTTCTTTTTGTTATAAATTAAACATATTACATGATAAGTTAATATAAAATGAAGTATGAACATATATAAAACAACTGTACAATCTACCAATTCTCCCATCCCTTCCTCTTACCCCCACCCCTACCCTTACCTATTTTCATGAAACCGATATAAAACAACTATACAATATTGGATTAAAAATAATACAAAGTTTGAACAAGATTGGTCAACTGTAAGTATTTTTTGCACCATGATGGGCAGATCGGGACCATTGTGCGGCGTTTGTTAGCCGATAGCGCTGTGTCGCTTTTAAGTTAGTTAAGATAAACTTCTAGACCTTCTTTTAGCATTTTTCTGACACAAAGAAAACGCCTATTTAATGCAAAACTAGAATATTTTAAAGCCATCCTTTCTATCACCATAATCAGTGTCTCCATACTCATCATGGAGATCAAATAACATGAGTTATTGTTATTTCATTAGCAATAATAATTTAGTCCTGATAAATTCGGTATTATTACTTTGACTAAAACCTCCTCCTAATTTATCATGTTTTTCAATGCATATTCTGATTTTTATGACAATGACGTTGATACAAAACGTAAAAAAAAAAGAACAATAAAAGTTTCGGAATTATATTTAAACACGCGTCAATGTCCACACAGCCTTGGAGTGTTATCTATAAACTGCGATATTGTCATGACATTTCATTATACTTTTATCTTTGATGACGAAATAATTTTATTTTTTTTTTAAATCGGATTATTCAATTTATTATATCTAATCCACCTTTGGTATTAAAATGAATAAGTGAATAATATTTCTTGCTTTAAAGGTTTTTCAACAGGTATTTGGCGTTAAAAAAACACATATACATTTTTTAAACACTACTTTGATTCATAAAATATATAATTTATACATTAGATAGATTGGTGAAAGCAATCTTTCCAATATCATTTATTTAAATTTTTTTATAAATATGGTAAAATGCCTACGTTTCGGATTATTTATCCATCGTAGGCGTTTTACCATATTTATAAAATGTTTTAAATAAATGATATTGGGAAGATTACTTTCACCAATCTATCTAATATACAATATTCAATATCTTCCTGTATAATAAATATTATAGGGGAGAGCGGGGTTGGTTGGCATAGGGGGTAGGTTGGCCATCGGCTTATAGTTTCCGTCACACCTGTTGTGAAGGCCCCACCATTGTACAATGTCACCCGCTAGACCTCGGGAGTCATGTCCTGAGTTCCTAAGTAGGGAAGAGTATGCTTCATTGATTGATTTTACAACATGTAAGTAAATTTTTATTGTTCCAGTAAATTTGTTTTAAAGGCATGGTAAAACATTTAACTCCGATCCTATTCACATAGCCCCAAACTCCTATGAGAAACCTAAACTTTCGACAAACCAGTTTCTTGTTTGATTATTCTCCCCTGTCCTGGCAGCCATCTTTCATATGATCTCTCCTTTACGGTTAGTTGGGTCTCTTCAACTGGGGTTCTTTGGCCCAGTAGCAATTCACAAAAGCAAGGTAAACATAAACAAAGATGAAACTACCAATTGTCTTTAGTTCCAGCAAGGAGGATGTGAGCAATTTTTCTTATGCAGAAAGTGGCGACAGTCTAAACTTCTATCTTCTTCTATTATCATTCTATTTTCCCTTAAAAGCTGTTAGAAACCGATTCAAAATGATTATATTTGCTACGTTTCTGGACTCCCGCTTTTCTAAGGCGGGTGGGGGTTACCAGAAACGGCATATATCTAATTGATATTGTAATTAATGTACTTAATTCGCCTTAATGTAAATTGGATACTTTTCCAAAGGTGACATGTTTACCAATTCCATATTATTCTAATAAACCTGTGGCATAGGGTAAATGATAATAAATGAACAAATCTAAATTGGACTATATCTTTAATTTTATTGACCAATAATGTAAATTATTTATACCCCCTTTAATATATCATATAAACATATTTTACTAGCACAAATTAGTTAATGGATGCTGACTGGCAATTTAACATTATTTTAATAAATACTAACCACACAATATTACAACTAGTACTGTATATGTATTAACCTTATCTGGTGGGCACTCTCTGATGTTGTCTCTGGCCTGTCTGCTGGATCAGTCCCTGCCATCTCTGACTCAGCACAGCATCCCATCTCGGTCTCTCTCGGAAATCTGGACTCTCCGCTCCTGCCTATCTGGTCCTCTGCCCTTCTCGTTCCACTCTCGCCCTCTTGGCACACTCCCCCAACCTCTGTCCACCTCCGAACTCACTCTCCACCCGAACTCCCCAAACTTGTCTCTCTTCTCCGTATAACTCTTCTTTCCTCCACTCTCTTCAGACTTCCTCTGATTGGCTGGCTGCAGACTTCTCCTGATTGGCTGGCTGCTTAAAACTTCCCTTCCTTTCCATATTCATCATGTTTCCCAGCGGCTTCTTTGCCGGGGAAAAACCAGGGTTTATGGCCACAAATTTCTCTAACAATCTTCCTAGGTATTTCCCTGGGTGTTTGTCGGCAGCATTGTCGGTCCAAAACTTTGCTTATTTTGAATTTCTAACAGAAGGTTTATGGCCCCAATAACTTACAAGGTGGTATTTCCAAGACCTAGCCGCCTTCAGGTAAAACTGACCACCGGGTTGACCATATACAGTACTTTACATATTTTGATATTAAATTATCAATTCAATTTACTTTTCCTATCATGGCAGCATCCACAATACATAGCATATTATTATGCTCCAGCTTTTAATAACAATCATACGTGTCAGGCAGTATTTGAGTAAGTACCAGTATTGGGCTAAACAACTCCACCTTCTGGGCCAACCTGCCCCACATAGGGTGTTAATTGGCATACTTTGGATTGACGAATTCTTAAATTTTCTATGATCTTAGTATTAAATATTATGAGGTGAAAAAAATACTTGAAGTACTCTAATACTTGGAGTGGTATCAGCCCTATTGGGATTACATTAACAGGAATGACTCAACAATCAAAAAAGTGAAAACTGTTGCCAACCAATCCCGCTCTCCCCTAAATTTTTATAAATTGAAGCAATTTTAGAGAAATGGTATGAATTATACCGACTAGGGTGAGCTACGTTCGGCGCTTACACCCATGCTTTCTTTCAAACTTCCAATGAACTACTTATTAACAACTAAAAATATCAATTTCTGAAGAATGGTTTTGAAACAGATAACAATTTGGCAAAAAAAATCTTTGCATATTTTTTTTTTGTATCGTTGTATATTTATTGGCACTTATACTCTTATGCGTTTCCACACTTCAATTGATACGTTATTTCTTTTATTTGTAGTGCTAATGTTATCAACATAATATGTTCATAATAATGTGTACAACATCTTCTTAAAGATTTTCATGAAATATCTTAATAAATGACTAAAATTACAATAAAATCTGAAAATATTAAATTTATACTCTCAAATGGTGGGTGTTACGCCAAAGTGAACTATGCACCAAACACCATATTTTGAGAAAACTGAAGTAAACATAGTTCAGAATTTCAGCCGAAAAGGAAAAAATGGCATATATTTTTTCAAGAACAAGAGTTTTGTTATGTAACCTATCATTAACAGTGATTTGCTTTTCAATTGTGGTTTCATGGTAAGGAACAACTTCTCATCTCTTCGTAAGAATATTAAAACCAGGATATGACAAATGGAGTGTAGAATGGAATAAAAGAAAAAATTTAATAAGAAAATCAATAATTCGATGCTGTTCAATTCAAAACTACTATGTAATTTATTCTTGCCCACATAAGTAATTAAGTAATTTTTACTAACAAAAAATTATAACTCACAATGTCAAATATTAACAAACTCAAACAATCAATTAGATTACAAAAAGTATCAACTTGTAACGACACTATAACAAAAGCGTCTCGGTCATATTAATGCATCAAATACTCAGTCAATCAAAATCGTTAGAGCCGTTTTTGATAAAATCGAAAAAAACGTAAATTTATTCTTCATTTACCATTATTAAGTAAAGTACCCCCTCCGTTTAACCAATTTTGATGAAATTTTGCTGTCACATCGCGGGCATATACATACACTAAATACCTAATTTCAGATTCGCACGGTTTATAGTTTTTGAGCTAGTCTGTTCACACACAGACACAGACCATTTCGCGGGACTTGGTTATTTGGACTCTGGAAACCGGAAGTCGAAATTTTTAATGATCGCAATACTTCCACTTACTATATATTTGTTGACATAACCATTGATGTCATACGAAAATGCTGTTCCATCGATATAAACGATGAATAAAATGAAAGCATGATTGCAGTATATATTTCGCTATAAACCTTCTTACTATCTCCTATAAATATTTAATCAACGATTGTTAAAATGTCTTCACCGACCTTCACCTTCAAAGAGTATTCCTCTTTATTTGGGACCTTGAAAATGGCCCAACATCGTTTTAATATCTCATCAAACAATTGTACTCTAACTACTTAATGTAAAAAATATTAACCTCAATGACGTTAAATTATCTCTCTGTCTCTTCCCCCCTCTCTCTAAAAATAAATTTCTTGGACAATGGACAAAAAACTAGAAATTTTACATATTTATTCAGATCAATAGGAAAAAGTTCCCAAAATAAAAAATACTTAATATACTATAGGCTTCTGTGGTATAAAAATTGTTAGGAAAACTGTATAAGCATAAATATAAAGTAAGATGAGGCAAAAATCTGGTGCGATGCGTTTAACACACAACTTTCACTTACCAACTTACTTTAATTGGAAATTGATGTGTTTTGTTAATTGCCACTTCTCAAAGACACATTTATCCACATTCATTTCTTATTTTTGTTTGCATTTGCTCTTTAAAGTACACTAACTTTTTTTATTAACTAAAAGTTTTTACTTGTGATAATTCGGCAATGCAAGCTTATTACTCCAAGTCGTCTGATTTTATAATTCTCTATGTAGTTGTTGAAAACTTCATTTACCATGAAACAAATAATTTCCATTAAATAAACAGATCGGCTTTAATTATGAACAATGGTCTGTCATTAATACTCCGCATGCGTGGGCTCAACGTGTTTTATGAGTTGACTGAATATTTTTCTTTTTTTCTCCTCTATATGTTTACTTGATTTTTTACATATTTCATATTTAGCCATTTCTTATTTTTAGGCGTAATGAGAGACAGTTAATTTTTCCATATAAACAAAAACAAGGGTACTTTATAGGAAAACAAAAAAGGCCCCTTCCCCATTTAAGCCCCCTCAGAACATTTTAATAACGATAAAGTTTACCTGATATTAAAGAACACCTTATTTTCATTAAACATGGCGAATTTGATCAAAATCATTGAACCCGTTTTTGAGATAATCGAAAGAAAGGTATAAATTGGAATAAAAGTTATGAAATAAAGTGCTCCCTCCGTTTGACCAATTTTAATGAAATGTTGGCTGTCACATTTTTGGCATATGCATACATCAAATACCCAGTTTGATCACAATCGTTAAAGCAGTTTTTGAGTAAATAAAAAAAAAAACTTGAAAATGATACGAAATTTATTAAGTAAAGTGCCCCCTGCGGTTGATCAATTTTGATGAAATTTTTACAGTCATATTTCGGGCATATTAATACATAAAATACTAAGTTTAATCAAAATCGTTAGAGCCGTTTTTGAGAAAATCGAAAAAAACTTAAAAAGATATCAAATAAAGTACCCCCTCCCTTTGACCAATTTTGATAAAATTTTTGCTGTCAGATCGCGGCCATATACATACACTAAATACCCAATTTCAGGTTCGCATGGTTTATGGTTTTTGAGCTAGTCTGTTCACACACACACACACACACACACGGACGGACGGACATACAGACCATTTCGCGGTACTTGGTTATTCAGACTCAGGGGACCCCAAAACGTGTATTTAACGTAACCAAGTCCCGCGAAATGGTCTGTGTGTGTGTGAACAGACTAGCTTAAAAACTATAAACCGTGCGAACCTGAAATTGGGTATTTAGAGTATGTATCAGCCCGCGATGTGACATCAAAAATTTCATCAAATTTGCTCAAAGGGAGGGGGTACTTTATTTAATAACTTTTTAAGTTTTTTTCGATTTTCTCAAAAACGGCTCTAACGATTTTGATTAAACTGAGTATTTAATCTAGTTATATGCCTGAAATATGACTGTAAAAATTTCATCAAAATTGATCAACCGGAGGGGGGACTTTACTTAATAAATTTTGTATCATTTTCACATGTTTTTTTTATTTACTCAAAAACGGTTTTAACGATTTCGATCAAACTTGGTATTTGATGTATTTATAAGCCAAAGATGTGATAACCGACATTTCATCACAATTAATCAACCGGAGGGGGGACTTTACTTAATAAATTTTGTAGCATTTTCACGGGTTTTTTTTATTTACTCAAAAACGGCTTTAACGATTAACAAAAATAAGATATGAATGTAGAAAAATGTGTGACTTTGGGAAATGATATTTAGCAAAACACGTCAATTTCTAATCAAAGTAAGTTGGTAAGTGAAAGTTGTGTGTTGCGCGCACGCACCAGATTTTTGAACTTTCTATTGCAGACAGTTATAGAGATTAGGTGACATAAAAAAACCCATATTTTCATAATGAACCAATTACATTCTCAATGACGGTTATTTAAAGCAATATTAACGTATATCAGCCTTCTCAGCTGGCTCTTCAAGGTTTCGACTTCCTGATAGTAACCTTCAAATTGTGAATAATATAGACACTACTATTCTAATATAGATATGTTGTTTACGATTAAAACAAAACATCTTCAAATGACATGTGTCGGCTAAAACAACGTTTCTTTTTTGTTTTTTGTTTTCTCATGACATTTTCATATTTTCTCTCATTCTATTCTTTTTGTTTATCTTGGCCTCTTCTTCTGTTTCTTGCACAGAAACGTTAGAATTAAGCTATTTCCATCATCTCATAGAAAAATTCTTTTACTGTACAGGACTCATCGTAAGAGTGTTTTATTTCAGTTTAATGTGTTAGATGTCAGACAGCCAGGAATGGTGTGAGAATTTCTGCACAGTAATTTTCCCTTATATTTCTAAATTGCATTTTAAGGAGATTTTTGCAATACTTAATTTATTTTAAGTTACTTTTGCATGTGACAATTACAAAAGACAAATTACTTCCTTCAAATAAATTAGCATGTAACTTAACCTGTAAATAAGTAAGTGAGCTCGTTAAAGTGGTGCTGTAAACAGATTTTAAAATTGTCGACACACAAAGAGCTGCAATCGCGTAGCCATTTGTCACACGGTATTGTATAATACGTTGAGAGCTAGATTGTTCTGAAGTCGTTGTTCGAACATTAAACGTCTCTTTAACGCTTCCTAACTGAAGAAACTATTTAGTATTCCGTCTCGAATGTTAATTAGTCAATATTTCTACAGCTAATTGTAATAGGAATATTTTTCAGTATGCAATAAAAAAAAAAATATTTACCTACATCACACATACATCCCTATAACATACATATTCTCATATACTTACATTCCTATACACATATAAATACATACCTAAACACATATACATCATACCATATTTTTTTTTATTGAACTGTCAGCATCCCATTGCAGTCTCATAATACATGTATATGTTTACATTTTTACATTCTGGTGTGACGTTTCGGACCAGTGTGTCCATATTCATCACCAACCCTCTCTTTTGAATATTAAATTATTGGCCATTCTAATAAAGGATCTGTCGAATATTGCTGAGTTGGTGTTTCATGTTACTTGCTACTTGGTCTCTGATCTGTGGGAAATTGGGGGGTCTGTTTGCGAATACCACCTGCAGTTACTTTATGACGCAACATCCAGTTACTTTTAGTAAGCAGTTACTTTCAACAATCTGTAGTGGTTATAAACACTGATAACCTTAATTTTTAATTTCAGTGGTAATATTGTAATTGAAAGGATACAATTTCCAACATCTCACCGTAAAACATTCCAAAAATTTCCGTGACCCGACTAAATTAGCCAAAGGACGAAATAAAAATTATTGTGGTACAAATATAAATCTACTTGACCCTTATATGTCTGACTTTATGTGGAGACAAAGAAATAACAATCAAGATTTGTTTAAGAAGATTATACAAGACATTGCATCGTTTATGCCACCTATTAATTAAATTTGTTTTTGTTTTTTATAATATTAACTTTTTCATTAATAAATATTCATAGCTGAAATATTTTCTTGTTATTCTCATCTAGGCCATTATTTGCAAATACAGGTTATAAATATTGTTATCAAAATAAGGGTAAAGGTACTGAAGAGCGGCTGATGGGCGTGGCCTGTTTTGAGAGGTTATGTGACCGTCATGTTATCGAATTCCCTTCCCAATTAAAAAGTGCCTTGATTGGCTTTAATAGATCCTAGCTTTTGACTCCTGCTCGCTGCGCTCCCTCTTCAGAGATAAATAAACCCCCAAAAGGGTCCTTTTCAGTGGAGATCGGGCCTTACTTAGAAGGGCGCCTCAGTGAACGACGCATCAGCCCCACTTCAGTACTAGTGCCAAAATAAGTGTTTAAAAGAAGTAACTATTTGCTAAAAGTAACCGAATGTTGCGTCATAAAGTAACTGGAAGTGGTCTTCGCAAACAGACCCTTTTTACTTTCACATTACCTATATATGAAATATATAGTAAGTGGAAGTATTGCGATCGTGAAAATTTTCGACTTCCGGTTTTCAACGGAATACACGTTTTGGGGCCCCCTGAGTCGAAATAACCAAGTCCCGCGAAATGGTCTGTGTGTGTGTCTGTGTGTTCGTGTGTGTGTGTGTGTGTGTGTGTGTGTGTGTGTGAACAGACTAGCTCAAAAACTATAAACCGTGGGAACCTGAAATTGGGTATTCAGTGTAGGTATATGCCCGGGATGTGACAGCAAAAATTTCATCAAAATTGCTCAAAGGGAGGGGGTACTTTATTTAATAACTTTTTACGTTTTTTTTCGATTTTCTCAAAAACGGCTCTAACGATTTTGATTAAACTGAGTATTTGATCGATTTATATGCCCGAAACATGACTGTAAAAATTTCATCAAAATTGATTAACCGGAGGGGGGACTTTACTTAATAAATTTTGTATCATTTTCACGTGTTTTTTTTATTTACTCAAAAACGGTTTTAACGATTTTGATCAAACTTGGTATTTGATGTATTTATATGCCCGAGATGTGACTGTAAAAATTTCATCAAAATTGATCTACGGGAGGGGGGACTTTACTTAATAAATTTTGTACCATTTTCACATGTTTTTTTTATTTACTCAAAAACGGTTTTAATGATTTTGATCAAACTTGGTATTTGATGTATTTATATGCCCGAGATATGACTGTAAAAATTTCATCAACATTGATCAAGCGGTGGGGGGACTTTGCTTAATAAATTTTGTATCATTTTCACATGTTCTTTTTATTTACTCAAAAACGGTTTTAAAGATTTTGACCAAACTTGGTATTTAATGTATGTATATGTCAAAGATGTGATAGCTAATATTTCATCGAAATTTGTCAAACTGATGTGGCACTTTATTTCATAATTTTTTTTCAATTTTTACCTTTTTTATCGATTATCTCAAAAACGGCTTTAACGATTTTTATCAAATTCATCATGTGTAATGAAAATTAGTCGTTCTTTAATATCAGGTAAGCTTTATCATTATTAAAATGTTCTGAGGTGGCTTTTTTTTTTGGGGGGGGGCCTTTTTTGTTTGTTTGTTTCCTATAAAGTACCTTTTTTTTGTTTATATGCAGAAATTATCTGTCTCTCGTTACGCCTAAAAATAAGAAATGGCTAAATATCAGATATGATAAAAATAAAGAAAACATAAAAAGGAGAAAAAAAGAAAAATATTTAGTCAACTCATAAAACTCGTTAAGCCCACGCATGCGGAGTACGCCTTTAATGACAGACCATTGTTCATAATTAAAGCCGTTCTGTTCATTTGAGAAGTGGCTGTTAACAAAACACATTACTTTCTAATCTAATTAAGTTGGTAAGTGAAAGTTGTGTGTTGCGAGCACGCACCATTTTTTTTTTATAGAAATGTCAAGCGTGGGGATGCACCCCCCAAAATTTGGAAGGGGGCAACTACCTACACTCTATGACAAAAATTGGCAAGCTTTAAAAATTCCTTTAAATTACATTGTTAAAAGAGGAATTAAATATCCCAACAATTGTTCTTAGGTTTTATTACATTATTGTATTTCAACTTTTAACCTCTCGAATTTCTACCTACCCCATCTATGAGGATATTAATTTATCCCCCCCCAATAATTTAGTGCTGGTGACGCCCATGAAGAAACTAAATCTTGCATACTAAAATATAATTACAAAAGATTAGGTTGTACCCTATGGTTTTTACAAAAAAAAAAAAAAAAAAAAAAAAAAAAAAAAAAAAAAAAAAAAAAAAAAAAAAAAAAAAAAACCGCTTTAAATACTTTGAGCACCACGTGTTTCTCTACGCATTCACTCTCTAATGAACAATTAGAAAGTTTCTATTTTTATCTTCGACAGTACGGCATTGCAAACGTAATACCTCAAGGGCGTCTAATTTTATAAGTCTTTATTTAGTTTTTATGAAAAGTTATTGGAAACCAAAAAGCACTTAAACACGTTCAAAATTCATTCGTAGACCTTAACTTGTAAACAACCAACGTGTTTAAAGTGATTTTTGGAACATAATTACCCAATATAAAAGTATAAATAATGATTTTTACGTGCACATATACAGTTTAAGACTTTATAAACTAAATATTATTCATTATGATGTTCTAAGCCTTTTAAAGATATATATTACGTATATATTATTGCACTGATTAAAGGAAATTGAAATTTCAATCTTGGCAATACGTTCTTCTTTTTTTCTCCTGTATTCTTTTATAGATTTTTTTTTTATATTTCATTTTAAACCATTTCTTATGGTAATGGAAGAGAGTTCATTTATCCAATTAAACAAAATAAATAGTTCTTTACACAATGAAATTGTTCCTTAGCCATTTAAGCCCCAACAGAACATTTCTATAATGAAAAAAACCTGAATACGCTCATCCGCCAGGTTTTTTTCCCCACTTTATCTCTCAATTTAGAGTAACACCCACTCTATAGAGGCTGGGTGAGCCTCAGGAGGGTCTCTCAGAAGACGATCTGTGACAGAATATTGAAGATATCCACCAAGCGATATTCGAACTCGAGACCATGAGCAGCACAATGCCTTAACAATGAGCTACCCCACTACCTCGTTGATATTGAAGAATAATTAACTCTCATTAAACGTGGAATTTAATAAAAATCGTTAGAGCAGTTTTTGAGAAAATCAAAAAAACGTAGAAATTTGATAGCATTTATTAAATTCTAGTAATAATTAGTAACTTGGTAACTATTCTACTACTTAATCGTGACGAAACTTTTGCTGTCACATCACGGGCACATATATACCTCAAATACCTAATATCAAGTTCGTACGACAAATCCTTTCTGAGCTATAGTGTGTTCACATACAAACAGACCATTTCGCGGGGCTCGGTTTTATGGACTCAGGGGCCCCTAAAACTTGTATTTTCGTTGAAAACCGAAAGTAAAAATTTTTCACGATATCAATCCTTACTATATATTTCATATATAGGTAAGTGACGGTAAAAATTAAAATGAAATTTTTTCAGATTATGGTAGTTTTGGTTGGGCGATTATGAGCATATTCTATGCACAGTAGACAGTATTAGTTATAATATTTTTACTTTCACTTACCTACGTATATATATGAAATATATATTAAGGCAAAGTATTGCTATCGTGAAAAATTTCGACTTCCGTTTTCAACGGAAATACACGTTTTGGGGTCCCCTGAGTCCAAATAACCAAGTCCCGCGAAATGGTCTGTGTTTGTGAACATACTAGCTCAAAAACCATAAACCGTGCGAACTTGAAATTGGGTATTTATTGTATGTATATGCCCGAGATATGACTGTAAAAATTTCATAAAAATTGATCTACCGGAGGGGGTACTTTAATTCATAACTTTTTTCCAATTTTTACTTTTTTTTCGATTATCTCAAAAACGGCATTAACGATTTTCATCAAATTCATTGTGTTTAATGAAAATTAGGTTTTCTTTAACATCAGGTAAGCTTTATCATTATTAAAATGTTCCGAGGGGGCTTAAACGAGGAAGGAGCTTTTTTTGTTGGTTTTTTTTTTCCTATAAAGTACCTTTGTTTTTGTTTATATGGAGAAATTATCTGTCTCTCGTTTCGCCTAAAAATAAGAAATGGCTAAAAATGAGATATGATAAAAATCAAGTAAACATATAGGGGAGAAAAAAAGAAAAATATTCAGTCAACTCATAAAACACGTTGAGCCCACGCATGCGGAGTACGCCTTTTATGACAGACCATTGTTCATAATTAAAGCCGATCTGTTCATTTAATGGAAATTATTTGTTTCATGGTAAATGAAGTTTTCAACAACTACATAGAGAATTATAAAATCAGACGACTTGGAGTAATAAGCTTGCATTGCCGAATTATCACAAGTAAAAACTTTTATTTAATAAAAAAAGTTAGTGTACTTTAAAGAGAAAATGCAAACAAAAATAAGAAATGAATGTGGAAAAATGTGTCTTTGAGAAGTGGCAATTAACAAAAACATCAATTTCTAATTTAAGTAAGTTGGTAAGTGAAAGTTTTGTGTTTCGCGTATGCACCAGATTTTTTCTTACAAGGATATGAAGTGTTTTGGGAATTATAAGAATATGAAACGTATTGTGAACGTACAATATCTTAAATATAATTCGTTAAAAAAAAAATCTAATATTAGCTGAAGGAATGTCCTCTATTTCCAATGTTGGGATTGTCTGTGTGGGTCAGGGTCAGACATAGCGAAGGCTCCAGCTCAGTCTGTTCTGCACTGCCAACACCATCGCTTCTATCCTAAACTCTCCTTTTATTTATATTATTTAACGTAGTTATTACATGTTATTGTTTACTTATATTATTGTGTTACATAATTTCGCCTTGATATCGGTATGGCATTGATAAAAGTGTAGTGTTACCTACGAAAATTATTCACTTGGAAAATTATAATTCATCGCCTCCAATTAATTTAAGGTAAGAGTTTAAAAAAAATTAATTATTTTTAAAGAACATAATCAACTAGTGTCACAATCGTTTTATTTTTTTATATTTTTGCAAAGCCTATAAATTTGTTTACTATAAATCTTGTTTTTTCACAAATTCGTTTTTCTAAAGAATTTTCTTATTTGGCTAAGCCTTTCTCTATCATGACAATTTTATTATTCTTAGAATACTGAGAATACTTTTCCAGTCATAAGTTTAATTGTAATTGAAATATTATAAATTACACACGTTGCTACTTCAATTGCCAATTTTAACAGTTTTACAGATTTTAAGTTTAATTGTTTTTTTAACGTCCCTTTATGCTACTAAAGCTAATCGCACGATGTTACAGTGAGAGTCCTAACTTTTTCCTATCCAGGGACCTCCATTTGAGGTCCTATCCGAGGGACGGCATAGCTAATGATTTTTTACTCCCTTTAATAATTCATAGGGCCAGCACGGGACGCGAACCCGCGACCTTTAGTTCTGTAGGTTGCCATGCTAACCACTAAATCACAGGTGACCCCTTAAGTTTAATTTATAGGCATGTTATATAACTTTATAAAATATCCTAATTCATACATTTTAATTAATTAAACCAAACAAACATCCCAAGTTTAATATATGAATATTCCAAGCTAAGAACTTGTTCAGCCACATTTTGCAAATTTTACAGGAGAGCAAAAAGAGTGTTTAAATCTTGTATAGAACACAGCATAGTAACTCTAAGTCAATGCGAAAAAAAAACAGTGTATGCCCAATATATTTTCAAATAGTGGTAATGTTAATAAAAATACAATACATGATTTGTTAGTCCAAAAAGAATGATTGACCAAAAAAGAATTGTAATTGCTTGTGCCCACAAAAAAGAATTGTAAATATCTCAAGGACTGAACCCGCTATTTTCGAGTAAACTACTCGAAATGGTTTACTATAATGCGTTATAAAAAAATCTGGTGCGTGCGCGCAACACACAACTTTCACTTACTAACATACTTAATTAGATTAGAAATTACTGCGTTTTGTTAATTGACACTTCTCAAATGAACAGAACGGCTTTAATTATGAACAATGGTCTGTCATTAAAGGCGTTCGGCGCATGCGTGAGCTCAAGGTGTTTTATGAGTTGACGAAATATTCATCTTTTTTGCTCCTGTATATGTTTACTTGATTTTCTTCATATATCATATTTAGCCATTTCTTATTTTTAGGCGTGATGAGAGACAGTTAATTTCTCAATATAAACTAAAACAAAGGTACTTTATAGGAAAACAAAAAAGGCCCCTTCCCAATTTAAGCCCCCTCAGAACATTTTTATAATGATAAAGCCCTCCGTTTGACCAATTTTGATGAAATGTTGGCTATCACATCTTTGGCATATGCATACATCAAATACCAAGTTTGATCAAAATCGTTAAAACCGTTTTTGAGTTAATAAAAAAAACACCTGAAAATGATACAAAATTTATCAAGTAAAGTCCCCCCTCTTGTAGATCAATTTTGATGAAATTTTTACAGTCATATCTCGGGCATATAAATACATCAAATACCAAGTTTGATCAAGATCGATAAAACCGTTTTTGAGTAAATAAAAAAAAAACACGTGAAAATGATACAAAATTTATTAAGTAAAGTCCCCCCTCCGGTTGATCAATTTTGATGAAATTTTTACAGTCATATCTTGGGCATATAAATACATCAAATACCCAATTTGATCAAAATCGTTAAAGCCGTTTTTGAGTAAATAAAAAAAACACGTGAAAATGATATAAAATGTTTTAAGTAAAGTCCCCTTTCCGGTAGTTCAATTTTGATGAAATTTTTACAGTCGTATCTCGGGCATATTATTACATCAAATACTCAGTTTAATCAAAATCGTTAGAGCCGTTTTTGAGAAAATCGAAAAAAACGTAAAAAGTTATTAAATAAAGCACCCCCTCCCTTTGAGCAATTTTTATGAAATTTTTGCTGTCACATCGCGGGCATATACCTACACTAAATACCCAATTTCAGGTTCCCACGGTTTATAGTTTTTGAGCTAGTCTGTTCACACACATACACACACACACACAGACACACACACACACACAGACCATTTCGTGGGACTTGGTCATTTGGACTCAGGGGACCCCAAAACGTGTATTTCCGTTGAAAACCGGAAGTCGAAATTTTTCACGATCGCAATACTTCCACTTACTATATATTACATATATAGGTAAGTGAAAGTAAAAATATTCACAAAAAATGGACTGAAAACGTTCTTAGCGAGGAGTCTTCATATATTGAAGTTTTATATTTACAAAATAGTTGAATGGTGAGAAAAAAAATGTTTTGTTAAATAAAAAACACCTAACCTATTACTGTAACTGTGGATCGTAACTATGTAAAATTATTAATAAAAAAAATAATAATAAATATTATAACTGAAAGATAATAATTGCGTGCGTACATGATAAATGATACATCGACTGAAACATTTTCATGTTATCTCCGATGACATAAGTACGTGTAATTTACTTCTTCCTACTTTAAATCCTTGTAATATATCGGTTGTTTGACAAGTTTCTAGTAGCTACTCAAACATAAATTTTTAGGGGAAAAAAAAAAATTTCAAATATCTGAGCTTCTTACAATGTTTTCGTCAAAAATGAAATTCATCAATTTTTTTTTTGTTCCTTATTTCTATAAATAGCAATGATTTAATGTTTGAATATCGTTTAAGAAAATAACATTTACGATTGATTTTATATACGAGGGTCATTCAATAAGTAAAGAGACAAATAGCTATAGCTCAAAAACGGTTTATTTCAATCTTTCAAAATTAAGGCTATTTTTTAAAATAATCACCACCCACAGTTATGCACTTGTCCCATCTTTCTTGCAGCTTCCTAATTCCCTTGGCGAAGAATTCTTTCGATTTACACCGAAGCCACTTTTGCACCGCTTCCTTAACTTCCTCATATCTTTTTCCACTTTGGGCGTCTTTGAGTGGTCCAAACAGGTAAAAATCAAATGGGGTGAGATCAGGACTGTAGGCAGGATGAGTTAAGACCTCCCAACCAAATTCTTGAAGCTTATCACAGGTCATCTGGGCTGTATGAGGGCGGGCGTTATCGTGATGAAGAATGACTCCTTTGGACAAGAGTCCACGGCGTTTGCTCCTGATAGCTGGTCCAACTTTGTGTTCTAGCATCTCACAGTAGTATTGGCTATTGATAGTTCGCTGATCTTCAAGGAAATCGCAATAGACTAGACCCTGTGAATCCCAAAAGATGGTCAGCATCACTTTACCGGCGGAACGTTGAGCCTTGAATTTTTTGCGAATTGGAGAACTACTGTGTTTCCACTCCATACTCTGCCTTTCGGTCTCAGGATCGTAGTGATGGATCCAATCCTCGTCACTGGTATAAAAATCTAATGATTGAGCGCTGCTCTTCTAAGGTGCATACTTCTAGTGGAATTGCCATGGTGAATTGAAAATTTTGAGGTTATGTTGACATAAAATGATGAAACAGCTGATCACATCATATCCCAAGGTTGCCAACTAACACCCCTGAAAAGATTGTACACATTCATTGAATAGTTTTGAAATTATAGAATTTGTCTCTTGACTTATTGAATGACCCTCGTGAAATAAGTTGAAATACAGTTAAGATATTGTCACAGACTAATCTCAACCTCAATTAATTTTTTTTTTTAAATCTCAATTTCGATATTCATTGTAGTTGTATATTTACAAAATACTTGGGAACTGGGAAAACTTAATTTAAAAAAAATAAAAACCTTGCGTATTATTTTTCAAATGATGGTTACATTATAAAAATTATCAACGAAAAATCATAACTTATTGATTATAACATATAATTGATTAGGGAAGAAACCTTAGATATCCTAAACGGCAAATGTAACCAACAACTATTTCTGTATCTAAAAATTGCAACAAAATATAGACAAGAAATGACTCATGAATATAATCAGTAGAAATAGATTCCCCTATAGGACAGTCGAAAAAAAAAAAAAAAAAAAAAAAAAAAAAAAAAAAAATCGCTTATAGCTAGTTTTATAATTTGGCCATTTATATACGAAGAGTTTTTCAGTATATATGTCAGTTCAGTTCAGTATGAAATAATTTTTCTTCTATTATTTGGCTTTTATTACTACCACTTATCTCATATCTTCTGTTATTGTTATATATTTGCAACCTATTTATATTTATAACAAGCTAGGATATCTCGACAGACGGACTTGCGTCCATTGTCTATTTACGTCTTAGTATTTTCTTATTTTGGTTTGTATTAAATATTTTTTTCATGAATAAACGTTATTTATATCTATCATCTATCTATCTATCCTCTAATATCAATTTTAAATAAAACGGTCCTAAAAACTTGAGCTTCTAACAAAATTTTCGAAAATGAAATTCATCTGTGCTTTTTCCCTGTTATTTCTATGAATGACAAATATTTAATGGGTTAAAATTATTTAAGAAAATTCTATTTATCATTGATTTTATATTAAATGTGTTAAAATATTGTTACAGACGAATACCTCAAGTAATTTTTTATGAAATATCAATTTCGATATTTATTTTAGTTGTATATTTACAAAATATTCAGAAGTTGGAAAACTTAATTTATTTTTAAATTAAAAAAAAAAAAACCTCGCCTTTTGTTATTCAAATGTATCGTAATTTGGTAAACTTATCAAAAATAAAAATGTATAACTGTTTATTACAACTGTTAAAATTTAGTGTACTTTAAAGAGCAAGTACAAACAAAAATAAGTAAATGAATGTGGAAAAAAGTGTGACTGCGAGAAATGGCATTTAACAAAACACGTCAATTTCTAATGTTAGTTGGTAAGTGAAAGTTGTGTGTTGCGCGGATCGCACCAGATTATTAAGAATATTTATCATAGACAATTACAATAATGTCTTTTTTTTGGCAACAATGTCACATCAATAATTTTTTTTAAAAATCCCCGTATCCATATATGTTTTAGTTGTACATTTACACAATACTTGGAAAGTGGGAAATATTAATTTATTTTTAAATAAAAATAAAAAAACCTGACCTATTGCTCTTCAAATGAATCGTAATTTTGTAAAACTATAACTGTTAGATATAATACAAATAATAATACATGTTTGAGCGGATGTTATATAATACCTCGACTAAAACGTAATTTGTATGTTATCTCAAATAAATATACAAGTGATGTAAAATTTTCTACTTTAAATCCTTGATTTACTAAGGTTATTCAAGGTCATAGTTACTGCTTAAACCTCAATTTAAGAAAAACAAGAATAAAAATTTGAGCTGCTTCACTTGTTCTTTTTTCATTTGTGAAATTCATCAGTTTTTTCTTTATTTTTATAAATGGCATTGATTTAATGTATGGTAATATTTTTAAGAAAAGCCTATTTATTTTTAATTAATTTTACAAATACAGTTAAAATACTGAAACAGGCTGAATTTGCAAAAATAAATTTGGCAGAGCTTATCGCCAAGAACGTCAGTCAGAACATCGTTAAACCAAGGTCCCGAAATAGTAGTAATATATTGTTGCGTAATTTACTAAATTAGTTAAACTATTTTCGATTTGTCTCTCCTTACGAAACTATATACAAGCAATTCGGAAATATCTATCTCATCTAGATATCTTTGAATATCCGACCCTTATATTAAAATTTTTCCTCAAGACATCAAACTAGCATTATATTTACCCAATAAACAAAAAAATAATTGTTTTGCATATAATATCGCAGATTTTTAACACTACGTAATCGAGCCCTTGATGAAAAAAAATAAACATTCAGGTCATTGCCAAAAATGTTAAATCTACTTTTAAGAACCGATTTTACAAAAGAAAAATTCATTTTCAAACGCATTTTTCTCAAATCTAAGATTTCGGACTTAAACACATATTACTCACGCTAAAGGCACAGATATATACATATATTTTATTGTTTGTTCCTAATGTGTTTTATATTTCTCGCAGACGTAACATATAATAAATAAATCGCACAAAGAAAAAGTATCAAGAAGCATTAAATTTTTGTAATGAAAAGGCGCTTGTAGGGACCTTAAAAAAGTTCATTACTATCGGCATTGTCATTGTATTTTAAAATGTTTGAGCAGCTATTGATTCACATGATTTATTTCATTTTTACTTTCACTTACCTATATATGAAATATATAGTAAGTGGAAGTATTGCGATCGTGAAAAAAATCGACTTCCGGTTTTCAACGGAAATACACGTTTTGGGGTCCCCTGAGTCGAAATGACCAAGTCCCGCGAAATGGTCTGTGTGTGTGTGTGTGTGTGTGTGTGTGTGTGTGTGTGTGTGTGTGTGTGTGTGTGTGTGTGTGTGATTAACAAAAATAAGATATGAATGTAGAAAAATGTGTGACTTTGGGAAATGATATTTAACTTTAATGATATTTAACAAAACACGTCAATTTCTTATCTAAGTAAGTTGGTAAGTGAAAGTTGTGTGTTGCGCGCACGCACCAGATTTTTTTTTTTATAGAAATAAAGTGGAATAAAACCTTTCCGGTTTCTTGTTATCATTTATCACTCCTATATGAGAATAGGATAACCTCCTTTGATTTTATATGTTTTTAATATGTTCATCTCGAGTATCCAATATAAAATGTCTTTATGCCGTAGTAAAAATCAATTATCATATATATAATAGAGAGAGAGATAGAGAGGGATAGAGAGAGAGTGATTGAGAGAGAGAGAGAGAGAGAGAGAGAGAGAGAGAGAGAGAGAGAGAGAGAGAGAGAGAGGAGAGAGAGCGAGAGAGAGAGAGGAGATGAGAGAGAGAGAGAGAGAGAGAGAGAGAGAGAGAGAGAGAGAGAGAGAGAGAGAGCATCTGTAATATCAATGTGCTAGTTAACAATATATTATTCATGGAGTGTTGAGCTGTGGCAAATCAAATCAAGATTTTTTTTTTTTTAAATAAATATTTATTGAAATTTACATCTGTATTTACATAGAATACATTAAGTAAATGTGCTAAAATAAAAGAAAATAATGTCTTGAATAAGCATGTAGAGAAACTATCCACTGATAGCACTCAAGTAGTGTCTAACTTAAAAGATCTCGAGGCCATCTTCTTTTCAGACGCCTTGGAGGATTATCTGGGATAGAGGAGGAAGCGAGGGAGGATACGAGTGGGTTCTGATGGATCAGGAGTTTACTATGAAAGGACTGGTATCTGGATCGGGCTAAATCAGCGACATACGGAACATTAAGGTCTTTGTGGATTATTTTATTTGTTACAAAATAAGGAGCGTTAAGGATTTTTCGAAGGATTTCGGACTGCAAGGATTGGATTCGAGAGGAGTAAATCAAGATTAAACGCTAAGTATTATGAGTTTCCGACTGATTTTTTTTTTTTTTTTTTTTCATAACTCATAACATTTTATTCAGCAGCTATACATACCATATAATGAAAATAGAGACGATAAATTTACGCATCCCAAGGTAAACTGCACGCATGAACTATGGTATACTGATTAACTAAATAACTTGAAATTTCCTTTTTGTCTGGATCCCTATCATTTTATTTTACTGTGGATCGAAAAGAAGTCGTCCTTGATTTGATAAAGCAGAGTCGTGGAGGGCAATTGTTGATCTAGTTCAAGGTCTCTCTTCTGTTTTACTTTGCGAAATATTGTTATAATTCCGTAAAATAATTTATAACTTAGAACAAATAAAAAACAACCTAAATTTGGTTTCGAAATCAATATTGGTTCAAATAAAAAAAATAATCTGGTGCGATGCGGGCAACACACGACTTTCACTTACCAACCTACTTAGATTAGAAATCTACGTGTTTTGATAAATGGGTGATTCTCAAACTACGGGAAAGTTTTACATTTTATTTTCGAAATTTTTCAGTGTGGTTAAAAAACAAAACAAAAAAATATACATTTATTTGGACCCATCCACAGCAAATCTAGCATAATAGTAGTTCATTACCATTGCTTGAAATTCAGATAATTTAATTTAACATTTCATTGCCACGACAATGATTTCAGTTACGTACGTCAATGAATAATTGTAAAACTGTCTTAATTCCATTTATTGTTTAGTATATTCCACATTTAATGCAGAATCGGATGATACGATAAGAATTGCCATAATAATTTTTTTTTTTTTATTTAGGGAAAAAAAATTCTTAAACATAAAATCATATTTTTTCCAGAAATAAAAAAGGCATCGAAAAATAACTTAAGCAAACATCTGACCCCGATTCACCTAATTCATTTATATTGCTGGAAGGAGGATGAAATTCTCTACCTAATGGTGAAAGAATTAGAAGAATATTAGAGAAGTTTTGAATAAAATGGGTGATTCTTACTCTAAGCGAAAGTTTTGCATTTTATATTTGAAATTTTTCAGAGTGGTTAAAAATGTTCATTATTTAAAAGCTGTTTTATAGTCTTTCATTATGTTGCCTTACAATAGTCATTGTCATGGGCAAATAATTGGGCCACGACAGGAAATATCCACGGAATGAAGCGGGGAAAGCTCCACGAGAATGAAAAAATGACATTTACAAATTTTTCTTTTAAAAACTATATGATTTACTAAAGAACGAATGTCATAATTTAATAGAGCGAGTTAAGGAGAAAAAGAAGAAAATAATTTTAAGCCGTTAATTCATAAAGAACAGCGTAAAATTCGGGCCACGTGTATGAGGGTAATAAACATAAACTTCCATTTTCGATGAAAGAACACCCCGGCATGGGCCGAAATAGTGCAGAAGGTAATAAAAAGAGGTGAAATCTTACTCGATAGTACTGCCATTATTGAAACTCTGTCTTTGGGTCACTTAATTCCCTCTCGGTTGGTGTACGATTCGATAATTCATCCGTCCATGCTAATGGCGTCATATCACAATGTCAAATTTTAAGTATTTTTTATTGGTTTATCATTTACACCAAATGGTTGAAAATCGTGTTATTTTAATTCTTCTTCTGTTATATTACAATCAGGGTTATACATTTTTCTCAATTAATGAGTACTATAAACCAAAAAATATATTATGTAAGAAAAATCGTTACTGGTGACAGCCCACGACAGTGACGAATAAGATAAAAAAAATCATCAGATTCGATCAGAAGAACATAAAAATATGTTATAATTTTCATTCCATCAGCCAGATATCTGCTGAGAGAAAAAGTTTACATCTAAAAAAAGAGGCCACAATGCCGTGTTTGGCTTTGCATATGGAGTGACAAGAAGTTGCCCATAGTTTGAGAATCGCCCAAATATGTAAGCAACATCACACATTTATTTACTTATTTTTGTTGGTCTTACAATTTGTATTGCAAAACTTGAATGTTCTCAGTACTTTTCGATTCATGATTGTTTATTTCATTTTTTTTAAGAGGCCTGAAAAAATCCTAATTTCATCAACAGTCAATTTTTTTTTACTTCTTACTTGTTTTTTACAGCGATTGCTTTTTTTTATGGTCAGGGTCATATTTAAGAAGTACCCATTATATGAAATCAGGTCAAGATTAGCGAAGGTTATTACTCATTGGCTCCCTATAATGGCGCTCTCATTCTTTGTCCGGTGGGATCTGCAAGGCCGTTGCAAGGGAATAAATAATTAACTAATACAGCAGATCTAGAACCCTTGACTTGGAGGATAGAAGTTGGTGTGCAGAGTATCTTACTCATAAACCGTGAGTTACTCAGTTCATCAGAGTATAGGCGTTGGAGCATGGCTTATAACTCGACAACATATACTTTAAATGAAAAATGTGTAAGTAGGATTTCAAATGACGAGAATTAATGTTCTTGTTCTGAAAGAATTTATTTGAATAAGAAACATAATAAACAATATAACAAAATAAACGATAAACATGCCTAAAAGAATAATTAATTTACAACGTTATTTGCCTACTAACAATGAATGTATACAATCTTTAAAAATCTACTTGGATAACCTCAATTAGATCAAAACATATGGTATCAGAACATATGGTTTATAATTTACAATTCCCCCTCCCGGGGCGCTTTTTCGGAAGAATAAAGCGACAGCTTGCTACAATGAAAATAATTTGCTTCTTTCTTCCTTTTGTCACAACCAACTTCGTAGAATGATGAAGAAATCTTCCTCAAAATGCGAAAAGGTCCTGCTCGAACTCTATCGGTCTTCTTCCTATTGAGTCTGTTAGCTACCGTTCTATAGAAAAGATCACCAACTTGGAAAATCGTGAGAAACACGATTTTTATCTATCCTTTTTTTGTTGACCTGAAAACTACGGCTAGAATTTATGAAAGTCCTCTTCCTATCTTCAATCAAATCTCACTGCTAACTTCTGGATCAAGTGGGCAAATAGTTGACTGTTTTCCATAAAACAGGTAAGCTGGCTCAAATTTCGTGGAGCTATGAATCGTCCGATTATAGTCCTGGACGTATTCGAACTCGGGCAATCAATTGCGGTAAACACTAATTGCATTCCCGTTTGCTTAAGATACTTTTTAAGAACTGTAGAGTTTATAAATGTGAACTGATCCGCCAAAATTAACTTGATATTTTTTGTTTTAGCAATAGGAGCAATTAGATTTACAAAGTCTTTTGAACATTGACCTTTCATAGTCGAAATCCAAGCGAATCGGCTAAAGTGGTCAACCAAAATATGCATGTAATTCTTGGAGCCTCTGTTACCTGCAAAACCTCCAACAGAATCAATAGACATTATTTCGTATGGAGCGGTAGCCGGAACCAGTCGTGACAAAAGTCCTATAGTCCTAGTAGAATGGTCTACCAATAAGATAGTACTGCCAATATTTGATGGCATCTTTAATCGCCTTGCACTCGAGATGAATAATATCCATTTTTTTTTCTCTTGCCGACAGCTTTCCGGAAAAATAGGCGACCGGATGTAATATCAATATTCCATCAAGTTGAGGCTGCTTTAAACAAGCCCCGATGCCATTATTGCTGGCGTCAGTTTCTATATATACCTACTTATTCAAGTCATATATAGATACTATTGGGGAAGAACAAAGATAATCTTTAATTAAATTGAAACTCTTTTCGCAGTCATCCTACCACTGAACTTTAACATTCTTCCGTAATAGCCGGTGTAATGGTTCAATTTTTTGCGCACTGTTTTCAATATAATAAATTTATAGAACCTAATACACTGCGAACACCTGACTTATCTGTTGGTCTCTTAAGATTTTTTTATTGCAGTCAAATTTTCTCGTGCCGGTGATATTTTATATTCTAGAATAAAATGACCTAAATATTCGACTGAACTTGAAGCAAATTTTTTCTAATTTCAGTTTGTAACCTTCGTCTCCAATGAATTGTAAAAACCTTTCAAGATGATGAATATGGTTAGACCAGATCTTTGAAAATATCTAAATGTCATCAATATAATTAATGCAGAAGATGTCTAAATTATTCCTTCTTAACGTGCTTGACAGCTTGAAGCTTGACCGAATACGTTGAAAAATACCAGGGGCATTTTTGTAACCGAAAGGAAGAACTTTCTACTTAAATTTTCCATATTTTGTAATAAAAGATGTTTTTTCTCGGTCTGCTTTTTTTAACGGAATACTCCAAAACTCTGCGTAAAAGCAGAATTTACGTCTACTGCTGTAAAATATTTGAAGTTGGATATTTTATCAATTAAGTCACTGATTGTAGGGAAGGGAAAGCATTCAGTTACTACAAGTTTGTTTAAATTTCAAAAATCTATAAACAGTCTTGAATTACGTCCATCATCTTTCTTATAAGCTAGGGTCACTGGTAAAGCAAATGGTGAATCAGACTCCTCTATTTTCTATTTCGTCTGGAATAGAACATTTTATGCCCTAGATGTTACATATTCATCTCTTAATAACTTCCCACATCAAATTTATCAGAAGCAAAAACATGCTGATATTTGCCTAGAAATTTTCTCTTTCCTTAATATGAACCAATTTTGCTTGAATGGTAGTACCATTCGTTAAATTAATCATATTGAAATCCTTATCAATTTGACCAAAAAGGAATTTCTCTGAAATGTTTTCTACATCTTGTGAATATATCTTCATAGAAAAATCTTCTAAAGCTTCTAAATCAATCATCTTCAAATTATCTAAAATTGGCATCTTTGAATCATATGTTAAATGTTCTAAATTTATTGCTTATGGAACATCTGTAAAATTGACTTCTAAATAATCTGAAACAGGCATATTTAGATCATTTTTTATGACTTGTTGATCTCCTGTGCGTTTCAAAATATTTAAGTTCTCATCTTCTTATCAGCTTAAACTTGGTAATGGCATCAAGAGACCTATCAGTAAATCATATGAAAACTCATCGTTTTTTATCACATTAGTGTTAAGAACGTTTTTAATATTCCCAATTTTAAGGTAATGTTTTCCCGGGCCGAACTAAAGTTGAATCCATTGATCAATTTAAAAGCACTGTCATGCTTTATGAGGCTTGATTTTAAAAGGTTAACAAGTCTTTGACTTATAAGGCTTATATTGCTCCCACTGTCATAAACCGCCTTTATCTTCATCTTATCATCCACTAGGATACTTAATTTTATCAAAGGGTTCAACTTCTCCGGGCCTTTTAGTTTAAAGATTTGTTATCGGTATTTACGTCCATCACTTCTGCTACACGTGTATTGGTATAACCTTCATGAATGTTTACCTGTTTTGAATTGGAGGTATACATGGATTTGTTTCTACATTCTTTTGAAAGATGAAAACGGTTTGGCTATCCAAGTGATTCACACATGAAACATGGTTTTCTTAGTTCATTTTTCTTATTTCTAGACTTATCTAAAAATTTATCAGCATATAGGTAGGTTAGAAGTCAGGAATCCCTTTTTCTTAGAAAATGAATCATCTAGTTTTCTGAGTTCAGTAAACATACGTTCCATATCGGTGATCTCTTCTCGATCAAGCTCATTTTGCACTTCCATTGGTAAACCAACTACAATCATGTTTATTCTTGATAAAACGGTTACGTTACTTTCAGCTTCTAGACATGATCGTTCTTTGGTTAAAGCATAATCCACAAGTGATCCTCCCAAATATTTGTAGGCATAAACCTTCCTAATTTTTGTCCAGCCTTTATCAAAAAATACTGCCAAGAAGGAGTTTTTCCAAGCAGACCAATTTATGAATCCAACTTTCTTTAAATTCGACTCATACCAATCTTTTGATGGACCACCGACAAAAAACCTATGAGCTTTTATTATTTTAACCTCCTTGTTTACTTTATGCCTAGAACAATCAAAAATCTATCTAACCATTCTTTAGGGTTTTGATTTTTACCCAACTTTTCTATAACAAACTTTTTTCCTATGTCATGCATATTCACTTCCTCGTTCAAACCTAAACTTTTCTCCAGCTCTTTCACTTTTTTCCTTAAACAATTTTCCTCTCCAGATTTTTGAAAAACTTGGGTGGTATGAGGAAGAAAAATTTCCTCTAAGAGAATTCCCTTATAACTAAGGTTTTCATCTTCTTCAAAATATTCTTTTTTTTAATTCCGCATCAATCTTTAGTCCTATCTTACAAAAGCCATTAGTGGGTTTTATTGCAGCAACAGCCCTAGAAATAGTTGGTTCATTGTAAAATACCTCATGGTCTTTTAAATTCTTGTACTCCTTCGGTAACTTGCACCACAGTCCCTTGTCCTCTGATATACCTACTATAATGAACTCTGTTTCGGTTTTCTTAAGAATATGTACAAATAATCTGGCATCCTCTTTATTCATAATCCGCTTTTTTGAATAACCTTGTAAATTAATTTGTAAGTAGGATTTCCAATGACGAGAATTAATGTTCTTGTTCTGAAAGAATTTATTTGAATAAGAAATAGAATAAACAATATAACAAAGTAAACAACAATAAAAGATAAACATAGCTGAAATAGTAATTAATTTACAACGTTATTTGCCTACTAACAATGAATGCATACAGTCTTTGAAAATATACTTAGATAATCTCAAATAGATCAAAACATATGGTATGATGGGAGTACATATGGTACGGTGGGTAAACATATGGTATGGTGGGAGTATAATTTACAAATGTTACAGATAAAAGTTTTAGAAAATTAAATTTAGCAAGAAACCGCTTCCTCGTTTTAAAATTAGCTCATTCCTGCAGATAGATACAAATGAAAAGGTGAATATATTCGTAGCAATTCAACTTGGAAATGTAACTATTACGCGAGTGACTTTAAATTGACTTTAAAGGTATTTTATGTTGTCTAAGACTAATTATGTTTGTATGCTTGTTTATTTATTCTGAAACTATAACTATCTAGCTTTAATAAAAGGCCAGTTATGGCGAATTAAGCATAATGGTGAATGTCAGTAATAAAAAAACGTACTAAAATCAAATTCGTCTATCCGCCACGTTTAAACGCCATTTTGGTATAGTGCGCCAACTTTTTTTCTGGGAATATTGGCTTATTCTTAATCTTTTATCACAAGGAAGACAACGATATGCAATTTATATCGGGTAGGTGTTGCACGGTAGGGGAGTCGGTCCCATCGTGTAAGAGAGAGTAAACTACTGAACCTCAACTAGTTATCTGCAATGGACAAAAGAAATAATCGTACCATGTGCAAGCTAAATACAATAGAAGTCACACATACCACATACCACTTCATTTGAATATATCTAACATATTTTAACTAAAATCAGGGTTAACTGTTTTGGACAATGGATTCTGAGTATAGAATAAACCGCAGATATAATCAGTTGATGTAACCAAAAACTATTTCTCTATCTCAAAGTCCATCTATCAAAATTGAAAAGAATAAGAAATGTTAAGAGAATAAAAAAGAACAGATTACATGATCTTAGAAAAAATGAAAAAATAAACTCATCTCCTTAAGCTCCGAACATGGCCATTATCAGACTGAAGGTTTAATTCTTAGGTTTTCCCAGATTGGAGTAAAATTATTACATATAATGGCATTATTACTTGTAGTTGGTTTTTTTTTTTTTTTTTTTTTTTGTTTTTTTTAAAGATATATCAGAAAATGGCCGTTAAAAAATCAACTTGTTTTTCCATCATATTTCTTGAAAACGTATTCAAGGAATATATTTAAAATTCCAACGAATTGGTCTATATATAGTGGTTTATATATAGTGTTATACTATGTATGTTTTCCTATGTTATTAATTATTGTTACTCCCATGAAGTAGGGTTGTTATTCTTGATAGGTAATTTTTACTCAGTTCCACCAGATCGATGGGTCGAGTGAGCAGCTACAGACCTTCCACTGAATCCGCCAATGGTGTATTTAGATGTGATGACGTACGCTTGTACTTTTCCTCTTAGAGAAATGAGCTATTTAAGAACCTTCTTTTTGAATCTTCAAATACCAATGATAGGTTTTAATATCTGAATTATTGACTTATATAGAGAGAAAGCAAAAATGGTAAAATAGTTTCCAGTATTTTTCTTTACAGTAAACCATTTATATAATTTTTTTTATTATTATTAATGTATTCAAATATTATGTGTGAGTGTAAATACCGGTTATTCAACTTGCCTGCTCAACGAGTTTTAATTGTCCTTGGTGTCCCTTCCCAACCTAGAAGCAGTGGTGCGCCGAGTTTGACACTGTCAATACCACACAAGATCAGCCTATAAATTAAAGTAAACTTTTATTCTTCTTTTTTCATATTTTATATTTATTATTTTTTTATTGTTCGGTTTCATTTTTAATATTTTTCAAACATTATATCTTGGTTAAAATAAACTTATTTAAATTAAATTTACAAGGAATCAATTAAGTCAAAGTTGATAAAATCATCAATACTTTCTATATAAAAGATTAATTACGTTTCATAAAAGATTAATCATTTCTATAATCAATAAAAAATATTGACTGTTTTCCAAATATTAATATGCCATCTCAATTTTATTTATCCTTTTTTTAAAAGTATTTTCTTTTATCAGTAATAAATTGATAACAATTTATATTGTTACTGCATGTATAGTATGTAAATTTGTTTTTTTTTTATGCCCTCCTCGCCTTTTAGGCTATACAGGGTTTCCCGGGCGAGGGGCGAGGACGGGGATTGATGCCGAGTATTATTTAATGTCCACTGGCTCCGGATTTTGTACTGGCTATCTTCAAGTTCCCAACCATACGTTGCCCATGGTAAAAGTATGACAGAAATATTTGAATATAACGATTTACTAAAATATAAATTTATTTATTTATAAAAATTTTCCAAATAGAAATATTATTGAAAGTAGGTACTTCTCTTAAAATTATTATTATGACTTTTAATGTTCCATAATACATGTTGTTCCATTTGGGATTATAAATAATTTGAACAAAAAATGGATCCATAAATATATACAAATAGTTTACAATAAAAGATGATTATTTCTATTTTATTGTAAAAGTTCTAGAATTTCATGAAACGGTTACAGTCATGTATCATAACATGTCCACATGTTTTGGAATGTTCTTCGCCTTTCAGGGTTGGCCCATATCGCACTATAAAGAAGAAGCGATCGACTAGTGTCTTAGCCTTGCATAGAAAATCGAAGTATAGGAATACTTTTGGGTTACTATTATCACTTGAAGTTACTATTTTCAGCTTTAATTGTTTATTTTTTAAAATATTTTATTATATCAGTAATAAAGTGATAACAATTTCTATTATTTTTTTCCCCCCTTCCTCGCCTTTTAGGATATACGGGGTTTCCTGGGCCAGGGGTGAGAGTCGGGGATTGATGCCGAGTAATATTAAATGTCCCCTGGCTCCAGGTTTTGAACTGCCTATCTTCGGGTTCCCAATCAAACGTTGCCCATGGTAACGCGTATTTTCTGACGCGTTTGCCCACTCGGCCATCCCGCCATCCATTAAGTAATTTTTTTTTGTTCTGTATATGTTTTTTTTGTTATAAATACAGTAGAGTCTCGGTAATCCGAACTAATGATTGCACACGCTGATACGGATTAGCGAAAATTCGGATTAGAGGAACATGGAAAAAAAAGTACATATAAAGATTATACATATGCATTTGCATGTATTTATTTAAAAACTGAACAACAATGCTGAACAATGAAAGAAAACAGAAACTAAATGTATATTAACTTTTCTATTAATCAAATATATTTTATAATGCTAGAGATTACACTAAATGATACAGGACACATCATAATGATAAACTAATGGTTTATTTTTTAAAATAGTAGTCCATTATCGTTTCCTGTTTTGATTGCGCAATTTTGAGACTCGTTGCATATTACTAGCAATGGTTGTGGCGGCTATTGTTACTTTTTATTTTTTATTAGATTTTAAACAAGGGTCATGACCCTTCCATCTCATAATCACGTGGCTGACAGCACCGTTTTTTAAGTGAGATTTTTACCTTTTAACTGTTATGTTTAGGGCCTAGAAACTATCAAATTGTATTATTCAGTTAAAAATACAAAAACATTGAAAAGCAAAAATATTTTTTTTTTGGGGGGGGGGGGTGTCATGAGCCCTTAGACCCCCCTCTAGATTCCTCTGGATGTATAATACTTTAATAAAGTTTTAATTATTTTTTACAAATTATTAAGGGTACTGTTTTTTCGCTCTCTATTTAATTCTTGTTTGTTTTCTTATACCAGTCTCTCTTGAAATTGTTTTCTGGGATGACACTGATTTCAAGAGATTTATAAATTCTTATTTTCTTCTAAATTTTGTTGGAAGATATTTATATTATAATTGATAATAAATTAGCAAAAGTATCTTCCTTTTTAACCATAAATATTTATTTAAAGCATAACATTACAACATATTTACAACAGGACAAGTATGAGCTGACATATATACAATAAAAAGTATAAATGTGTATTTTAGCAAATGACATTGATATATTTATTATAATATTTATTAAATAGACCATCAATCATACGATTGAAAAATTATTTATGTAAGTTATACTTAATTTATTTTATCTAAATTATTAAACTAATGTTTGGATTATTAAATGTTAATAGATATAAAAATTAATGTACAGGTTTTGAGAATGGGGAAACAGCCCCGAAACGTCAACATGTTATGCTGTAAATAAATATTTATGGTGAAAAAGGAAGATAGGTACTTTTACTAATTTATTATCAATTAGAGATTTATAAAGTTTTTTGTAAATAATTGAAGCGTGGAAATGCATAAGGGTCTAAGTGCAAAATATTTTTTTGCAACAAAGTTTTTTTTTTCCCAATTTGTTATATGTGCCAAAGCCATTCCTCAGAAATGGGTATAGTAATGTTGATGTTTACATGATAGGTATAGATGTGTACATCATTTATGAGAAAATTTCCTAAGGCACTTATACCCTTATGCATTTCCATGCTTCAATTATCTTTATATACTTATTTAAAATAGCTTAATCACAATAAAAAATTAGATTTAAACCAAAGTTCCTAGTGCTATTCAGTCATTTTGATTAAATTAGGAAGTAAGTGCATAAAATTTCAATAAAATAATTTTATTGTAATAGGTAATAGTCAAATAATTGATTTGCAGTTCTTTATTTATATTTGCCAACAGATGCATAACGTTATGAGAATATAATTATTTTTAGTAAAAAGAATCAATGTTTAAGTAATTTGTTACTTAAAAGTGAAGTACATAATATAATTTAAGTAACTTGCTACTTTTTTTTAAGTAACTTGTTACTAGTAATTAGTAATAGTGACATTCAGTAATTTTGATTAAATGTGGAAGTAAGTACTTTAAAGTGTATAAAATCATTTCATTTTAAATAAGTAATGATCAAATTATTGCCAATAGATAGATAATGTTATAAGAAGAACAATAAAACGAATCCGATAAATTAATGTTTCAATTGAATATAGAAAAAGAATGTTTTGTTTTTTAAGTAACTAGTTACTTAAAAGAAACCTATATGCGAATTAACAGGTCAGTCTTTTGGTGAGTGCCACTGTGTTCTTATCACTCACGCTCACTGATAAGAGAATGGTTCTTGCCCGGCGAAATTTCCAAATGTAGGTTATATGGCTGTTTCACAAAATCTTGTCCTTGGATGACTGAAGGTTGAAATGTAGTGTCTACTTACTTTTTTTTTATCGAGAGGGCTAAAAGGTAAAGTATTTTATCTATTAAGTTATTATAATTTTGTTAAATCATGTTGTTTAAGTTGTATGTTTGGGGTGTTGTTGATTTTGCAATTACACTTGTTTATCACATTCCATTCAAGTATAGAATATTTTAAATTATACAATAGAATATGTAAGGAACTGATCATGACATGAGAAAGTGCTTTGTCATCACATGACTGCCCCCTACTCCTCAATATTACTATGTACTACTGAATCTCAATTGTGGTAAATGCATTTGCCTAGTTTAGTCAATGATTTTGTAGTGAATATTCTGAGTGTAGTTTTCTTTTATAGGGGTCATGGAGGAGAAACGGGTGGCAAAATGGTACTTCGGAGGATTATCATCAGCAGGAGCGGCCTGTTTCACTCATCCGTTAGATTTAATTAAGGTATTATATGACTGTTGTATGTATGTAATAAAATCATTTGATCGTCGATCAAGTTCTCCACTTTGCAGTACTTTTACCTACATGGTATTTTACACCTCCCAATAAAAGTTTTAATGACTTATTTTTGGTTTGCAATTACTTTCAGAACGTTTTTGTTTTCTTTAGTTTGCTTTTCAAATTTTAAAGTACTTTTTTTTGTTTATTAATTTCCAAAAATATTTTCTATACAAAATTTTATATTTGATAAAATATAAATTGGTTTAGATTTCCCAGTATTATATAAGTTGATTTTTGCTTTATAGAGAAATAACCAAAACCAGCCATGCTATGCTGTGACCTACTCTAATAATTATTATTAGGGAAATAAATAAATGTATTTCGGTGAAATTTGCCCAAAAATATCATTACAAATAATATGCTGCTTCAAATTACTGTGTAATGTATAATGAAGGTTTACAAATTTTCAGTGAAGTTTTTAAAATTTTATATTTAAAGGTAGTTACACTCCTCTACGGAACATGAAGGAACTTCCTGTATTTCTTATGACTCCAAATTTTCCATTAGGAAAAATAAACAGATATAGTGATAGAAAAACATGTGATCAGGAATATAATAGGCAGTATAACATAAGTACGGCTCTTTCATTTTCATTTTGCACAAAAATAATGGAAAAAATAAATATTTTTCCATTCTTTGTAGAATTTTTCCATTGGATACATTAATGTAAAAAGTAGCCATGGTCGCTATTTGGCTAAACAGCAACGCTCTGTTAAAGTTTCAGATTTATCCACCTGGTCCTTACGTTTTATGTTTATATAAGATTAACAAAGCCACAATTTCATATCTTTAAATTTGCTATGTTTCAGGTGAAGCACATCAAGTTTAAAATATTTTAAAGTTTAATTTTTATTATAAGGCAACTAAAACAGCTTTAGGCTCGGTGCACATGAGCTGTAAAGTTATCAGGACGCTAAGAAGGTTTTCTACGAAGGCTTAATCCTACCTAGAATAGGTTCAGTGCACATGAAGAGATGAGAAGACACGTCATCCACATCCGAATCAACATTATCCATGGCTGATTGATTCAATTACTGAAATAACATGTGTTAAATATAAATTTATGAATTAATTAAATAAAATGAGTATATAGATAGATACTTTATTGGCTAATGCATCGCTTTAGCCATGTAGTGTAGCCCATTCAGTGTTAATGTTATTAGTATCACACATAGGCTAAATATAAATATACCCATGCGTACATATATAAATAAACATTATTTGAGGCAACGGTGTACTTGTTTTTACAATATAATATTGGTAGTAATATAGTTATAGTAACAATGTATATGAATAATGAACAATAACAAAAGAGGCACTAGCAAAACAATAGAGACCGATTATATTTAGCTTGATTTGCTAAATATAATAATGAGAATAATAATAATAGTAATAATACTCTTAACAATAATTAAATATTTTTTTTATTTTTTGCCCTATGCTGTACATTTGTGATCATATCAAAAACAATAGAAAATAAACTTCACCAGTAATAAAATAAATATTTTAACCAAAAAACAAACAAAACATTTTTCAAGTTATTTAAAATTTCATAGATAACATAAAATAAAAATAAAAATTCCTAATTATATGAAGACCCCACGCTAAGAACATGTTCAGTCACATTTTGCAAATTTTACAGGTGAGCAAAAAGAGTGTTTATATCTCGTATAGAACAGAACCTAATAACTCTAATTCAATGGGGAAAAATAGTGTAGGCCCAATAAATTTTCAAATAATGGTAATGTTAATAAAAATACAATACACTATTTGTTAGTCTAAAAAGAATCAATGACCAAAAAAGAATTGTAATTGCATATGCCCCCAAAATAGAATTGTAAATATCTCAAGGACTGAACTCGCTGTTTTCGTGTAAACTACACAGATTTGTAGTACTCGAAATGGTTTACTATAATGCGCTATAAAATAATATTCACAAAAAATGGACTGAACACGTTCTTAGCATGGGGTCTTCATATATTAAAGATTAATATCTCGATTTATTAATCTGATTAATTCTTCATTGATATTAATACCAAATTATCAATCTAATTTTTATTATATTGATAATTATTAAATTGAAAGAATTCATATCATAATTATTTCAAAGATTAATTCAAATTGGTTATCTAAAAATATTAAAAGTTAAATAAGTAATTAAAATAAATCAGCAATTTTATAGAAAGTTTTATTGAAAACTTCACTGTATGAAAGAGCAGGAGGGGACAAAGTGTCTCATGTACACTGTCCCATTGACAACTATGTACTGGTGGTACGCTGGTTCTGCAAAAGCCTCCCGATGAGCCTATCGGTCTAATTCGGGACATCCAGTAGTAATCGGCGTCCCATGTGCATTGCCCCATTACACCCAATGCATTTCTGCCTATCTGCGTTAAATCACTCTTAGCGTCCTGATGACTCTGTAACTCATGTGCGCCGGGCCTTAGTATAATTGATTTTATTTCATAAAGCTCATTATTTATTATTTTTTTCAGGTACAATTACAGACCCAGCAAGAAAAAAAAGTTAGTGTTTTTCGTTTAGTTGGTAATATGATAAAGAACGATGGTTTCTTCTCCCTCTACAATGGTATATCTGCATCCTTGCTTCGACAGATGACCTATTCCACTGCAAGATTTGGAATTTATGAGGTAAACATTTCTTTCATTTGTAAGTTATTACAGTCGAACCTGGATAACTGAAATCTCTTATGACAGGAGTTTAATTCCACTTACAGAGGTATTCCACTTAAACAAGGTTTCAATTATCCAGGATGAAGGTATCTTATTAAGGGGCCATGTACCACTAAGACGTTTTCAATCAACTTGTAATTTTTATAAAAATTTATTAAAGTGCACACTTAAAAACCATGAATCCATACAATATTATTACAATTACTACATTTTTTTGTAATATGAAAATAAAATAATGCGGATTACAAGGTAATTATGTATTAATGAACGTAATCACTGCACTTCACTTTGGCACTTAAAAATAATTTTTTCTATGTCATAATTTATCATATATTTCTTCTTCTTAAAGGGGCTTATTCATTTAAAAAAAAATTCTGCACTTTTCAATACAATTTAGTGCAAAATGTTTCATGACTGGTAGCCTCTCTCACTCTTCTGAATGTTCCTTGGTCTTCTTCTTAGTCTGGATTGTCAAAATCTACATTTTCATCTGGCATTTTAGATTTGATCATGGATTTCTTTATCATTCAGCTCTCCTGCTGTTATAAATTCGTTATCCATGAAGACATACTGGTCGAATGTTGGAAGCTTCTCATTCTTATCACCTTTTCCCAATCTTGTAGCTGAACATGATAACCCTTCACGTTTTCTTAGAAATGTGAATTCCACTTATATGGTGGGTAAAAGTAGGTGAATACAAAAAGCGCCTCACTTACAGAGGTAACTTCCACAAAAATTGATTCCACTTATAGAGGTGAAAACATTCCAGATAAAGAGTTTATTTAAGGGGAAAATGATGGGACAATAATTTTTGTACCACTTATCGAGGTATTCCACATAAGCAGGTCACATTTAACCAGGTTCGACTGTATTTTATTGGTCCAAAAGTATAAGACACAATTGCAAATATTAAAATTTGAGAGTACAAGTTATCTTGTCTTAATAGAATGGCCCCTAAAGTCATTGACAAATTTTGTAAGTGCACTTTTACTGACTTACTAACATCTGGAAAATAGAATTTTAAGCTCGCCCATACAATAAAATGAATTTCACTAAGTATTAAAGTAAAAAATAAATCTTTACAGTTGTGTCATTATACTTCCAGGCCATGTATGAAAAGTACTTATTCTTTTTGGTTCATTGTGGTTTTTAAAATATATAATGCTCAAAAGTATTCAATGATCAATATCCATCACCTTAGTAATCATCCATAATTATATGAGCCTTTCAGTTTATGGAATGACGATATCCAATTTCAAAAATTTTCAAAAAAGTAATTAGAATAATCTTTTTCATAAAAAATTCAGATAATTTTTAAAAGTATGACAGAAATATGTGAATAAAACAGTTTACTAACATAACTGTTCTGTCACTGGTAGTTACTTTTTTGTATTATAATTTTATGTTAATAAAATTATTTAAACCCACATTGGTGTTGTGTTGACAAATTTTCCCAAGAAAAATATTATTAATAATGCTATCCGAAAAATTGTTATTATTTTGTGCCATACTACATGATGCCCAATTTGGATTATAAATAAAGTAGAATAAAAAATGTATCTGTCAATAGAATTCAATTAAAGTTTCTGTCAGAACTATCAAGTGGCCTTCATAATTTTTGCCTTTACATTGGGTCCATCATATTTAAGAAAAATCTGGTCAATACACAACTTTCACTTACTAACTTACTTTGATTAGAAATTGACGTGTTTTGTTAAATGCTATTTCTCAAAGTCACACATTTTTCCACATTCATTTACTTATTTTTATTTGTATTTGCTCTTTAAAGTTTATTATTAAATAAAAGTTTTTACTTGTATTAATTCGGATATGCAAGCATTAATATTCCAAGTAGTCTGATTTTATAATTCTCTATGTACTTAGTTGTTGAAAACTTCATATAGTTACCATGAAACAAATAATTTCAATTAAATGAACAGAACATCTTTAATTATAAACAATCGTCTGTCATTAAAGACCTACTGCGCATGTGTGGGCTAACGTGTTTTATGAGCTGACAAAATATTTTTCATTTTTTCTCCTATATATATTTACTTGTTTTTTTATTTTTACTTTCACTTACCTATATATGAAATATATAGTAAGTGGAAGTATTGCGATCGTGAAAATTTTCGACCTCCGGTTTTCAATGGAAATACACGTTTTGGGGTCCCCTGAGTCAAAATAACCAAGTCCCGCGAAATGGTCTGTGTGTGTGTGTCTGTGTGTGTGTGTGTGTGTGTGTGTGTGTGTGTGTGTGTGTGTGTGTGTGTGTGTGTGTGTGTGTGTGTGTGTGTGTGTGTGTGTGTGTGTGTGTGTGTGTGTGTGTGTGTGTGTGTGAACAGACTAGCTCAAAAACTATAAACCGTGCGAACCTGAAATTGGGTATTTAGAGTATATATAAGCCCACGATGTGACAGCAAAAATTTCATCAAATTTGCTCAAAGGGAGGGGGTGCTTTATTTAATAACTTTTTAAGTTTTTTTCGATTTTCTCAAAAACGGCTCTAACGATTTTGATTAAACTGAGTATTTGATCTATTTATATGCCTGAAATATGACTGTAAAAATTTCATCAAAATTGATCAACCGGAGAGGGGACTTTACTTAATAAATTTTGTATCATTTTCACATGTTTTTTTTTATTTACTCAAAAACGGTTTTAACGATTTTGATCAAACTTGGTATTTGATGTATTTATATGCCAAAGATGTGATAACCAACATTTCATCACAATTAATCAACCGGAGGGGGGACTTTACTTAATAAATTTTGTATCATTTTCACGTGTTTTTTTTATTTACTCAAAAACGGTTTTAACGATTTTGATCAAACTTGGTATTTGATGTATTTATATGCCAAAGATGTGATAACCAACATTTCATCACAATTGATCAACCGGAGGGGGGACTTTACTTAATAAATTTTGTATCATTTTCACGTGTTTTTTTTATTTACCCAAAAACGGTTTTAACGATTTTGATCAAACTTGGTATTTAATGTATTTATGTGCCCGAGATACGACTGTAAAAATTTCATCAAAATTGATATACGGGAGGGGGGACTTTACTTGATAAATTTTGTAACATTTTCACATGTTGTTTTTATTTACTCAAAAACGGTTTTAACGATTTTGATCAAACTTGGTATTTGATGTATTTATATGCCAAAGATGTGATAACCAGCATTTCATCACAATTGATCAACCGGAGGGGGGACTTTACTTAATAAATTTCGGATCATTTTCACGTGTTTTTTTTATTTACTCAAAAACGGTTTTAACGATTTTGATCAAACTTGGTATTTAATGTATCTATATGCCCGAGATACGACTGTAAAAATTTCATCAAAATTGATCTACGGGAGGGGGGACTTTAATTAATAAATTTTGTATCATTTTTACGGGTTTTTTTAATTTACTCAAAAACGGCTTTAACGATTAACAAAAATAAGATATGAATGTAGAAAAATGTGTGACTTTGGGAAATGATATTTTGCAAAACACGTCAATTTCTAATCTAAGTAAGTTGGTAAGTGAAAGTTGTGTGTTGCGCGCACGCACCAGATTTTTTTATTTCATGTTGAGCCATTTCTTATTTTTAGACGAAAAGAGAGAGACAGATAATTTCTCCATATAAACTAAAACAAAGGTACTTTATTGGAAAACAAAAAAGGCCCCTTCCCTATTTAAGCCCCCTCAGAACATTTTAATAATGATAAAACTTACCTGATATTAAAGAAGACTTGATTTTCATTAAACATGACGAATTTAATCAAAATCATTCAAGCAGTTTTTGGGATAATAAAAAAAAAGGGTAAATTGGAAAAAAAAAGTTATGGAATAAAGTGCCCCCTCTGTTTGACCAATTTTGATGAAATTTCGGCTGTCGCATGATGGGCATATACATATATCAAATACCCAGTTTGATCAAAATCGTTAAAGCCGTTTTTGAGTAAATAAAAAAAACACGTGAATGTGAGACAAAATTTATTAAGTAAAGTGCCCCCTCTAATTTATCAATTTTGATGAAATTTTTACTGTCATATCGCGGGCATATACTTAAAAATACTTAAAGAATACTTGATTCTTATTAAGCATGAGGAGCTTAATCAAAATCGTTTATGCTATTTTTGAGAAATCGAAATCGAACATAAAAAATCGGGAAAAATGTAAAAATGGGAACAAACGTTATAAAATAAAGTGCCCCCGGCGTTTGATCAATTTTGATGAAATTTTTGCTGTCATATCGTGGGCATATACATACATCAAATACCCAGTTTTATCAAAATCGTTAGAGCCGTTTTTGAGAAAATAAAAAAAACACGTGAATGTGAAACAAACTTTATTAAGTAAACTGCCCCCTCTAATTAATCAATTTTGATGAAATTTTTGCTGTCATATCGTGGGCATATACATACATCAAATACCCCGTTTTATCAAAATCGTTAGAGCCGTTTTTGAGAAAATAAAATATAAAAAACATTTATGATATAAACTACCCCCTCCGTTTGACCAATTTTGATGAACTCTTTGCTGTCACATCGCAGGCATATACATTTACAAAATACCCGATTTCAGGTTCGCACAGTTTATTGTTTTTAAGCTAGTCTGTTCCCAGACACACACACACTCAAAACATATATACACTCCTGATCAAAATTAACGCACCACCATAGAATTCAACTATAAATCCCAATTTATATAAATAAACTGTACCTCTTGATCTTTATTTATTTGTTTAGGATCTAAGGATTGTTTAAAAACAGTTATTGATGCTTATAATCCCGTTTGAAATGGAATTAATTAAATCCACAATTTTACTCTATTGTTTTATTGGATTTCACCATACAACTATTGGAAGAGCCCTCCAGAGATTTCAAGAGACCAGCACTCATGCAAGAAGGCATGAACAAGGGTGTCCAACAGCCACAACCGAGAGAGATGATAGATTTTTACGAACTACAGGCTCTCAGAAGAAGGCAAATTACAAGTTCTCAACTCAGCAGTCTTATTCAAAGTGTCAGAGGAGTAATTATTTTGGCCCCCACTGTCAGGAGAAGGTTGAGGGAGTCTGATTTGAGCAGTAGAAGATTTGCCTCAGGAGGTCTTCTAACCAGGGAACACCGAGTAGCAAGACTACGATTTGCCAGAGAACACCATAATTGGAATTTTGACGGTTGTAGGAGGGTTTTGTTTTCTGACGAAGTCATAATCGCTCTAACATCTTCTGATGGGTGTGTGCACACATGGAAACGGCATGGAGGAAGGTTCGCCCCATGTAACATTATCCCTCGTCTGTCTTTTGGCGGGCACTCAATAATTTTCTGTGAAGGTATCACGATGGAGACTCGCACAGAGTTAGGGGTTGGTCGAGAACGATCCTTGAATACAGCAAGGTATGCAGAAGATATCCTACAAATACATGTTGTGCCTTTTTGTAGAAATTTTAGAGAAGGATTTTTATTTATGCAGGATAATGCAAGACCACGCTGGGCAATATCAGTAGAATAATTCTTAAATGAAGAGGGCATTAAAAGGATTGATTGGACAGCTCGAGGCCCTGACCTCAACCCCTTTGAGCATGTCTAGGACCAGCTCAAAAGAAACATTAGAAGTCGTGTAGCAGTTCATACCACCCTGTTACAGTTGGAACAAGCTGCACTGGAAGAGTGGGGAAATATGCCTCAAGACAGAATTTCTAATCTCATCAAAAGCATGAGGAGGCGTCTGGAAGCATTAATCAAGGCCAGAGGAGGCAACACAAAGCACTGATAAAAATTTAATTTTAAGAAACAGATTTTTAACTTATAGTGCACTTTTTCTAAAACAGTGTTTTTTAGTTAATTTATAAGAAATAACTTTTTCAATAAAGAAAAATGTTTGTTTTGATGTTTGATTATTTATTCTTGTTCTTTCTAAAAAGAAAGAAATGCTCATTAATAATAATGAATTCAAAAAATATAATTATCTATAAATATCTAAATATTGAATATAGGTATAAATATTGAAGTGGTGCATTAATTTTGATCAGGAGTTTATATATCCTGGATAATCAAATTATTCCTGAAACTTATTCTTATATAGGTGAATATTTGAATTTTTTTTTTTTTATTATAGGTGGCTAAAGGGCACCTTTCATCACATGGGGAAAAGGTCTCTTTCGGAAGTCGAGTGCTGATTGCTGGTTTGGCAGGGGCAGCTGGTGGTGTAGTTGGCACTCCTGCCGATCTAGTCAATGTTCGTATGCAGAACGATATGAAGTTGCCACGTGAACAAAGGAGGAAGTGAGAAATAATTTTTTTTCACTATTCTTTGTGTTTTTATGTTTTAGTTTATTGATATCAAAGTGGAATGGTCATCCAATATCTCGATCATCTATATTTTTTTTTTGGAAACTACTACTAAATGTTTCCATTCTTTACTTGATCACAATTATTCATTTAAAAAAATGAACCATACATTTAAATCATAGTTAAATTCTTAATTAAATTAAGTAAGTAATTTTATATATAAAAATTCCAAGGCCATACATTTGTTACCTCCAAACTCGAAAATTAGCAGATGGATAAATCTGAAACTTATACAAAACATAAATGTTAGGCAAATAGCGGCAATAGCTTCTTATTAAGTTAATCTATCCAATGAAACAAATGTTATAGGTTAGCACTTACCCTATAACATTTTTTTCATTGGATAGATGAACTGCTGCGCAGCAGTTATGGACAGTGGGCCCAGTGGTGGACAGCTTGGGCTTTGAATACAAACAATAAGCCACCTTCTGTGCTTACAGCTTCACGAGTTTTCAAAGCTGTAGAGCGATGCTTACTGTTGAGAACTGTATGAACGTAATAAACAAAATTTGGTTTCAGAATGTTTCTTAGTATTGTTTCTCGAGATCAGTGTCCTTATTGGCCCCATAATATTTTTCCTTTCTTAGATTTAAAAAAATATTTAATCAAAATTATTGTACCTAATTGTTGTTTTTTTATACTTTAATAAAGATTTTAAAGTTTTATAAGGTATATCCGTTACTGGTACCAACCCCCTGTCCATCAACAGGATATTGATATTACTTACTAGTGCAAAAAGTGTTTTGGTAAAGTTAATAAAAAGTTAACTTATAACTACAATGAGTAAGGCGTTATGGGGCAAAAAAGGTGAAAATTTTCTTAGCTATTTGTTTGTTACTTTTGCAGCACGTTCATATTTAGCCAAATAGCAGTCATATCTATTTTTTTGTTAATAATAGGACAATTATTAGCAGAATTACAGCCTATTTGATTTTTGGTCCAGCTAGTTTTTCATATATATTTCAACCATATTAGAGAGTCGATATTATTTGCTTCGTTATTATTAAAAGTATCATTAATTTGAACCATCAACCTTTTCTATTATTTTCTATACTTTGGAGTATAGGAAACTCTTAATTTTACTTCAAATGTTTTAATTACGATCAAGTTCAAATATTTCATTACTAATGTCTGATATCATTTAGAAATATTAAAAGATATGTTTTTATGATTTGCTCAGTTACAAGAATGCTATCGACGGACTGTGGAGGGTGGCGAGAGAAGAGGGTCCTCTAAAAATGTTTAACGGTGCTTCGGCGGCTACTTCTCGAGCTATCTTCATGACGATCGGCCAGCTCTCATTCTACGACTTGTTCAAAGATTTCTTATTGAGCACTGGTTACTTTACCGATAACCCGTCAACTCATTTCCTCTCTTCATTAGGAGCTGTAAGTAATGCATATATTATTTATTTGTATTCTAAAATCTAATATAAACTTTCAAATTTTTACTAAATTGCGAAATAAATTGATTATATCTGTACCTTGGAACTAACTAAGCCTAAGTCTCAAATCTTTGAATTGTTTATGGATATTTTCAGGTAAGAAATCAGTGTAAGATACTAACTAGGTTGTTACAAAAGTTACTTTGGTTTGGTGATCACAAGCTTTAATTCCAAGTCTCATAATTAATCTTATAACGTTTTTGTTCCTTTTATTTATATTAGTATTTACTTAGGCTAATCTTTTTAATTCTTTTTTACTTAATGTATGTTGGCTTTTTGGGGTCATTTACATTATAAAGTCACGGCAATGTTTAAAGAATATCCTCCAAACCAATACCGTCATAATATTTTTAAAAACTGGTGCAGTGCATGCATCAATCACATTGGTTTTCCATCCTGCTTCAAGTTGATATTGGCCTTTTTTTTTGTTTGTAGGCACCATTTAGCAACTTTTTGGAAAATGAAAAAAAAAATTCATTTTGACAATTTTTTTTTTTAAGTTAATAATAATTGCATATTTGATACAAATATGATTTGAATTGTCTTTTTTTTTAAAAAAAAAACACCTTTCTTCTTTCATTCTTTACTAAGAAACTTTAATTCACATTTTTTTTATTCAAAGTAAAAATGACATCATAAATCTTGTGAAAAACACAAGTAAGTACATATATAAAAATTTCTCAACTGTGCGTTTCTTTTACTGAAAAATATTGAAATATTTTAAGCTAACTTTTTCAAGTTCTGAGCTTGAAGCTTGTTCTAAACTAGTGGGTCTCTGAAAAGCTGGTATCATTGCTTATACTGGCATAAGTAAGTCAACTTAAACTTTGAATAAGTAGTCAAAATAAGCATGAAGGCAGATATCTGTTAAGATTGATCATTATAGGTTCGTTCCAAGTTGATTTTTCTAGCTGTTTTCTGGTAATTCGCTGATAGGTTAGTGCGCATGTCTGGTAAGATAACCATCAGAAATTTTAAGCTCACTTGGAACGCTTTTCTTACGACTTTCTGATAGATAGGTTCTTCTCCATCGGGCAAGGTTATCTCTCCTGCTAACCTAGTCGCTTTACTATAGTCTTGTTCAAGTATTTAAGTATTATTCCGGAATATTTGATTCATCAATGTAAATTTAGATTGGGTGGGGTTTGTTCTAAGTTTATTAAATTCACTAGTAAATTAGAATCATTTACTATCTTCATTGGGTTCATGATTTTTGACATTTCTTTTCATTTTATTGATTGACACATCATTTAGTGCATCTGATATCTTAATTTTTAATCAAATAAAATGTTCTGATTTAGGGTTAGCCATTGTATCATGCAGTGATATTCAATAAACACAAAACTCTGGTAGTTGATTTTAGACACAATTCCCAACAAAAAGTTAATTTGATGCCTAATCCTGTTGTGATTGAAAAATATATAAAATAAAATTCTAAAGAGGGTTTAGGTTCTTATTGAATATTTAAGGGCTGCTTAAATTTTTGAAAGATTATTGAAGTTTTAGTCTAATATCATAAAATAGACATAAAACAGATATGAATTGTACTCATTGTTAAAAGGGAAATCTGAAGATATAATTAGGATGAGATGTGATACTCAATATCTTAAGAGGTTTATAATTCCTCAGTACTCTGATGGAATACAGATTCCATACTCTTAGTGAGACTTATTCACCATTAAATCTCTGCAAAAAAAGTTGATGTTTATTGAAGAATTTATTATATGATTGAATATTTGGCAAAAAATGTGAAATGAAGTTTTGTTACTCAATTTTTTTACATTATTTGGGATTCAGTTCATAATGTCTCAACTGTGAATAAATTGCATTTTTCAAATAAATAACTATTTATACCTAATTAACTAGTTTATTCATAAAGATTATCCACCTTTTGATACAATTCCTGGTACCATTAATTTTATTTCATATAGCTTATACTTAGGTGCATTAACTTTTAATTAGTAATGTGGATTGATTCTAGTCATGGAAGCTCTGCTAATCTTAGGTCTCCATTTTGATAATGGAAACTAGGAACCTATTGAATGGCAAAATATATACCTATCACTACTGCGGAAGAAGAGTGCCACAATTCTCACAACTGAAATTTTATAGAAGCACATGTTATGATCATTATTACTATCTCACAACTCCATGGAAGACTGCTAACCATTAAATATTGGATTTAAAAATTATTTTTTCCCAGATAATATTATTTTATATCTCTTAAGCAAAGACAAAAATTTTTGTACAGTGGCAGTCTTCATCCAAAGGAGTGATACATTTGTAATATGAAGGGAGACCTTCTTTAATGAATAGAAAACACCTTTCATTTAATAAGCGTTAAATTGCTATGTCGAATTGAATACAAAATACATGATTAGAATATAAAATTAATAATTACTAAGTATTTGATAACAAAAAGATATATGGGTGATTCTAAAATTATGATGGTATTTGTGTTACAATGTGATCAGTTGACAACCGCCTGAAGGAGTTTTAAATTTTGTTTTCTATTTATTACCTCATTGGTTACGAACACTGCTATCTAATTTTCAAGCGCCTAAAGACAAGATGACATTCACTAAAATCAACAACAAAGCTCTTTTTGTCTGTCACAAAGTAGCGGTCATGTACTTTGAAAAATAATTAAATTCTAAAAACTCAGGCACCAATCTTATCAGCGAACTTTCAGGATGCAAAAGAAAATTGGCAGGGGTATAGGCAAAGTACAACAGCTTTTCTCATTGTCACATAGTTGTGAGGTCACTCACTAGCTAGTTTTTTAAAAACCCACCAATCCCTCATAAAATGGAATTTAGTGATGGGAACATTTGGTTATGAACCTGACTATAAGTCAAGTCACATCATTTTTCCTAAATTTACTTCAGTTGCTTTCAGGACGTGGAGGAAGGTGTAATGCTAAACAATATTTTTATAGTGAGTCACTCCCTATACCTTATCAACATGATTAAAATTAACTAAATATATACTTAACTATTATCATGTTGATATATACAAACTACATATATACTTTATTTATTACAGTTTTATAGACCTTTCAAATCTCTTCGCAGCCATAACCTCCTTTTAGTAAATTTTGTACCAGTTTTGCCAAAATTTATGATAAATTGCCAATTTGTCACTTCCTAGCCTGATAGTGATTTTGTTTTAGCTAGGGAGTGACAATGTTGGTCAGGGAGAGACTTGTGATTAAATTTATAACTTTGTTCTGTTGATTAATAATCATTGTCAGTTCAGAGTTGTTTTTCGATTAAGTATGCATATCTTATAGCTCCCCCATCCCCCTCAAACCGCCAAATAAACTTTTGTTTCAATAGTTAACTTTCTTAACTATTTTGATGGAGGGATCGATATCATTATATCTCTATAAGAACGAGATTGACTTTAGACAAGACTTTGAAATCTAGATAATTCTTTTGAGAAGATTTAAATTAATATAATAATGTCATATGTTACATTTTGTCACTCCCTAGAACATTACTTTTTCTGAAAATCATTATCTCAAAAACTATGAATATAAGTGTGTGCACACTTCACATCATTGGTAAGGAGAAAGTGACCAAGCCATCTGCAACCAGAAACATAAGAAAAGATGACTTTGAAATTCCAAAAAAATTATGAGCCAAACACCACCAAAATTTTAGAATCACCCATATCACACCATAAAAAATTCAATTATCTGTTCTGAATTTCATTGAGAAAAATATAATGCATGAAGTATTGGCATCGATAAGGATACCATTTCAATATTTAAAAAAAATGTCTTTAATTTGTGAAAAGCAAGGAAATTGCTGTGAAAATAAATTAGTGAAGGTGTGCAGTGAAGAACAAGATCTCAAAAAAAATTATCTTTTATTAACAAACAAACAATTTGATGTTTACATAACTATACAGGTAACGTGTAAACAGATCCGAAAAAAAAAAACATTTATGACATCAGTTTGCTGCATTAAATGGAAATTGGTCAAAATACTTTCTAGAGATGACTCCTGTTAATAAATTAGTAGTATTGCCATGTTACTTCTGGGTGTACCTTATATTGCACCATTAAAGAGTTGCCCGGATCTCAACTCAAAGGAATCCTTTGGGGTTTATTTATCACTGAAAAGCAAGTGAGGGTCGAAAGCTGGAATCAAACAAAGTATTCGAAATGAAATACAAAATCCTGGTGTTTTTCTTGGTAGTCTGTGTAATCTATCTGTTGAGCTTTCCACAGCGGATATATATAAAATATTAAAAAAAAAAAATTGCATATACATATATATAATATTTTTTTAACTTTAATTGATCCCATTCAATGTTGAATTTTGAATGTATTTTTTGCCTTATGAAACCATTCTTCATTGCTTTGTGGCTAGTTGGATGAATAAATAAGAAAGTCTTCTAGCTCTGAAAATAAAAATATTTGTTTAAATTTTAGGAAAGAAATCAAAATTACATTCAATCAGCATTAAGGTCACACCTGTTATTTTCTCAGCAGGAAACGTCCTGGATTCCACAATATGTTGATTTCAATATTTCATAGATCCTAAAATAAATTAATTAGAAAATTAGAAATAAAATGAAGTATAGTAATAGAGGAAATAAAATGAAGTATAGTAATATAAGAAATAAAATGAAAACTATCTTATATCCCTTTGACAAATATTTTTAGTGAAAATTATGAAATTAAAATAAAATACAACCTGTTGAATCAAATAGTTTTCTGGTTCAATATTTACATATTGTCACTTATATTTTCAAAATAAGAACAAGCTGAGAAAGGAATATTACACTATCAGGAAAATATATTTGACAATATATAAAATCACTAAAAAAATTTACAAATAAAAGATCATTAGGATGGGAAATATTTGAAGAAAGAAAATAAAAGCAAATATTGAGAAATCGATTTAAAAGAGTATTGAAAATGAGTATGTGAAAGTTCATCCTCAGGATAAAAATTATAAAAATAATGGAAAACAGGACTTTATTCCTTTAAAATTCACCAAGAAATTTCTGGAATGCATTATATTTAATTTATAAAATTTAAATAATTAATTATGCAAGAGATAATTCTAAATATTATGTAAGAGAAAAATAAAGTGCTTACCTTTAAGGTTAGAATATTGGGATCCTGGACACAAGTTGTCAAAATTGTAGCCTTCCCCACCAAGGTTAGCTGGGCTAGAAAAAAAAAATTCATTGCGCATGTCGCTGACGAGCTGTAAGAGAAAAATACGCTGACAGCTCTGGTAATAAGCAAGTGGTTATCTTACAGAATTCTGGCTGGCTTGGAACAGCTTACTAGTAATAATCTTACTGTAAGCGGCTGGGTAGGAACGCTAAAATCGTACTGCGCATGTCTCTAGCAGTTATCTTATGGTTATCTGGCTGGCTTGGAACGAAGCTATTATATGTCTAAAAGAACATTTAATGCATTTGTTAATTTGCTGTACGCGATGAAAATCATAATCATATAATATCATAATCATAATTTATATAAATTTTAATATATAATTAGCCTTCATTTTTAGCAGCTCGCAAAACCCATTAATACTAATAATGATTGCAGTTGAAAAATAAACTTTTTTACTAGATTTGATTATTACTGATTACTAATTTGTAATGATCACCCGAGTTGATATTCGTTTTCAGAACCTTATAAATCTACCGAATACAAATTCTCTTAGCAATAAAAAAAATAAATATATTGCGTCCAAAATTTTTGTCGTATTGTGGAGCCTTCAATTTTTTTTAACTACCAGGGAAATTGTTTCCAAAAATTCGGATTTTTTTTCTATTACACAAGTGTTTGTGTGTGAAAAGACTAGCTCAAAAACTATAAACCCTACGAACCTGAAATTGGGTATTTGGTGTATGTACATGCCCACAATGTGACAGCAAAAATGTTATGTTATTATTGTTAAGTTGTATTTATTAGTTTTCAGGTATCCTAAAATCTATTCTAATTAGCCTTTTCTGAAATCATTTTATTTAGCCTACTTTTCTTAGAGCGTATTTTCATTTTTGTGATTTCTTACACATTTGAATCTATCGGTAAATATTTATGAGCAGGGTTAGGTAAATGATTGTGAGCTAATATGTTTCTGATTTATTCCCAGGGTGGTGTGGCTACTACTTTGACTCAACCATTAGATGTTCTTAAAACAAGAGCAATGAATGCGAAACCCGGAGAATTCAAAGGCCTCATGGATATTGCAATATACACGGCTAAACTTGGACCATTGGGTTTCTTCAAGGTGAGTCTGTTTAAATATAATACACAGGATGCTTGGAAATTTTTTAGTAATGAATGTTTAATTTTATTTATTTTTTTTCTCATATTTTCCCAAAATGTTTGGTCTAGTTATAAATACACAATTCCATACCAAAACTCAAATGTTTGCCTTAGCTACCTGGGTGGGTTGAAATTTACTTTGCAGTAAATTATCACATTGATCTCAACGTTCCCACTCTTCTTGCTTGAATGGATTGAAGTACAGGATTTAACCAACAAAAGGTATATTGCTGAATGAATTCGATAAACTTCTTATGACTGTTTTCATTATAAAGGAAATCACAGACCAGAACCAAATCTTACAAGAAGAAAATTTGTGGTCAAACATTTCTCCTTAGAAATCAAATTAAAATAATAATTAATGGTGAAATTTTATTTTTACTTACTTATATATGAAGTATATAGTAAAGAGAAGTATGTAATTGTAACTTAATTTTTGTTTTAATGGGAAAAAGATAATAAAATTTTATAGTACTGTTATAAGAGAAGGCTTGCTGAAAATGTTTACCGATCAGAAAAATTTATGGCAATCTTTAATAAACATACAAGGGTCATTCAATAAGTAAAGAGACAAATTCTATAATTTTAAAACTATTCAATGAATGTGTACAATCTTTTCAGGGGTGTTAGTTGGCAACCTTGGGATATGCTGTGATCAGCTGTTTCATCATTTTATGTCAACATAACCTCAAAATATTCAATTCACCATGGCAAGTCCACTAGAAGATTGCAGCAGCGCTCAGTCATCAGATTTTTAGTCGCAGTCGGGTTGGGAGGTCTTACCTAATCCTGTCTTCAGTCCCGACCTCGTCCCATCTGATTTTTACCTGTTTGGACCACTCAAAGACGCCCTACGTCAAAAAAGGTTTGCTAACAATGAGGAAGTTAAGGAAGCGGTGCAAAAGTGGCTTCGGTGTAAATCGAAAGAATTCTTCGCCAAGGGAATTAGGAAGCTGCAAGAAAGATGGGACAAGTGCATAACTGTGGGGGGGGGGGTAATTATGTTGAAAAATAGCCTTAATTTTGAAAGATTGAAATAAACCGTTTTTGAGCTATAGCCATTTGTCTCTTTACTTATTGAATGACCCTCATACTTTTGGAGGTGGGGGGGGGTACATAGTGGTTGCACATGATTTTGATCAAATCACCTCCTTGAGCCATACATTTACCAAAAAACATATAATTAATTATTTAAACCAAAAACCTTTTTATTTTTTGTTCTTTAGATTTATGATAATTGTTTTATCACATAAAAATTACTGAACTAAACTAATTTTCATAAACATAATTAATTAAGTAGATAAACATAAATAGTTAAGTGGCAAGCAACGCAAGATAAATTAATAAATACAGTGACTCACGAAATTGATCAAATGTTTATAGTACAACAGAATATTCGTCCTAATCCGATATGTTGTTAGTCAACACATATTAATTACTAGTCAGAAAACTTTATTCTTTTATTATGATGTTTGAACCCTTTTCTACCTGAATTATAAACATAGCACATTCAGTCATCTTTTTAGTCTAATAACACGATTTGATCAATTTTGTGACTTTGTTTTAATATTTAGTGTAGCCTCCTTTTCTGTCGTTTACAGCGAGGATCCTTCTTGGGATACTTTCTACTAATTTTTCACACTGCTGTGGTGTGATCTGACTCCATTTTGCTTCGATATTTTCCCACAATTGCTGCGTGTTGTATGCTGAAGCACTAACGTCAGTAACTTATCTCTTCAGCTGAGCCCAGAGATTTTCAATAGGGTTTTTAATCTGGGGATTGTGGTGGCCAATCCAACATATTTAGCCTATTTTTTTCTAGCCATGTTTTTGTGACTCGAGCGGTGTGTTTAGGATCATTGTCCTGCTGGAATATAATGTCCTTTTTAGATTTATGAAGCTTAGTAAGGCTTCCTATCAAGCTACGTTTTAAAATCTCCACGTAGTCGATTTGCGATTTTCTTGATTAAGCCAACCCCTTTTGACATGAAGCATCCCCATACCATGATACCCCCCACCCCCCAAATTTAATTGTTGGTTGAACATGTCTTGGCTGTAATTTTTCATTTCGCCCTTTCCACATCCACTCTTTGTCATACGATCCAAATCTATTAATTTTGGTTTCGTTAGACCAGACAACCTTGCCCAATCATTTACGGTGTAGTGCGCATATTTTTTGGCGAAGGCAAATCTTAGTTTTTGATGCCTGGTAATTGTGACTTTTTAAACTTTGCCCTTCCTCGCAAGCCATAGAACAAATGATACCACGCTTGAAAGCATCAGATAGTTTTGGCTTACGACCTGCCTTATTCTTTTCAGCCCCTTTCAATTGGGTTGCATTTGTCTTTCTAATATTACTAATAGTGCCTAATGAGCATCGGTATTTTTGGCTCAAAAAATGATGGGATGCTCATTTATCAAGCTTGTTTAGAATTACTTTGCGAATATCTTTCGACACTGGCTTCACTGTAAAACCATTACAATTCAAATGTTATATCGATTCAAAATGTTGTCAACAAAAATAAAAATTGTCTCTTCCTACTTACTGTTATATAAGCTGCAGAACTTTTATTGTTATAAACAATTGATTCTTAATAAAATTATTATTGGTAATTCAAACTCACAAAATTGATCAAATCGTGTTGTTAGATTTAGAAGATGACTGAATGTGCTATGTTTATAATTCAGGTAGAAAAGGGTTCAAACATCATAATAAAAGAGTAAACAAAGTTTTCTGACAAGTAATTAACATGTTAATTACATAACAACATGTTACAACATAATAACATGTCAATGTTAATTAACAAACAACATATCGGATTGTTCTGTTGTACTATAAACATTTGATCAATTTCGTCAGTCACTTTATATTTCCTAATTTATATAATTTTAATAATGCTGTTTTTTATGTTCCAGGGTTACGTTCCTGCGTTTATAAGATTGGCGCCACAAACCATTCTAACTTTCATGATTCTAGAACAATTAACTGAAAACTTTGGTATGCTTCGTCTTACAGATTAGCATTAGGGATATGTCAATTTTCTTTCTGTACATATCGCCTAATGCATATCTAACATTGTCGTGTTCTGACTCGTCTTGTGGTCACTCAATGTTTATAATGACATCTTGCCATGCTTGCCATAATCACTGATCCAGAATACATATTGTTTCCATCTAGCCTTATGGAAATTTTATAGGACAAAATAAAATGCATGATACTTAAAACAAATGGCAAAATGGTATCTATAAATCGATGTGCTGCTTATTGAATAAGTTACTTATAATGAAGTGTAGGTTATGGATATTTCCTACTTAGCAATTCGTACTTAAATAATTACTTGAAATGGCTCATTAGAAATCATCATTTAAAAAATGATTTGTTTTTAGTTACTGACTTAGGAAGAATTTGTTAATTTGAGAGTTCATTCTCATTAAGAGGGTTTTCTATTGGCTTTAGTATAAAGCTAAGGATTTTCATAGTATTTATTTATAATTTATAAATCCAGCTGTTATTATTTTAATGTTTATTTATTGTTTGAAATAATTTATTTTGTAATGTGTTAAAGAATTAAGCGTTGATCAAATTGCCATTACAACTTTAGGCTCGTGTGATAAAATTAAGTTGTAAGTCTTTAAAACATGACTGTTGCTAAGTTATATTAGGGGCAAATATAATTTCATAAACATGTTCTTAAAAAAGAAAAGAAAAAAATTGATTCATATTTATCTTTATTACGCTTCTAATTTTACATATTTTGCTCTCTTTATAACTTGAATAAATTAAATTAGCTCGCACTCCCTTAATAATTTTTATGGGTTTCATTTCAATCCATGACAGTAGAACATTTTTAATGATTCTTGCAATGATTTGTAATTGATATTATGATTGACTAAACTATACTGTTCCAATTTTTTAATAAATTTTAAGCCTACCAATTTTTTTTTTTTTTTTTTTTTTTTTTTTTTTTTTTCTCAGAATGAATTGCATTGAGTAGAAACCGTCTTTTAGGACTTTTTGGTTTAATTTGTCATTCACCCACATTTTCACGAGTGTATCGTGTATTTAGAAATCACATTCTGTAGGTGACAATATACTGGGAATGTATTTAAAAGAATTGCTGAAAAAAAGAAAAAAGGTGTAAAATGTGCTCAGCATTATTGACATTAAAACAGTCAAAAAAAAAAAAAAGTATTTTAAATTGAAAGCTCCATCAGGGATTGTTACTAGATTAATTAAAGAGCTAGAAAAAATATGTCAATATGTTATGTTTGCGGAGGAATTGAACAATATCATGGATATTTTTTCAGTTAATGTTTTCTTTGTTAATGTTATTAAAAAATAATTATTTTTTTTTTTTTGCTCAATATCCAATGACAATTATTTGTTGCGAAAGAGGCCAGCTGGTTATGGTTTCCTCAGTATATCATCAGTGAGATTGAGTTGATTTTGTGACCACTCTCCCCCGTTTATTTTATTTTGGGTACATAAAATTATTTGATTGTTTTTGAATTTTGAGATGATTACAGAGTATATTTTATATTAACACTTTTAATCCTTCTTAAATAAAAAGAAAATACCGTCCTATTGTCTGGTATAAGCCTTAATTTGTGGACAAATATTTTAGAAACAAAATGATGCTTTTAGTTTTTTTTTCTTTTTAATCATTTTTGTGCCAAATAGAAACGAATGAAATGTTTATTTAGGCTGCTTAATAATTTTATTTTTTTAAATTAGATAATGGTGCTTCCTTTGCATTTAAGGAAACAGTATTACTTAAGTCTTTTAACATCAAAGTCATTCCATAATTGAACTATTAATATATTATATATATCAGTGATCTGCATTTATGTAAATTTTATCTAAAAAAAGATATTTATTTATCTATATATAATATGTATATTTATAATTGTTAAATAAATTATTGTTGTTCATGTATTTATTATTCTTAAACTGCATTATTCCTAATCCCAGTCTGGTTTAATTCTTAATTTTTTTATTGGCTAGGATGATTCTTCAGGACTTTGAAGTTACCGAGTCAATTACTCTTATTATCAGCTAAAGGGATTAAACGTTATAAGGAGTGGAGTTAAATCAAAATGATGCTTCATCCAAAACAATTATTTACTTGATTTTCCACTAGATGCGTTTCCGAAGAAAGATCATAATCAAATTTGACTTAAATGATTTTAGAATTCATATATAGTTTTAATGATCAGCCTTCATTAAAACTGTATTCTTTAGCACCTATACTGTTTGATTCAAAATTTAACTTTATAAAAACAAGTAAATTCAAGCATAGCCAACTATTGCAAAGGTCATAGCCCACTAGGGCCCTAGGATTTTTTAACATTCCATGCAGAGTAGGTGAATTTATCTCCTGTGAAATGGGCTGCGTTTCATTACTAGGGCGGATTGTAGGATGTGATGTCATTTGACACTCCAACAGTTGCTCTTGCATTGAGTAAAGGTTAAAACTTTCAGCCTGTGCGAGCCGTTTGGAAATCAGAAATCTCTTACTTGGAACATGCAAAAAAGGCAAATCAAGAGTTATTAAGAAATTTTAACTATCCCGAAGGTGGTGGTCGGACACGTATAACAATCGGCAATTGGGACTTGAAATAGAGATCCTGAGCCTATATAGATGTTCTTCAAGTCTGGATTCTCAAATTTTTAATATGACAACTTAATATCACAATAAGGAAGGCCATTTAGTTGCTACCACTGAATTTGATTTTAGACCACTCAATGAATTCCTTACAAATTTTGAATTACCTTCCACATTACAAGTTCATACAGTTCTTGATCCATTAAATCAACTTAAGACTTGGTCGTTTCTCAATATAAGGTTCAATAAATAAAAAAACATAAAGATAAATGTTTATATTTCAAAATTAAATGAACAAAAAAAAATGCCATTCAACAAACTTATAGTTTGAACAATGAGATTAAGAACACAATATAGTATATATTGACAATATAGTATTGACTATGTCTCACAAAAGCTGAGATATATTTGTCTAGAGAGCAATTGGAGACATGAAAACACGAAACATACTAAACAACCATAAAAATCAAGATTATTTGTTTAAAAAAATAAATAGAACGAAGTACAATTAAACTTCACATCATTAGCTTAGAAGACATATCCAAATAGACATTTATAATCTTTTCTTAATAAGAAACTTTGAGTAATCATAAATATCTAATATCTTTAAATCATACAAAAGTTACTGAATTCTGAACAGCAATTGCCTTCTTCTAAGCAATGATATGTTAAAACTAATAAAAAACAACTTTAAAGGAATATAATATTAACAAAACAAATACACATAAAATTAATAACTCAAATGCTAATACAAAACATATTCTTAACTCAAATACATGATTGCAGAATTAGCCTAGGAACATAAGATATTATAAATAATCAGTCTTATAACAACCCTGAAAGTTACTTGTGAAATAAAAAAATATGAATCACACTGGACCCATTATAGATATATATAATTATTAATAATCACATATGTAATTTAATTCTAATAGGAACAACAAAATGAAATATTAATAGCTATAAATATGGATGTAAACCAGAATATTCGTTTATAATAGGGCTAATCACTACTATTAATATAGTAGTTGATTGCTACTATACTATAATAAACTTCAGAGATATCGCACACTAGGAAGAATATCAGTCAAATCCGAAAAAAAAAATCCTAGTTATTTATACTATTCAGTAAAGATCGAAGAGCTGTAGAAGGTATAGAATTCAAATTCAATAGAAAAAATGCATAAAGAAAATAAGTGCAACCTCAATAGGTGGGCAAAGATCAAATGATCTCTTAACTTGATTTCAGATAAGATTTATAGTTGGATATACACCAGTATTTTTCCTAGCATGCGAAATGTAGGCTAATTTTTAAAAAATCTGACATTAAAAAAATACCAATTTCCTAAGAGAAGTTTGATAGGAATACTTTCCATTAATAAATAGAATGTTGTGTGGATGAAAAAATATCAGTCTCTCACTCTCAATAATACATATACATAAAATTAATGCCCATGATTATGGAATTAAGAGGTAAAGTAATAAATAATGTTAGAACAATTAATAATAAATAAAATTAATTATTTTAGTTATATGATTATTTGTTTACTTTAAATAAAAATCATTCATACTTTAAATGAAAATTAAATAATATAAACAGTAAACATTTTCAATCAAATATAAACAAATTAACACTTAATTTGATAAATAATAAGATTAATCTCAAGATGGCATTTTCACCACCAATGAAAAGTAAGCAAACATAAGGAACAGTATATACAATAGACTTAAAAAATATGAAAATTCCAAATATTAAGGAATACCCAGCAGTCTATTAATTATAGGACCTGAGAATTTCTAAGGCATAAATTTCTTACATGAAACCCCATTTTATTCAAATTACATTCACGATTCATACCTAAAAGGTATACTTTATACTTTATGAATGCAAACAAATATGTTTGTGTGTAATTGTACACAATCATAATGTTTTTTAAGCAACATTAGTGTATCAGGGGGGAGGGAAGATTAATGTTTATTAATGCATACATCAAATATCTAGTTTTCATACTCCACTGTCAATCAATTCAAGAGTTTCGTTGAGTGTTTGTTCGTCAAACATAGCCTTTATAAAATTAGCAACATCATTATTGACTAGATTTTCACAAATCATACTTAGGCAATGAGAATCTACAGAAATTTCCTTATTTGTGATCTCTGAAACGACCACCATCCTTGCACATTTCAAAATTTCAAATAGCAATACCCTCCTTAAATAATTTCTATAGCTTTTCACAATTATGTTATAGTACACTGGATACTTCCGAGGAAAATATTCTTTAAGTTCTACTGGTACCAGATTTAGTTCTTCAGGTTCCGAGGTAACAATATCAAACCAAGTAAGATTGTCAGAAACTTCTTCGGCCTTTAACTGAAATATTTCCTTAATACATTTCTTTGAAAACTGCGCTATTTCATAACAGTATGACGCTTCTTCACTAAAGATTGATTTGATCGTATCACAATAACTTTCACTAAAACCGTAAAGAAGAGTAATTTTAATCAAGAATTTAAATAGAATTATGTCTCCTTTATCGTACAATTTTTGTGTTAAATGTGCACTGATCCTGAGAGAATAAAATTCTTGACAATTGAGATCGGCTCCATAGCGGACTAATAGCTTGACTGTTTCCCTATCAGCTTTCGGTCCTGCCTTCAATGCACAGTGCAAGGGTGTTCGGCCCAAATTCGAGCAAGCATTAACATCTGCACCATGTTCTAATAACAATTTAACAAACTGATGACCTTTACCTTCAAATATAGCAAGATGTAATGGTGTTTCACCCCATTCATTTTTCTTGTTGACATCTGCACCACTTTCAATAAGTTTCTTTGCCTCCTCATAATCATTGGTATTGTGCAATTTGGTTGAATCCTTACAATCAATGAACATATGTATAATCTTATTTGGATCTATATCAGTTGTTAAAAGAACTTGCATAATTGAGATCTTTCCTAGCATGCAGCTTTTCTCCGCCCTAGCTTCATAACTTAGACCTTTCATCTTTTAACGGTAACTTTACAAAAATTCAAGAAACTCGACACTAACTTGAAGACAAAGGCTCATAAGAAACATCTGCTACTCATCACAATCCTGTCATATTTCCCTCCAGAACAAATTGTTTACACCAGTGTTGCCAAAGTAAATCCAGCTCTCCCCCACCCCCCAAACTCGTCAACTAAAAGTAAATCATTTTACATAAGTGAATAATTATTATATAATTAAAATTATAATAAATGATCAAGTAATATTAATAATTATTATCTGCAAATCGCTAATTAAATAAGTAGCGTCAGGCACTGTCCCAGAAAATGATTTGGTATGGGAGGGGATTTGTCGAAATAGAATAAATACATTAAGCGAACGCACAGTAAACTTATTTCTTTACAAAAATAAAAAGAACCTTATTTAATTCATACACCTAAATACTTATACACTGGAACATTTATAATAATCAGTGTGAAAATTCATTCCACAAATCATTTTTATTTTCGATATTCAGTTTGGAGGGGGGGGCGGGTTTGATCACCCATATCCCCTCCTGGGTACTGCTTCTGAGTAGTGTTTTATTATAATTTAATTTTTTATAATTGTTTTAGTTTTGCTTGTAAATGAATTGTTATTGTATACATTTTTCAGAAGATTTAATAAAATTGTAGTTTACTAAGATTAAGCTACAGCCTGTTCTTGGTGTTTTCTTGTTCCATAATTATTATTACATTATTTTTATTTCCTATATCCACCCCAAGCAGTGCACTATGTCACTACATTCCACCTTTTTTGCTGTTCCCGCTTTTATTCCTTAATACATTTGTTGGTAGCCACTCCCTCCCCACTGAAAAGTATGAGAAACAATAACTACAAATGAAATAAATTTTTATTAATTTACTATATTTATTAAGTATTATATATACAAATATTTTAATTTTCAAATATCAATTAGTTTTCTTTGAAAAATTAATTGAGCCTTACATACTCAGAATACCTTACCCCATCCCCTGGTCATAAGAATGCCAGGCTCCCCCTTGAGGAAACTTTTACCAACCTGCTCACCCTAGAAGAAATCCTGCATTTTGCTGACACCCTCCTAATTTTTTTCTTTTTCTTTTTTAGTGAAAGAAACATGCCTGAGTACTGATATTTACAGATACACTTAAGAAAACATTATTTTATACTATAGTAAAATACATATATACACTCTTGCATAAAGGGTGTTAAAGCAATAATCTTGGTTTTGAGAAAAAAATTGTGCTTGTGTAAAATAATTTTTTATTTAACATTTATTCGGCAGGCATCCACTTGAATGTTTAAATTTATTCCTCAAGTTGTAGACTACAAAGTGTTAAAAATCTGGAGTCATTGATAAAAAAAAAATCATTTTTCTTTTTCGATATAACACCTTTTACACTGCAAACATGGATATTATATTAGAAGCAATGAAAAACTAAAAGTGTTTTTTCAAATTTATTGATTTAATCGACTTTCATTCTCTCATTCTAATTACCTCGAAGCCATTTAGGCATTGATCTAGAAGTTTTTTTTTCTTTGTTTTTTTTTTTTTGTATTTGGAGAGATTTTACAGTATTCCCCAATTATCCTCTCCTTCAGCTGACCAGCATTCTTATGTCTTATTTTTTCAAGTTTTTTGTTTTTAATATGACCCATGAAATATCGGTGTATTGTTTAGTAATTGGAAAGAAATATTGAAATAAAAAAAAAAAATCAATGGAATTAAGGGGGTATAAATAATTTTATGTAAAACAATTATTGGCTTTTCTCTTTGAAGAAATATTTTAAGACAGCATGTTCTGTCTTTATTAACTAATATTTCCTCTTCATGATTACACTATGAATTTATACACTGCACAGTAGAAGGTGGTATGAACATCTTTGCATTTTATTCTAAATTTTTGCCCCTGCTCGCAAAAAAAAAAAAAAAAAATATCATTTTTTGTCTCTTCCAGAGGTGTATCAGTTTTTATTAGTCATAATGATAATGCTACCAGGAAAACTTTCAATTTATCAAAATATGATGAGGATTAACAATCAATCAATCAGAGATAACAAAATAAGCAATAAATATTGTTTTATATTAAAAGAATGTTTTGTTTGAAAACTTTTACCAATTTAAGATAAATTATAAAATAAACAGTAATTTCTCCATATATAGAACTTTATTCCAATAGATTATTCGAATCGTAAGAATTTAATTTGGATCCGTTAAGGTCAGATGAGATTTGTAAGGCAATCATAATTACTATACCCAGTTCTAAGTAGTAGTGTGTTCGCTATAACCCACATTTCCGTTCTAAAAGCAAGTATAATTTACATATATGTAAATGCGATGACAAACTGAGGAGTAATTGTTGGTATGGAAATGATTGATAATGATAGGGGCAGTAATTTGCTGACATTTTACATTCTAGAATATTTTAAAACTCATTTGTGGTGGTGGTAGGATTTTCTTCATGTATAATTTTAAATAAAAGCAAATGAAGATATGATTCTTTTTAGTAAGCTGTGAATTCAGGAATCTGCAAAATAGTTTACCAAGATTACCTACTTCATGAGAACTTTAAAAAAATAAAAACATACACCACAATAACCCATAAAGGATTGTGCAAGGAGGTTATTTGACCATGATCACACTCAACCACCAGATTCTCAGATGGGTTTGCCCCAGAAGGGTCTCTCAGCCCCAGAGACGATCTCTTACCGAATATTTAAGATATCCTGCAAATGCCAGATTCGAACTTAGGACCTTAAGCGTAGCAGTTAAGTGCCTCACCATTGAGCACACTGATTCTTGAAGAACATTTTTTACCTTAATATTATTTTACTGACACAAGATCTTGAAAAATGTTTTGTTGGAGAATGATTTTAAGACTCAATATCATAAAATAACACACCATGGTTTTAAAATAAGTTTTGTTTCCCATACAGTATTTGTAATAACGTGATTCATGAAAAAAGATAAATACCTAACTTATAATCAGACATGTGTATAGTTCACCTGATATAATTCTGCCAATGTTTATTAACCATTTTAACATATTGAAAATTGCAAATTTGGTTTTATTTCATGTCATTCTGAATTAATATTGATAACATTAATAAACAGAGCAGTGAATTACAATAAATATTTTAACTAACCAAAACAATTTTTAATTGAAATTGTTATTTTAAACTTATTTGGCATTTAATAGCAATTTTTAATTAAAGTATGCCATCTCCTTAAAGGAAACAAAGAAACTTAAATTAATTTTAATATAGAATATTGAATACTTTAAATATATTTGAGTAGTTGGCCTTATTTATGCAATAGAGGTGCAAAGGCGGATGTGACAATTAGCCTTCATTGAAATTTCACTTCTCAATGATAAAGAAATGGAAAAAAAAAAAAAAAAAAAAGACAATTCCTAATTATGTTCTCTAATAAAAGAAAAAAATCTGGTGCGTGCGCGCAACACACAACTTTCACTTACCAACTTACTTAGATTAGAAATTGACGTGTTTTGCTAATTATCATTTCCTAAAGTCACACATTTTTCTACATTCATATCTTATTTTTGTTAATCGTTAAAGCCGTTTTTGAGTAAATAAAAAAAACCCGTGAAAATGATACAAAATTTATTAAGTAAAGTCCCCCCTCCCGTAGATAAATTTTGATGAAATTTTTACAGTCATATCTCGGGCATATCGTTAAAACCGTTTTTGAGTAAATAAAAAAAAACACGTGAAAATGATACAAAATTTATTAAGTAAAGTCCCCCCTCCGGTTGATAAATTTTGATGAAATTTTTACAGTCATATCTCGGGCATATAAATACATCAAATACCAAGTTTGATCAAAATCGTTTAAACCAGTAAATAAAAAAAAACACGTGAAAATGATACAAAATTTATTAAGTAAAGTCCCCCCTCCGGTTAATGAATTTTGATGAAATTTTTACAGTCATATTTCGGGCATATAAATAGATCAAATACTCAGTTTAATCAAAATCGTTAGAGCCGTTTTTGAGAAAATCGAAAAAAACGTAAAAAGTTATTAAATAAAGTACCCCCTCCCGTTGAGCAATTTTGATGAAATTTTTGCTGTCACATCGCGGGCATATACCTACACTAAATACCCAATTTCAGGTTCCCACGGTTTATAGTTTTTGAGCTAGTCTGTTCACACACACACACACACACAGACACACACACACACAGACCATTTCGCGGGACTTGGTTATTTCGACTCAGGGGGTCCCAAAACGTGTATTTCCGTTGAAAACCGGAAGTCGAAAATTTTCACGATCGCAATACTTCCACTTACTATATATTTATATATAGGTAAGTGAAAGTAAAAAAAACTTGATTCTAGTAATAAATCATAAAATTCACTCAAAAACATATTGTAACACTTAACGCGGGTTAAAAAAATTTTATTGAAAGAGAATTAACGATTTTCAATGGCAAACAAATATTTAAACATATTACAAAAATAATCACTTTGTAACACAGAAATAACCATATGACTTGAGCTTCAGAACAAGACTAACTCTCTAGCTCATCGCTCCTTATATTTAGTTATAAGAGGACAGGCCTAGAAGGTTCAGGGACAGCGTAGATGGTACTCGAACATCGTAGTCACAAACATGTACTATGACAGTTTGTTCCAACGAACTGTTGGTTCGTTCCAACGAAAGGTCTAGAAATATTCTAAACCATATGCTTGGTGTTTTGTTTCACATCACAATATTTATGTTATGAGCTTTGCGCTAGATATGGCGGCTATGATTTTTAAAAAGAAGTCAAATAAAGAAAGGCGAAACTGGGAATAAAACTTAAAACATTGCTTTATTTAAATTAATATCAATAATAGTTTTTAAAAAATAAAGAGATAACTAGAAAAAATAAACTAAGGATTTCTACATTTACATAAAAAAAGTAATAAATTGTACGAATAAGACATTAAAATAAAAAAAAAAAAGAAGTGCCCAAAAGTGGGGGGGGGGGGAAAGATATGTACACATAAAATATTTTTTTTTTTTAAAGAAAAACCAAAAGTTAAATACAATTATCGATGGTAGGTCCAAACAAAATCATATAATAAGATAAGAAGGTTGACAATATGTATTTAAAAAAAAAATAAAATAATAACATAGTTCAAACAGCATAAATAGACAATAAATAACAATTAAGGAAGTCTTTTGAGTTTATCATAGGCAGAGGAAATTCATCCAATATGTCGAAATTAAAAATAAACAATATTGTCATTATTCTAAGGAGGAACTTGAATGGATACAACAATATTTTATTTAAGGATTTAAAAAAAATAAATAAAATTATGTAAAAGGAAGATAACACAATGTTAGCACCTCTTCCGCTATTCAAAATCGTGAGCTGAAGTGGGCTGGGCGTTCATAACACCAACATAATTAAATATTCAAAATTTGTTTTCCTATATTAAAAAATCTAAATGAAAAAGCAAAGGTTTAACCTGATTTCATTTTTATATATCATACATATTTTATAAATATGTACATAAATAATAAACTAGTGCAGTATAAAGATATTTTTTTTTGTAATTTTTTTTTTTAGAAAGTCATATAAATGAGTTATGAGAATAGAATCACAGTTAACGAGTAACTTATTTTATAGCACAGATCTTATTATTATCTTAGGTAAAAAAAGGGTTATTTTAAAAATGTAAAAATAAAAAAAAAATTGAACAGCGAAATTGATTCGATAAGTATCCTTCAATGTCTGTAAACAGGTTTGATGTCCACACTTAGTTAATAAAACATCACAGTTATTTGCACGATTATTGTTCTTCTATATAAATACCAGCTGGCAGGCTCTCGATCAAAGCTTATTCTTACATTCTTGATCCCATCTGTTGCAAAACCTGTTAAACAAAATAAATGCATTGTTTTTAAATCTATCATGAACATGAGAAAATACGAGGGGTGATCAAAAAGTTTTGCAACTAAGCTACAAAGAAAATAGACTCATTGCTAAAAATATTATTATTTTTCAACATAATCCTCCCTAACATCAATGCCCTTATTCCGCCTGTCCTTCAACATACAGATACCAGGGAAAAAAAACTTTCTTCTTGGTCTTGAAACCATTCTTCTGCAGCTGATTACAGGGAATCCAGGTCATCAAATCTTGTCCCTTTTATGAATCTCTTTAGGTTAAAGAGGTCTAACAACTCTTGACAAGCCGAAAGTCGATGATGCCGATCTTGAACTGAAAGATTTTGGGGAACCCATCTTGCAGACACCTTAGACATTCCTAAAATGTCATGAATGATTGTGCTAGCGCTTCCATAGAAAATGCCTAATCCCATAGCAACTTCAGACACCTTTATTTAACGATTAGCCAAGATCAAGGCCTCTGCTTGAGTCGCATGAGCAGAATCAGTTGAGGTTGTTGGTCTCCCGGATCTTGCTTCGCCTTGCACATTCACATGACCTCGTTTGAACTCATTGAACCTCCTAGTGACTGTAGAAAAAGAGGGATAATCATGACCTTATACATTCACCTTTCTGTCGTAAATATTTTTTACAGAATGCCCTTCTTTACACAAAAATTTAATGACGCTTCGATACTCAAACTTGAAGGCATTGGATATCGACATGTTTACAAGGGCACTGCTAAATACTGACTGGACTGATGGACTCAATATTGTGGACATGTTTACTCTTGATAGATAAGCTATCAGGGACAAAAGAAGGATTAACAGAATAAGGTTTGTTTATACCTTAGTTGCAAAAATTTTTGATCGATCCTCGTTAAATAAGGTACTTGTGCATTGTATTATACTTCATAAAGCTATCTGCGATGTTTATAAACTGACACTACACCCACTGATAAGACACCAATCTGGTGGTAGGTATCGATTGAAATAGAAGTAAATAATAATATTTAATATAAAAGCAATACTTATTAATTTAATAAAAATAAAAAATCGAGCAATTTTTGACAAATTCAAGCCATTTACTGAGGCCCTCATCTCCCCAGATAGGGACTTCGAGTGAGGGAAGCGTGCAGAAGTCGAAATACGGCTTTTTTAAATTGAGAAAGAATCAATGTGGGTTTATTTAACCCTCCGGCTGGCGCGCCTGTTTGAATCACATAAGCGGGCGTGCTGCGTTGTTTGGACCGCATCTTTGTTTTCTATATATTTTATTAGAAAATAAGCAATAACTTACTTTTTTTTTTTGTTATTTACTCGTTGCTTTAGGTTTATACCATTTCTAATGAATGAAGATTATAAGATGTATAAAGAAAAGGATGGAAAAAAATAAAATAAATTAAAATAGCTTTGGCGATAATAAAAAACTTACAATTGGTAGTATAATGTACAGAGATATTATAATAATAAATTGCTTATTATAATAAATGTTGCTCAAATGAACATAGGAATAATGGTGGAGGATGGTTGACTGTTGTTATAATGAAGAGGAAATGGTTGGGAGTGCAGTCAAAATAAAGAGCACTAATATGTTAGAATAACATATTTTATTTTTGCCAACATTTCGTTCATCGTTTGTTCATAAGTGCTCGAATCGTAACAATAAACATTGGCATAGATGTAAGGGTTAATGTTTCACGAATACTAATTCAGTAAAACAAGACTAAAAATAATTTTATGTCTACAAATATTTCAAACAATAATAGACAACGTAAAAACCAAAATACTTGCACTTTAATTTGTAAAGAAAGCGCAGAAAACAATAAAATAATTCAGCAGAGATTGTCGTAATCTGTAACACGACAGAGTGCGCCGCGGTGTTTGGACCGCAGTTACAGACCTACTCCAAATAAGGCAATATAACTATTGAGGAAAACCAGAAGACGGCGGCGGGCACGACCGTCTAATCCTGCCAGTACACGTCGGTCTACAAATACCTGGAACACTCAGCTCAATGATTCAATTAGTAATCCTAATATTTTGAAAAATGTTCAGATTGCGGTCCAAATGCCGCAGCGCGCCCGCCGAAGGGTTAAGTCAAACATGCTCATTACATGTATATTTCCAAATTGTGATAATTTTTTTAAATAGAATCAATGAAATCAATTGCAATAAATAGGTACAGGTAAGCTATAGATGTAACTCAAAACAAATGTATGATGCAGATGGTAACAGCAGTTAGAGGGTAAGTTGCAGAGGGTATAGCACGACATACAAGTACCTAAAATAAATTACAAATGGGACAATATTATGAATAATAATGCATTTAAAGCAATAAAATATAATACTAAGAAGATATAAAAATAAAAATAAGGGCTCTCACTCGGAAGACCTGTAATATAGCGCAACATATTTTTCTGCTTTTGGTATAAGATTTCCAAGAGAGGGGCAAGTATGCAAGACCAGCACATTCTTATTATTATGCGGGATCAATAATATGAAATATTACGGTAATTTATTTATATTAATAATTATATTATTATTATGCGTCATTATCAGTTTTGATCTATCTAATTTTTCTGGCAACATTTTTATACCACATTTGTGAATCTCTTCATCTTGAGGTTATCTACGATCCAATTTTTGGTACAAGCGATGCTCAGACAGATTATGTTCCATCTTCCAGAAGATGTGACTACACCGTGGATAATGTCTGGTGAATAAAGTGGATAGGGTATGACTTCTAAATGATTAACCCAGCCCAATCATTGTTCAATGTCTCTCTTGACTTCAACTTCAATTTCCTTCTATTTAATTAATTTCCAACGATTTTGCACTATGTAGAATTTCTTGCGGACTCTTTCTAAATGTAAGAGCAAGTAAATCTTGCGCTTGGCACGAATCTTCTGCCAATAACGCTTCTAATTCTGTGTCAATAAGTTGTTTGCCCTCCACACCAACTTGCCATTTTTAAACTTTAGAAACCACTCACGACAACTTCTCTCATTTAAAGCAGCACAACCCTAAGCTTTTAAAAGCAATTGAAAGGTTTCACTTAAAGCACCACCACCTTATGCTTTTAAAAGCTTTCGATAGGCCTCAGCTACAGATTTATTTAAATTAAAAAGAAAAAAATCAACACTTCCTGCAAATTCCGCATAAAATTTGCCAAAAAATAAATAAATAATGTCCAACCAACACAAAGTCAGGTATTTCAACGTTGCATCACAAGTCAAAACTTGAAATAAGGTGTTGTAAATCTGATAATTTCAACAGAATCTTGTCGGTGGCGCTATCTGCCAACAACGGTGGAAACATATTTGTTCACCTGACATTCTTATTTTTATTTTATTCCTATTACATTATGTGCTTAATACTTTCTTATAAATTAATAATAATCACCCAATCGTAAATCCAGTTGAACTATCAGAACTAAGTAGAAATAACAACCATGAAATCGAAAGACTATTGCAGAAAATTACCTTGGCTCTATCAGTTGGTTCTGCCTCTTTTGTGTTATTACTGGTTCCGTATTCCCTAGAAACAACGAAAAGGAACTCGGCCTGGTCTTCATTACCATAGTTATACTGCGACCCAATGTTGATTAACTAAAAATTAATAAGGGATAATTAAATAACGGATTTAATAATGATAAATGTTAACATCAACATTAATAACATTAATAGAAGATTTCTCTGACCTGCTCAAATTTCCAACCATCGGACATGGTTGAAACCATCTGAGTTATCTCATCCTCATGACACTGAAGGACTCTGTAAACGTGTTTTTTACTATCTTTCAGTGGCCTTGTGTCCCTCTGGTTTATTCTCTCTTTCACAAGACGGATCAGTTCAGTAATATTATAAAATTCTGCCTCTTCAAGGACACCTTAAATAAATAAATAAATAAATAAATACTGATTATATATTTGACCATATGCAAATTTAATGAGACAGTCCGGTTGTCGGTAAAAAATAACATAAAATAGAAGTAAATATTTATTTAACGCTAATGTTGTGATCAACTTTGTTTGTCATAAGGGCTAAAACTAGGAGATGATTACTGTAAATATTACACAAATAATTGAAATTATGAAATATTATGTGAATGTAGATATTACACTCTCTGAGCGGAAGAGGTAAATTTACCTCCTCCAGAAGGGGCTCGGTACGATAATTTTAGTGAAAATAAAAATTATCACCAGTGATAAATTAACGCTGATTAATATCACCAGTGTAAAAAACGGGATAAAAAAATTATTTCGCTCTGGTGAGCTCGGAAAAGCAATTAAAACAATTAAATGAACTGTAAAATAAAAAAATGAAATAAGTCTTTAATGCAACTTACCAAGCTTTCGCTGCACGCTGATTCGGAATTTCGGGCAAGGGTGAAATAAGGATAATCGGGTAAAAGAATGTTTTGAAGGAATGTTTTAGGATGAAGGAAATTTTCACCTGTTGCTCGTCCTTCTTGAATTTTGTGGCCAGCGGCGAACAATGATGGTTGAAGAGAAAACTTCAAAATAATCATAAATTTCATACCCAAGAGGTAGAAAATTAAAAGAATTTGACACCCAAGAGGTAAAAACCAAACCATCGGCGGACTCTAACTGGAGATAACATGATGATGCTTACTGTTCAGCATCAAGAAAGCAAGTGCGCAAAAAAATGGCCGACCCCGGAATTCTAAACCCTTCCAAATGCCATCTTGATGCTACTGATAACCCAATTGTTGGCCCAGCGATTGCTATCTCCGGTGACGGTTAAGGCGGAAAATTCAACTTGAAATATAAATTTAAAAACCAAAAATAAAAAAAGGAATTATCTGTGATTGGAATAAAATAAAATCAAAATACCGAACAGGCTCTGTGTTACTTTAGTGGTCTATAGGACGTAATAATGTTTTTTTAGGCCCTGCAATAGGTGCTCTTGCTTTCAGTAAAGATTAAGCTTACAATATCAGCACGCCGTTTGGACATTCCACGTCTCTGGCATAATCTCATTTGAAAAACCTCAATGGTAACGTTTTTGTCATTTACATCAGTGGCGGTCAGACACATAAAAATTCACTTTGCAAGTGTTATGAAGGAAATCTATTGGTTTTGGTATAATAATTTCTTACTTAAATAAGATTACAAGTAGAAGAACTTTAACCCTTTTTCACTATCCATCTTTATTCTACACTGTCAACGTTGCGGGCTCATCTCGCCCATCTTCTCCAATCTATCGGAAAATCTATCTGTCCTAATCCATTGGACTGAGACGGTATAAGAACATTAAAGAGAATGAGGAAAATACATGTAATAGTGGAACCATTTTGAAGTTTAATGAGAGGAATTTCTAAAGAAAAAGAAATATAGAATGAAAATCAGTGAGATCGAGGAAAAGGGAGATTTAATGCAAAGGATTAAACTCATAGCATACAATTTTTAAGCCAAGCATAGGGGACAGATATTTGTTGGGTCCTGGTTCAGCCCTTACGACTTACATAGATTTGCATATAATCTATAAATACCAGTACTAGGTGACATTTGTGATTATGACTTGGAAAATCTCCAACTTTTAATATTAAATTACCAACCTTCTTCTTCTAAATCCTTATTAATAATAAGTTTGCCATGCCTTAAATAGTTTAGGATAGGGCTGAAGTATGTAGGGTCCCTATCGATCATATAAGCTCCTTTTTCATCCTAAAAAAAAATATTATGTTCCAATATTAAAATTTCTAAATCAATATAGATGCTGTTTTAAGCTAATGAAGTATATAGAAAGCTAATAACTTAAATAGTTAACCTACAAGACTAATTATACTTATAAAACCAGACGTTGAACCGAAGTTCTGTGGAAGACAAATCAGTCAGTATAAAATATTAATCAGATAAGCATTAATTAACAAACCTGCTCGAATTCAATGTTTCGAAGTATAAAGCATTAGCTACAATAATAGTTGGCTCGTATATGCAAATAAACAAAGTGATTTAAGATGTATTATGACGGGAAACAATAAAAATATCGAAAACTTAACATTAAAACAATATAAGTATGTCTAATATCGAATATAATGCCAAAAAGCAATGAAAACATTTCAAAACTATTTTATTAGAAGATAAAATAGTTTAAAAATTATAAATTAATTATCTAACGATAACTAATTACAAAAAAAAACAACAGAAAATATTTCAAAATTATAACTATACCTTAAAGTTCATTATTAAAAGTATTGCAACTTTAATTCTTAAAAATGGAAATTTATGGTATTATTTAATTAATAAATAAATAAATAAACATTAATTTACAGTAATGCAAAAATATAAATTCTTTCAGAGTTTCGAAGTTACAATCACTTTATTCTCAGATGCTAAAAATACAATTATAAATTACAATCTAACATTTCTCAACTTTTTCAATCAAATGCTAATTTTATTTGTTCATTGCTCTATTTTTAATTAATCCTGCTCAAACACTTTGTAAATAGTTAAATACCGCAGCAAATGAGGAAAATAAAGATAATCACAACCTATTACGCACATGTATTGAACAATAATTTAAATTATTAATAGATATGAAAACATTGCCTAAAATATAATATGAAGTACCTATTACAGAAAGACAAATTTTCAAAAATTTAATAATCTTCTGGATTTAAAATGTCTTTTAAAAATGTCCTTCTGATTAACATAAAACATCGAAATATACATGTTTAGTTATTTCATGTAATTTCAATTTAAGATAACTTTTAAAATTAAGAAATACATAATCTTGCCACACTAAAGAGACAAGCAAATAATAATATTCCTCATGTAAGAATGAAACCGAAGTATTAAATCAAACAATCCATTTTTAAAATGTTATGAGCTAATAAATAATCATAAAAGTCTTAAAATATATTATTATTTTATCTATTTTAAAAAGGCCAATAATGATCAAAAGGGATTGTCATAATGTGAATCACTATTCCACTAAATTAAATACACAAAGAAGTTTAATATGTATAAAAAATTTAATGATCAGAACAGAATCATTAAATAACACAAATTAATTCAAGAAAAATAACAGGATTTGTTTATGTTTTTTTATCAAATAATTGTAAAAAGAAATAATCTATATAAGAAATAACTAAAGAATCATGATTATAGAAGACCTTTCTTAATCTGACAAGATCTCTAGTAATAAAGTAAAAAAAAAAAAAAACAATTGTATATTAGAAAATATAAATATAGGTGATGGATCTTTGATTAACATAATTTGGGTAAACAATACAAATTGGGAATGATGAGGAATACTATTAATTAAAAAAAAAAATGGGGAAAAGTGCCTGGCTACCTTAAAAGTATCACAACATCAAGAGCATTTGTACCTTGTCAGAAATTAAATCCGAATCTTCCTTGCAGAGTCTATACAAAAAAGAATTTTGATCCCTTGATAACGTGGTTTTGGTAGTTAAAAAACAAGTACCACCAACATTTAAAGTCACCCATTGTTTACTACCAGTTTGAGATGTATTCAAGACGCTTTGAGAGACGTCGTTTACTTCATCAGCCATAATATCTCACTACTCCAAAACTAGCACAAATCCGGGAGTTCTACAGTTCTAAAATAACTTTTTAAATATAAATCAACACGACGAAACTCGTAAACAGTCAACCTTCATCTATATCAGTGAACCGTAATTCAGAAATACAAACTAGCGCACTAACTGACATAGAGTATACAAATGTTCGAAGGCGTCGCTCGAGCTTATTATCTTGAGCCAACTTAACACCTTCTCGATAATGACGCCAGTTTGTCATCTGCAGCCTTGTTACTGACTTGTAACTTTTATTAGAAGTTCTTTAGTTACCTAGGGAAAAACTATAAAATCAGATTACTTTACCTCTCTTTTATACATTAATTTTATTATAGTTTTTGTTTAACTTACCTTTATTTAGTGCTAATCGGACAATGCTACAGTGGGAGTCCTAAATTGTCCAGGTATAAATAGAATATGGATCTTTAACAAGTACCTGACATCGTACAGGCTCGGCACATTTTACGTCCTATCGGAGGCATATCCAAGTATTTTTTACTCCTTATTTATAAGGAATTTTATTATAAACAAGACATTGTTATCAAGAGAGTCTATTCAACAGAAAGGATCTTAGTTCACCAGACAGTACAATAACTATATTTACATAAGTTTTCTTAATAAACAATTAGCTCGATTACTGGTAAAGCGAAACAAGGAGATCAGGAAAATTAAATTTACCGTGTATTTCACTCGTTAAAAGGGGTGATTAATAACATTTTGATTTTTTACGTTAGTATGGTACGTTTCTTAAGAATGATTGGTCGTTTGGAACGGGTCCGTCAACTTATATGAGAGTAATGAATCGTCCAACCTTTTTCAATGACTTATATTAAAGTTGAACTGATTGGAGCTCGACATTAGAATTCATCATTTTTCTATGGGCGTCCCTTTGTTTTGATTCAACGCCTGCTTTCATATAATAATCGAGACCATTGGATTTCTCTCTCATATTATATTTTCGAAAGGGACCACAAGGTCCCGCGTTCAGGCTTGGTGGGATATCTTTAATGTTCTGTCACAGATGGGCTTTAGAGCCTTAGATAGGCTTAGAGACCCTGGAACAAACATAGTTTCTATAAAGTAGGTACTCTTAATTGAAAAATTAAGAGGGAAACCTGAAGGTTGAGCGTGCTCGTGGTCAAATCACATCTTTGCGCAACTACTGACGAAGAAACAGTTCTTCCTTACACAATACTGCACCCAAAAAACTTCATGGTTTGTAGTGGTAAAGTTTTATTTTGTATTCGAACGTTTCTTATTGTTTAAGTATTTAATACACTTATAATTTATAAACCTAGAGACAGTTAAAAGTTGAATTTCCAAAAGCAACGCCTCAAATTATAAATCACTCAACTCACGAATTTCAAAACCACGAACTCACTCACGAGGGAGTCAAAATTGAAACGCGATATTCTTAGATTGGTGGGGATGGAATAGGGAAATTAAACCCTCGAAAATACAATATTATAGCTTCAGACTGTTCAAAAATTGATCAATATGATAAAATCTACTTGCGTCGTTTTATAAATTTCTAGATTTAGAATAAAATTGGTTTGGAGTATAGTGGACCACAGGATGGTTGACATACATGGATCATCATAAGATTAATAAAATAATAATAATTATAACATAGTATTTCAGTAGTTTCCTGGCTTTGTAGGGGGCAGAAATCCAAGAGAAGAGATTCTCCTGATTATGAAGGGAAAGAAGTACAGATTCCATATGTTGGAATACTAGGATAAGATAAGTAGTATGAAGAAATAGAACTCTAAGGTACAAAGGAGAGGATGGCATCCCACTGCTTTGTCCGTTTTAGGCGTTGTCTATTTCCACTGGTTACGTAAGTGAAATTCCATCGCGTCTTTTCCAGTTAAAATTGTCTTTATTAGCATTATTAGATTGCATCTATTAACTTTCGCTTGTCCAAAATTTCAGATCAGGGTCACACTAAACAACTCCAAATAGAGCATGCACTGATGTGACGAAGCATTATTTGTATAACGAAGTAATTTAGGAGTTTATATTTACGGAGTAATGAAATGTTTGAAGAAAACAGTTCAAGGGAAGAAACTTAGCTAAAATTTAAGTGTATATCTTACCTCTTTGGTTTTATAACATAACCAGTCACTATTACCTTTTTAAATTATGTAATTTTGAAGATAATTGCTATTTAGAAGATAGTTTATAGAATCATATTGTCAAACTTTGAGAACGTGATTCTTTGGGTGTTTTTATTAAGGTCCTTTGTGTTAGATGGAATTTATTTTTAGTGTTGGGCTAAAAGTTTTGTTCCATGTCTGATACACCAGAGATGTCCCAGGAGTTATCAAATGTTATGGATGCTGAAACTGGAAGTACAAACACATCACTAGAAGATAAAACTGATGACTTTTGTGAAAATCCTACTCGAGATTCTATTGCTGAAGGTTTGATGAGCCTTCTGAAACCAACAATAGATCAATTAGATGAAAGAGTACGTGCAACTAGGTATGTTCTCTTACTCAAATAGACTTTCTCAACGATATTTGATTTTCTTTGAAAAACTTTATTTACTTTAATTTTCAGAGTAAGCCAGTTGGAATTAAAATCGCATTTAGATATTTTATCTGAAGAGCTTAAACAGATTTCTGCTGATCAAACTTGTCCTATAGACTTGGAAGTGTATGCTAATAAGTTGATAAATTCCCGGCATAAGATTTCAGTTGTAAATAATATTTTACAAGCAGCACAGGTAATTTTTTCCTAAAAGCCTCTCAAAAAATTGAATTGATATATGTCATTAAGATACTTTTAACTTTTTTCCTGTTAATTATTTTTTATAAAATTATTTGAAACTCAATCGTTTAGAGATACCTCTAATATATCTAGACCAGACTGGCCCTCAGGTCTGTCTTTGCCTAGATCGCCATTTGGCGAATTAAACTTTACCTACTTTAGAACGAGACAACATCTATCAGTATCGCATGGTCTATTATGTAAAACAACACAGTATGAGTTTACATGGGTTGCGAGAACTGGAGTAGTATAGTGTGTCATCAAAGCTTTCCCTCTGCTTCAAATTACTGATTTATTAAAACCTCTTACGACTGGCCCTCCTTTACGAAGTGCCCATACCAGTAAATATATCACATTCTATCACTAATATGCTGAAACAGTTTCAGAAAAGCATGCTGAGATATACAACACAATTAATCACGATAGTTCTACAACCCGGTTTTCGAGTCCTGGCCTCCTCAAACAGGTTTTGCCATCAATTCCTCTCCTTTATGGTTTAGACCCTGAGTATTTTTAGCATCCTCAGCCACACTATGAGATCATCTTAGTCTTGGCCTTCCTTTTCTTCTGTCCTGTTTCCAGAGGTTTCATAAGGAGTTTCCGTGGTATTTCCTCCTCTCCCATCCTTGACACATGCCTTGCATTAGGATTGAATTTAGCAATCCTAACGATGTTACGTTTAGGAAATATAGTATATAATTCCTGGTTAGAGCATCTCCGTCATTGCCCAGCAGCTTGGATTCCTCCATTATTATTTGCTGGATCTTCCTTTCAAATATTATGAGACCATACTCTTCATTTGAGCGAGTGTCCATTCCTCACAACCCTAAAGATGAAGTGGCCATACCAAGGTTATTTCATCTTTTGTAGAACTGGACTTTGGTTTTTCTTGATAAAAAGTTACTACGAAACTGCTTCTATAATCTGAAATCAGTTGGGAGTCACTATTCTCTTTTTGATTTTATCCATTACATCATTGTCATGAGTAACTAGTGATCCTAAGGAAGTTCTTCATGTATATATCATTGGTTGTTTCATATTTAGCTCTGATGGATACTTGAATCTCAGGTCGAAATGTCGGCACAATATATGTTAATACACAGATAGTGTTGTTTTATTTGACTGCATGCCCAAACCATTTCCATCACATAAACTTCTGCGGTCAACCATCTACCTCTGTTAAAAAATATTTATAATTCATTTACATACTTTTTAGGATCGCCTGCAAAAACTCCATAATCAGTTAAGTAAAGATATCGCAAAGAGGAAAAATAAAGGAGAATCAAGTCAGACAAGTCCAACTTTATAATGGAAACTAAACCAAAGTAAATTATTTTTGTCTCTTTTTTTTTTTTTCTATTTAAATTAGGAAATCAGTTTGATATAAATATTCTTTTATTATATTTTTAGACTTGAAACACCTCTGTGGGACCTTAGCAATTGTTCTGAGGAGGTATATGAACCAAGTGAAGACAGTTTTTTATTATTGGATGCATTGGAAGATGAATTAACCTTGATCCGGTTATAATTTTTTCAATATTATATTAGATCTGTTACAATTTTGCATTCTTGTTTACCCCCACTTTTTTTTTATTAAAAAAATACTTTTGTATTAAAAATAAATAATAACCTAATGTGAGAAGATTTCACATCTGATTTTTGAATATGAATTAACTCATTCTCCAAGTTAGCTGATGTATGAAAAAAAAAAAAAACTTAAATGAATTCAGTTTCTGCTAAATTGTTTAGACATTATTATTCAGGAAAACATTAAAACATACTGTACAAAAATAAGTATTTCCATGGTGCCCAGAAGACTGTCTGTAATTGTTGACCATTTTCCATTAGTTTTCTCAAAAACCAATGATTTAAGGTTTTTAAATGCAAATTCTGTCATTTCTTTAGTGGACCATAACAAAAATCTAATAAAACCAAAACAAAACAAAAACCATTGATATAAGGTTTTGTCGCTGATATGAGCCAGGAAAGAGAACATTTGAATCCAATCTAATCTGTCAGAATCTCTACAAACAAGAAATAGATTGAAGTAAGGAGAATCCATAGCATGCCTTTTTTTTTGCTTAATAACCGTCCCTGTATGGTACTAAGGCTAATTGGACGATGCTGCAGTGGGAGTCCTAAGTTTTGCCTATCCAGGTTTAATTAGGATAGGGATCTTCAACAAGTATCTGACATCGTTCAGGCTCGGGACCTCCATTTTACGTCCTATCCGAGGTACGGCATAGCCCAGGATTTTTTACTCCTTTTAAAAAATCCTAGGACCACCTCGGGACACGAATCCGCGACCTTTACTATTTCTATTGTAGTTTGCTATGCTAACCGCTACACTACAGATGACCCCTTTGTTTGGTTGTGAGAAGGAGAAGTTTCGATTCATTTAGTAAACAAATTTTATTCACCTGCAGAATATACCATTAAGAGTAATTTAATTTAAAAATTATTATGTATTTTATTAACCTTTAATATTAAAAATATTTGTCTGTAATAGTTTATTTTAATGTATCAAATACTAAAATTATACATTATAATTAACCTAAACTCGAATCGTTTATTCAAATTTTTATATTTCAGGAATCTGAATCCAACATTTATTTTGGAAATCGGTAGCGGATCTGGAATTATTATTACATCTCTGGCACAATTTTGTAAAAATTCTTTTAGTTTAGCTGTAGATATTAATCCTAAAGCTTGCCTGGCAACTGTAAATACAGCTCAATTAAATGGGACTTCTGTAAATAAATACTTTATGCTTATTTTTCGTCCTTATACTCAGTAACTTTTTTTTTTTAAGACTATGTTTAACTTTTTTTTTCTTCAGGTAAATGTTATTCAAGGAGATCTTGTTTGTGGCCTAAAGTTGAAAAATCTGATTGATGTTTTGATTTTTAATCCGCCTTATGTTCCATCGACCAAGGAAGAAGAAAAAGAATTAATTGATAAAGCTTGGGCAGGCGATGTCGACGGGAGATCAACTACTGACAGGTTAAATTGCTGTTTTTCTTAACTTCATCAATGTATAAATTCTTAACGGTTCGTTGAAAATAGATCCAGTTGATAAAGTTTTTTCCAATTCCGAAAACTAGTATCTAAATCAAAATACAGGATGGTCTCGATAGTCCGAACCGCTAGTAATATGAAACACCTGATTACCATAACAAGTGTGAAAGAAGAGAAATTATGGTTTGAAGAACATAGTACCACCATACAGATAGTGATGTCCAGAGAGTCTACACAGTTCATTCAAAAAGTTCCAGGACTAATTTTGGTACTACTTTCCGTATTCCCCTTCTGGCTTTGACAGCTGATAAGAGCACTGCTATCTTTTGGTCACTATGGGAACTACCATCCCCACCACCTCTCTTCTTAGCCGTTAAAGGCCGAATTTATGGCTAGCTTAGAATTATATTACGCACATTTTTTTAGTAGTATCAGAACGTGATATCATCTCAACCCCAACCACTTTCACTTATTCCTGACAAATAAACATCAATTATTATCGATTTTCTTTAGAAATGATTAATTTTGAAAATCCCGCGTCTCCCTACCCTTCCATCTACCAAACATTACTTTTCATCGAAATGTTCTCATATTTCGAAGTATTAGTCTTTCAGAGACACTGAAAAATATTAATATTTAACCTATACCATACCGAATAGAAGTAATTTTTTAATAATATTTTTCAGAAAATTTGTTTATGCACTGCTTTTCACGGTTTTTTATAAGGTACTATCTTTTCATTATGCCTATACTTTTATGAAGAACTGACATTTACATACTTTACAAAAAGTTAAAGTTTATAATTTAATAATTATATTAAACGTACAATACATTTAATATACTTTAATGTACAATACATTGACCAATATTTAATAAGAAATTTTCCCATCTTTCATGTTCATAGAATGTCTAGGGTTTATTATTAAAAAAGTGATCGAAGTGGTTTTGAAAATGAAGTGTTAAATCTTAAATGAAAAAGTATGTTATGGTATAGGTTTGAATTATTCAGCGACTCCGAATACAGTTCTTACTCCGAAATACTGATTCTTTGAAATATTCGGAGAAATGGACAGAAAGTAAAGTTTGATGGAGCAAAGGGTGGGGACAAGCGGGTTTTTTAAAAGTTAGATAATTATATCAACTGACATGAAATCGATGTGTAAATTTCAGAGGGGGTGAGATAGTGTGTGATGTAAAAATGACGTAATGCTGAGGTAAGGCGGTCATTTTTCAAACAGGAGGGGCAATAGGGAAAAGATGGCGGTCCTAGTAGTTTGCATGATGACCAACAGATAGCAGTGTGCTTATCTGCTGTCAAAGCCAGTAGGGGAATAGGCAAAGTAGTACCCTAATGTTTTATAAAAATTACAACTAGCGCCATCTGTTATCTGATGGCTGGACTGTGTCATATCAGGCCTTAGTTACACACACTGGTGATAGGAGCACTGTAACCTCAATTATTTGCCAGCTGTGTTCGTTTAACTGGACATGTATTTGCAAGTATGTCACAAGCGATCAAATTGTTTCAAATTGGAAAAAAGTGGTTCGTAAACATCTGAATTATTGAAAACTGCTTATGGTGAGGATTGTTTAAGACGAAGTAAGGTTTTCGAGTGGTACGCACGGTTCAAGAATGGTTGACAGTCGCTGGAAGGTGACCCATGAGATGAGCGCCATTCAACCTTGACAAACGATGAGAATGTTGAACGTTTGCGCATTACACTTTCTCAAAATCGGCAAATGATGGTTGAAATGCTGTCAGAAGAACTGAACATCGGTGAAGGAAGCATGCGTCATCGAGTTAGACCAGAATCGTACAGCACTGGTGATTGGTTTCTGCTTCACGACAATGCACCAGCCCATTCCTCAATAATAATCACACAATGTTTGGCCCAAAAGTCGGTCTCCACGATTATCCGCCCTACACAACAGATCTGGCTCTGGCAGACTTTTTTTTTTATTTCCTAAATTGAAGATGATCATGAAGGTAGACAATTTTGAAGACCTTGAAGCGATACAAGGTATGTAACCAAGACTTTTCCAGGTCATTCCAGCAGCTATATGAAGCAGGAAATCAGTCAAGAGGCCAAGCTCCGACTGTTCAAAACGGTGTTTCTCCCAGTTCTGCTACACGGATCAAGGAGCTGGGTTCTTCTTGATAAGAGCGCTAGTAAGGTTACCGCAACTGAGATGAGGTACTTAAGGAAAGTAGCTGGAAAGACAAGGCGGGACAGAGAAAGAAATGAACGAATTCGGGAACAACTCGGCATAAATCCTGCACGGGATATAATTGAAGAATGTTAGCTCAAATGGTACGGGTATGTTTGTAGAATGGGAGATGTGCATCGAGCAAGATGGATATTAGAGGCCAGACCAAGGGGGCAGCGACCAGTTGGCAGGCCGAGAACCACATACAGCCAGTATATAGAGAGGCTTGGAAGCGAACGCGGCTTGTCCTTGACTGGAATTAAAAGAATGATGCAAGATACGGATGCCTACAGAAGATGGGTAAAATCAACTCCACGCTTAACAGCACGAAGGAGATAGGGAAAGAAGAAAAAGTTTTAAGTCACAAAAAAATTAGTTCTGAAACTTTTTGAATGAACTGTGTACAATTTTATGTTTTCTGCCAATGTCACTATATCACAAATACCTGAATTAAGGTCTTCCAGGAAGCTCCTGGTTCTTTTAAAGAATTTTTAATGAGAACCAAACTAGGGAACTCTCTCTCTCTCTCTCTCTCCTAAATCTCATGAAATTTCCCTTTTGATATATTAGTTTCTTTTCTTTTTACATTAATATCTGTCTCATCGAAGCCTTTCCCCTAATATCCCACTCTGGTTCAATTTAATTTTGTGTGAATTGACTCAAAAAGAAGTTGGTTCAGTTTTTATGGACTGTGTGGTACATGCCCAGGGCAAGTTGAAGTTTATTTTATATCAGACCTCAGAGTAGATAATTTATGTGCATGATAACCCATTCATCTTGATGTTTGTTGGAGTAAATTAAGACATTCAACTTGAAATAAATAAATGGAACGGTACAGGACAAAGTATTGTGACGTAAAACAAAAAACAGATGATTATTTTTGTCAGATTGAAAAGAGTTCTATACATTTTTTGGAACCGCTACATTCATGTATTAGTATGTTACCAGATGTTTTGGAATGATCTAGGCCTTTCTCGGATGTTCCATTCCAGACTTAATATAAGAAGCGATGGACTAGGAGTTATGTCATGTTTTGAACATGGAAGCAGAAGGTTACTTTTGAATCACTGTTGTGTCACTTTTAATGTTTTTGAGCTTTTATTGTTTTTTTAGAGGTTGTCAATTATAATTTGATGTCAATAAAAATTATTTAAACCCACATTAGTGTTACAATATTTGCATACATACATAATTACATAACAATTTACATTATTCTTTTAACTATTTAAGTTAAAATAAAAGATTCAAACATGGCCGGGAATAGAACCCGAGACCTCTGCAGATGACCTGGCCTTAGTCGAATCTTTTTTCTTTAATTAAATAGTTTTTTTATTTTTCGGCTTAATGTACCGCGGCCTCCTTGGGTCTATTGTACGCCTGTCTATGCCCATGTTTTTAAATTGGAATCTTTAAAACTTTAAAAGTATGCTTGTTGGGTTTAGTTAGTCATTGGAAGTTGGATTGGTTATATTTTCCTGTTCAAATATTCCAAATCTTAGCCGTACAAGCGTTCACACCAATAGATTATGTGATAGGCTGTTTTGATCTCTTTGCCACATTATCTGCATATTGGTGTTTCTACCAACTTATGTTTATACATGTGTTTATTCAGTTTACAGTGTCCCCTGTAGATCGCTGTAATTTTTTTAAGTGCCTTCCTGTCAAGATTTAGTAGCGTAGTGCTTCTTTTGACTGAATAGCTACTTAAAAAGAATTTGGAATGATAATGATTGTTATCCTTCCAATATTGTTTTTTGATTGCTCCATATATTTCCCCTATCCTTCTTTTGGAGTAGCTTATGCTTATTCCCATTACTGGTTCGAGGGTTAAGGGTTTATTAGCTGAGCCTTGCCTTGCTAGGCAATCTGCCTTTTCGTTTCCATGGATACCGGTATGTCCTGTTACCCATTCCACTCTTACATTATTATTTTCTGATAATTTATTGAGCGTATTATAGCAGGTTTTAACAACCTTTGATTTAGTTATATGGTTACTGATTGCACCAATAGCTGCTTGACTGTCAGTAAATTGGTTTGTTTGATATCTTTTCAGTCAGCAGTTCTGAGGCACACTGGCAAATTGCTATTACTTCTGATTGAAAGACGGTACCATATTTTCCCAGCGAAATTGATATCCCTTCATTGGGTTTGTCCATGGCCCTGTTTTGGTCAGTGAGCCATCCGTATAACAATTGATCCCCTTGTGGGGTTTATGTGGTGGGTGTGGGTTCCATTTTTCTGATTTTGGTTTGATAATTAAATAGTTTAAAAATTATAAATTGTTTATTCAAAAATAATAAATGATTAAATTTCAACATATAGTTTATATTATTCCTTTGAAATATTATTTATCCAGAACAAAAGAAGCCTCTGTAAGCAGGGGGAATTCATTTCTAAATGAGGTACAAGTGTTCTGTGTGTTGTTTATTTAACGCCACTATGATGTGGCTAATCGCATGAAATTTTACTGTTAATATACCTCATATTTTAGAAGTTTTGTAGTATTAGTCAATTATTAATATGGTCATAATTAATTTAATTAACATTTTTTTTTTTTTAGATTGTTCCCACACTTAAACGATTTGATGTCAAATAATTCTGTTGGATACATTGTGGCTATTGAAGAAAATAAGCCCATTGAAATGTGCAGTATACTCGAGAAAATGGGTTTTCAAGCGGAGATAATTAAGAAGAGAAAGATAATTGGTGAAAGGTTATCTATAATACGATTTATGAAAAATGAAATTTAATTTATATATATTTTTTTTTTGATGAATGGGGTGTTTTATTTGTTCATGTAATTTTGATGTTATTGGCCTCAGAATAAATGACATTTATACTTATGTATTTAGTTGTTAATCCTCACCCCACCTACCGTATAATGGTATTTATAGTTGTAATACATAATAAATATTGAAAGAAGTAATAGAAGCATTGGTGTCCGCAGGGGGGTTGGCGGCAGATGCCTCTCCTAGAAAATATGAGAAACAAAAACCATATAACATTTTTCTATTGTTTCAAGATAACCAATTTTCCATAACTTTGAGCTTTGAAACTTAGTTGTTTTTTTTTACTTTATAGAATAGCTCAATGAAATTTTTCCACATTGTTGTTGGTACTGATAAGGAATTGAAAGTTTTTATCATAGTATTTAAGACCACGGTGTTTTTTAATTCTATGAAAATATAATAATAGTGTCGTTTACTTCGAAAGTAAAGATAAATATTAGGACATTTCAAACAGGATAAGTTTTCTCACATTTCAGTGAGAATAATTTCATCAAATTACTTAGATTTGTTTCTCTGTTTTTGTTTTTAAACAAACTTGCACAACAAACAGATGTCAACAAATTCTTTTAAAACTTTGCAGGCACGGGTGGATTTCCACAGAGGTATTTATCTGAATTCCTTTCATCCAAGCAGCTTTTTTTTGCATCATACAGCTTTCAATCAATTTAATGCTTTATAAGTTTGGAGTTTTAAAACTCCAATGACAATGGCATCTTTTGAAAAATAAAATTTGAATGAATGAGATTTATTTCTTCTGATTTTTCTTACAAAAACTAAGAATAACTAAGAAACCTGGAAAGATAGTGAGATCACCATTTGTTAATGGGAACTTAATATTAACAATTTTCTATTACTATTTGCATAATGGAAAAATTATTTATTTGTGAAGAGCAATTTTTCATGCTCCTTGTAAAGCTTATATTCTTCCTCTAACTCCTGTGTGCCGCTAAGTGTGGAGTTGCAGTCTTGGTCCACCGAACCCATTGGTCTTTGTCCCATGAAAATCTTGTGAAGCTTATATATTTAAAGTTTATTTCAGAAAATTTTAAAAAGACAGTAAGGAGAGACAATGGAATGGTTCGACAACCAATGAAAAACTATGATAAATGTTAATTATTATGAAAGAAGGAATGACATATGTATTTTACATAAAACAACTAGCTAGGGTACCGGTAGTTTTAATAACTGAATAACTTTAAAATTAAAGGAAATAGAGAAGAAAATTAGCACCTTCTTGGAACTTCGGTTTTAACTTGGTATAAATATTAAGATTCAAGATCTGCAGGGTCCCCACAAATAAGGAACCCTATATACTTTATAGGGGGTTGAAAATGCTAAATGAACAATTAATTTTGCTGCAAATTTGTCGAGTTATGTATCGTTTTTGATCGTTTCTGTATTGGTTTGATGATTCTGAATCCTATAAGCCCATTCCAAGCGGTCAGCAGATAATAAGTTATTAAATTATAGTTGAAAAATCTGATATCTCAGTTAAAAAAATTATATTTCGAGTAAAACTTAAGCGCCGAATACTGTCATGGTCTTATTAGATCCCGAAGTATAAATTAAGTATACATTATATAGGGGAGAGCAGGGTTGGTTGGCAACAGTTTTCACTTTTTTTATTGTTGTCGTTCCTGTTAATATAATCCTAATAGGGCTGATACCACTGTCAACTCCAAGTATTAGAGTACTTCAAGTATTTTTTTCACCACATAATATTTAGTACTAAGATCATAGAAAATTGAAGAATTCGTCAATCCAGAGTTTGCCAATTAACCCCCAAGGTGGGGTAGGTTGGCCTAGAAGGTGGGATTGTTTAGCCATCTCATTCAAGTACTGCCTGACACATATTATTGTTATTAAAAGCTGCACTATAATAGTATGATAATTTTGATTAATTGCTACTGCGCCAAGAAACCCCAGTTGAAGAGAGCCAACTAACCCCACAGGAGAGATCATATGAAATATGGCTGCCAGGACAGGGGAGAACAATCAAACAAGAAACTGGTTAGTCGAAAGGTTTGGTTTTTCAAAGGAGTTTGGGGCTAGGTGAACAGAATCGGAGTCAAATGTTTTACCATGCTTTTAAACCAAATTTACTGAAAATATAAAAATTTACTCACATGTTGTAAAATCAATCAATGAAGCACACTCTTCTGTACACTGTTAGCATCGGATTGAAAACTCAGGACAAGACTCCTGCGGTCGAGCGGGTGACATGGTACAATGGTGGGGCCCTTAAAACACATGTGACGGAAACTATAAGCCGATGGCCAACCTAACCCCTATGCCAACCAACCCCACTCTCCCCTATTGATTAAACGTAATGTGTTGATCAATTAGCCTTCTTATGAGAAAATTAATTTTTTTAGGAATCCAGTTGGTTTTCTTATAGATTGCAAAGATGTAAAATCATTATTTTATTTTGAAAACAAAGGAGAAACTATTGAAATTATTTTCGCTTCATTTTTTAGTGATTTAAAAAGAATAGCTGAAAAAATGTATAACCTTTACAAACTGAACTAGATGAATGAACAATAAACATTGACTGAAACGCACCCTAGCGCTTTATGGTATTCTGGAGCTTAAAATAAATTTTTTATTCATAAACTCGCATCTCAATCTCAGAGAGGCTTATATATATTGATTATATATTATATATATATATTGATTACAGACTTAGTAAAAAGTATTAAAAAAAAATATCGTTTTCTTTCTCATATTTATGCAATAATTAAAGAATGTCAAAGAAATTAAATAGAACTGCATAGTATAAAATCAAACAAATGAAAATTAAAGATAACCACAAATGTAGTCGTTGCGATATAATCGGACGCGGAAGGGTGATTCTAAAAAACATCAGAATTTCAGCTGTTAGCAACAGTTTCTGCACTGAAATACAATAATCACATTAAAAATTGACTAAATTGAGTGTTTGAAGTGTTCGTACTTACGGACATTTTCATGTGAAAATCGACTGTTAATAAGGGAAGGTAAGGCATCGGACGCTGGGGACCGATGCCGCTGTTTCCTGTCCGATGTCCTGAAGCAACATAGCGAAACTAGAGCCAAAAAATTTTTTTTATGAGCGTAAACACTTACTGCTGCCCTTCTTATGAGTTAGCAAGGACTTAAAACTCTATAAAGATAAGATGATAATAAGTGGAATTAGGGTTAAATTGAAATAATAAAATAGCTCTGTTGATATATTTTTTTTGTTTATTGCTACCTTAAAATTATCACACAAAATTTCATGGTAAATTCTTTAAACTGTGCTTTGTAAAGAACATTTCAGATTTCACACCAAGCTATTAAAGTCCACATTTATTTTATCTTATTGAATAACATCTGAATATGTTGATATTACAACATAAAGAGACTAATTAAAAACAAAATATTTTTGTGCTTTAAAAATACTCACATAAAAATTAATTTTAAAAAATGCCTTTGGCAAAAATATATCATGTATAAATAAGGAAGACAGGCAGTTTTCTGTTCATAATACAATCATATTTATACAAAAAAATATCTTCCTATAAATACAAAAAAATTCACAATCACACTTTTTTGAGCATTATATATTAAAAATCTTATTTACAATATATAATAATAAAAAAAAACAACAAAAAAAAAAAGCAATATATTTATTATAATATAAAACTAATAACAGCAAAAATATTACATTTATATATTTATATAAATTTTTTTTTAATATTTGCTAAAGTGTTCTGGAAAGAAAAACTAAGGAGGAAGGAATGTTAAGTGTTTCAACCCACATCAATATTAATTTTTTTAGAGGGAACATTAAGAGTATGAGACACCATTAAAAATGAATTATTGTAAAAATAAATACATCTGGCATAAATGTATACAACCAAATATTTCTACCAAAAACAACAATCGTATATATCTACAAAATTATTCCACTTACAAATTTCAGTCAAAGAAAATGTAATCATGTTTAATGCGGTTACACTTCAGGACTGAGCTATTTGCTTACTAGCAGCAGCAAATAATTCACATTTCACATTTTTTTTTTTTTTTATAAAGCGCAAGCGACGCGATGCAGCTATGCTTTTTCTTCGGCGGAATTCTTGTCACTTTCTTCATCGCTGCAGTCCTCATCGTGATTGTGAGTTACCGAGCGAGGAGTGACGGGCCTCATGTGAGGTACCTGGTTGTTGACTCGATCCTGCTCCTGTTGAAAAAAAATATGTACCTGTAAAAAATTGATCGGATCCTTCTGTATTATAAATATGTAAAAAAAAACAAAATTATCAGCACAATAAATGATTTATAAAGGGTGTTCAGAAAGAGTATTCGGGTTTTTGTCACTGTAAAATGATAAGAGGTTTTTTGGCCCAAGGATATAACTCTAGAACATGGGGCCACTTGCCATACTTCAGACTTATAAATTGATACATTAAACAAATTATTCCAAAGAAAAGTGATTTCTCGTAGAGGCACCATTATCTAGCCTCCCAGGAGTTCTCTTGACTTTTTTCTGTGGGGATACCTGAAAAGTAGGGTATATGAAAAGAAACCGACGAATCTAACACAATTGAAGCAAAATATCAGAACAGAAATGACGGCAATCTCAGGAACAATGTGTCAATGCGTTTTTAGAAATCTTCGTTTGAGATTCGAGGAGTGCCAGCAGCGTTATGGTGGACACTTAGACAATATTGTTTTTTCTATATAAATTTCCAGTTAAATAAAACGTAAACATCCTACTTGATATTCTATATTTGAAATTATATTCAATTTTCAAATCCCGAATACTCTTTTTGGACACCCTATATCTGTCTTCTTTTTTGCATTAATTGAAACAATAATATCAATCTTTTATGTAGAAAAAAAAATGTACGTTTTTCTGCTCAGTAAACATTTTGAGCAGCATGCGTTAACTTATCTCACACAAAAGTAAAGTCATTTTTTCCCTTAAAGATTCAAAATTAAAAGTAAAAAGCTTTTTATTGAATGGTAATGTTAAAAGTTTTGATTTAATTTAATGAAATTTTCAATTGGTTACCAAAAAACAAAAACAAATAGTTTCCATTGAATAATATGAAAGTGAAAATTATTATTTTTTTCATCCATGTCAATTATGAAATAGTGATGTTTCTTTAAAACTTCTTCTAATATTCTTTCCCCTTGACGAGGAATTAGAAAATGTTAAGCTGCTCTGGGGGGGGGGGGGATTGAAAAATGTTACAGGATTAAAAATACACTGATCTAGGGTATTTTCAAAACTAAAATACTTAATTCCAGTATCATTTGACTTTTATATCATGAGCTAGTATATATTCACAAATACTCTGACAGATCATTTTGCGAGCTTTGGTTAAGGACCTAACAGAGCCCCAAAATTCTAAGTTTTTATTTCCCTTACAATATATTTTATACATTAAAACCTGAAGAGGTCAGGCATGTTATATATAAACACCACCTGAAGAAGAATACAATGATGGGTCAGAACGTTAGCTGCAATAAAATAGTTTAATACAATTTTGAGGTTTTTTACTGCCATCTAGGACTATTCTCATATTTAAAAAAAATTCTTTCAATATGTCCTTAAACAGTTGACTTATTTAATGAAATGATAGAGTGATAATGCTGAAGAATGATACAGTATAAAGGAAGAAGGTATAAAAGGGAAAAATGTATAGAGACTTCAAGATTATAGTACACAAAGACAATTATTCATACGCTACACAACAGTATCTGTGCAATCCATGCTGCAACCCTATGGGCACTACAAGAATTAACTGGAACCAAGTACCTTTAAAAATTTAAGACCACCATGAATATTTTGCTGATAATAAACTCATATCAACATGCCACACCGGGCTTTAACTATTTAGGTTCTTCTTTGTATTTTACAGTATTTTCCATTCAATATCTAAACATAATGCATAATTTTATATATATTTCAAATATACTTACTCAAAATGACTAGATAAAATAAAATAATATTACACCATAACTACTCTGCCTTAAGAAATAATAACTGACTAGTAGACCCGCAGGAAACATTCACACTCTAACTACTTGAATCTTGCTTAATTACAGTACCTACAAATTTATTTTTTTAAACATAAGGTATTTATATATTTACATAGTTTTTACGTATTTACATGACCTCTTTAACCACTATGTTTGAAGTTACGATATGGTCATCTATGATTGTTGGTTGTTAACACAGACATAGACGCCAAATGCATAGTTAAGAATATACACATTTTGGTTTCGCGGAAAGCGAGTGCGCCGATTCTATTGACTGAAATCGCATGTTTTTGTTTGTAACTTGCAAATGACGGTGACAATCGGTAAAGTGTATACAACCAAAAATGTTCTTCTCGACAAACTGAAAAAAATGACACCTTCGAAAAAGCCCTTCGTCCATTTTCGCTGAGAATTGCAGTTTTTTGCTTACAGCTCGCAAAAGAAGGGGTTAATCGAAAAAATATACATGACTGAAAAATGTTTTCCTTGAAAACGGCCATTTTTCTTGCAAAAACCGAGGTTTTGAGCTTATAACTCGCAGTCGAAGGCAAAATGAGTGATTTGTATATTTTTCCAGTGTAGTGGTTAAGGAAAGCTTTAAAATGATGCCTCATTCATGAAATTTGATGAAGTATTAATTTATGGCCTACCGACAAGAAAAAAGCTTTGAGAAATCTATATAAATAAAGTTGAAATTCTGTTTGTTTGTTTGTTTATTTGTTCTTTATAGAAATCCATACCATTTGTCCGAAATTCTCCAAATTTCGCACAGTGGTTCTTTGTTACCAGGTGCGAACACCAGTCCATATTAAAATTGCATAACTTCTGCCAATCTCTGGGTATATTCATTATTATTATAAAATTCGCCATGATCTCGCTTTATAATGGTTTTTTTTATGAAATCGACCGTTTGAGTCGAAAAAACGGCCTAAAAAATCATTTTATAGATTTTGAAGAGGCCTCAAGGCCCGGTAAGACCGTCCCTTGGCAGGCGTCGATTTCTGGGATTTTTAAACCATATTTTTTTTTTTAACATTACAATACGTTTATTTACATGTATGGTGAATTTTTTTTTTTTAAAATGCCTTCTAAGAAGAGAGCTTCAATACGAGTAGTGAGCTCAAAAGCTAAAAAACAAGGTCAAATACGAGCAGCTGAAACTCTCGACGAACATCAAAATAGGATTGAACAACAGAAGCTTAGATAGGCCGAACTGATTCTGCCCAGGAATACGAGGCCCGCCTTGGCTTAGGCAAGCCGATTTGCGAGAAACTGAAACTGCAGGGCAATTTTCCAGTTTGTTTGTTTGTTCTTTATAGAATTCCATACCGTTTATCCTAAATTCTCCAAATTTCGCTCAGTGGTTCTGTCATACCAGGTACGAACACCTGTCCATATTAAAATTGTATAACTTCAGCCGATCTTCAGCTGATATTCTTTATCCTAATAAAAATCGTAATGATCGCGCTTTATGATGTTTTTTTTTTTATGAAATCGACCGTTTCATTAGAAAAATGAAATTCCCCGGGTGAAACCGGGACATACAGCTAGTAATATATATTATTAAAAGTATTCTTCTAAGTGACGACTAAATATAAAGTAGAATATCGAGTTAGGATCTGCATTGGCAAGCCTTGGAACCATTAAAAACAAAATAATAGCACTCTGTTTGTTTGTTTGTTTAATGACACTTTGTTTAATTATGCCATTAAGGCTAATTGGACGATGCAACAGTGGAAGCCCTAAATTTTGCCTATCCAGGTATAATTAGGATAGGGAACTTTAACGAGTACCTGACACAGTACAGGCTCGGGACCTCCATTTTGTGTCCTATCCAGGATGGCATGGCTTAGCATTTTTTACTCCCATTAAAAAATCCTATGGCCACCATTGGGCCCGAACCTGCGACCTTTAGTATTGTAGGCTGCCATGCTAACCACTATACTACAGGTGACCCCAATAATAGTATTCTTAATAATTTTTTATACATTACAGTACCTTTTTAGCCTCTTTTTCTTTAAGGGCCCTTTCATCTTCCAAAATATTGTAAGTCCTTGATCTGGATATCATCGGACTTTCCATAACAAACCTCTGCTCATGAGCAACTGTTGATTCGTGGGGCATCTAAGACAAAAACAACTTAAATTAATATTTAATCTGAATTATTTCATTGATATACTTATTATAAAAAAACATTTTGATATCTAAAAGTGCATAATGATAATTGAAGAGGTCAGTGGAAGAAGGTGCTTGTCACATTTTTTTTGAAAATTGAGATTTTGTATTGGATGAAGGTGTTATGTATATGTAAATCATATTTACTGACTTAAAATATTATTTTCCTTCTATTTGTAGAGATACCAAAAGATGAAGGTGCTAGGTAACATTTATAATTATAGTTTTAAATGGATGAGGATGCTACGGTTACTTACTACTTAGTAGTTAGTTCTACAAATTCTGGGTACATATAGAATGCAGTAATCCAACAACATCTTTAGCTGAATTCTACCATAAAAGTTACAATTGAAAAACTTAAAACCCATTTTTCTAAGAAGTTTACATTTGTTACATAGCACCTTCAATTATTCTAAATGTATAAAGAATCACCACTTACAAGCATAGCAGGAGCACGAAACATGTAACTGAACGGGTAATAGATAAGATTCAGAAAGGTGGCAGCGTACAGATCAGCATAACGAACGACTTGGGAAGAGAAGAAAGTCTGCCTGGAACCGGATCGGAAGAGCGAACCCATCATACCGTAGGCGAGGTCCATCTTGTGGGTGACTTCCCTTATACTAGCTCTCAGGTTAGAAATATCGGGTTTCTCTTTTGTACTAGAGTCGAGATTTCTGAAAGCCAACAAAATAAAAATATATCAGTATAGTAATTATTATTATTTATTTGACACGGACTTCAAGCCCAATAATACAAGCATGATACATGAAAGTATTAAAATTGGTTCACATAAATTTACAGATACAGTAGAACCTCCATTATCCGGGGTAATGATGGGTAGGGGGGTCCACGGATAATCGAAAACCCCGGATAATCGAATTTAAACATTTTATTGACTTAATGTGATAGAAAAAAAAGGTTAAAAAATCACTTGTAAGGTATAATCACATTTAGTAACAAAAGAACGTTTTATATAAATTAAATTATAATATACAAAAATAACAAAAAGGGTAAATGAATGTTTTTATACATTATGGGCAGAGACGATACAAAGTCGAAAATGTCTTTTTTCTTCTTAAAAATATCCCGTACAGTTTGTTACCCGATTACTAGTTAATTGGACAATGTTTTAACACTTTCACCCTTTTCTAATCTGTTTGTAATAGTTAATTTCTCTTAACTTAACGCTTCCGTTAAAACGACACGTTTCTTATTTCCGACATTTAGCTACTTCATATGTATTTAAATCGAGACTAAATCACAACTGACAATATTTTGTTTTGTAGCCAAACAGGCCAGAGAAGGAGTTTCCTGGAAAGACTTTAAAAAAATACCTTTCATAGATCATGGGCGGATCTAGCCGATTGTAATGGGGGGGGCTGCACCCCCACAGCCCTTCCCCAGGATCTCCCAATCAGCTTTTTTACCCTTATGTTCCTTTCCCACAACCAAATTTTTACTTGTTCTGCATATTATTTGTTCTTTAACTTGCTTCCTTACTTTAAGGAAAGTCAAATTCTATCTTTAAATGACGAAAAATTTTCTAATGGGAGGGGCTGCAGTCCCCACACTGGATCCGCCAATGTCCTAGATTATGAATTGGAGTATTAGATATCGGAAACATCTCATAATACAATGCTCGCTTTCTGTGTTTTTCCAATTATTGTTTTATTTCATAATAAATAGTTAACTATTGTGTAATCGTTAAATATTTACGTATACATTTTGTTTTAAATTTTATACATACGAAATAAATGGCATAAAATTTAAAAAAAGCTTATTAAAAAAAAAAAAAAAATTGGCTCCTCGGCACCCCGGTTAATTGGATCCCCGGTTAATCGAGGCGCGGATAATGGAGGTCCTACTGTAGTGGAGTATAATAATACACTGACATCAAATAAGAAGACCAATAATTACAAGAAACTAATAAATTTGCATAGATAATAATAAATGATTTCAGCTACAAACATTTTTTGTTTCCCTATAAATAAATTGAAATATTTACATAAATATCACATAATTTGACGGTGCATACATATACATATACAAATTGCAGGTTATATAATATTAATATAGTAATATTATATTATTATTGCATTACTATTATTAGTAACTAGCTGTATATCCCGGTTTCACCCGGAGAATTTCATTTTTAAAATCGTTTGATACTTTTATGGACTCAAACGGTCGATTTTGTAAAAACCAATGTAAAGCGAGATCAAAGCAATGATTATAACAATAAAGAAAATACCCAGAGATCGGCTGAAGTTATGCAATTTTAATATGGACAGGTGTTCGCACCTGGTATGAAAGAACCGCTGAGCGAAATTTGGGGAATTCAGGACAAACGGTATGGATTTCTATAAAGAACAAACAGAATTTCATCTTTATATACATAAATTATTTATCGCTATATATCCCGGTTTTACATGAGGAATTTCATTTTTCTAAAGAAACGGTCGATTTCGTAAAAAAAAAACCATGTAAAGTGAGATCATTATGATTTTTATAACAATAAAGAATATCAGCTGAAGATCGGCTGAAATTATGCAATTTTAATATGATCAGGTGTTCGCACCTGGTCTGAAAGAACCACTTAGCGAAATTTGGAGAATAAAGAATATCAGCTGAAGATCGGCTGAAGTTATGCAATTCTAATATGGACAGGTGTTCGCACCTGGTATAGAAGAATCACTGAGCGAAATTTGGAGAATTTAGGACAAACGGTATGGATTTCTTTAAAGAACAAACAGAATTTCATCTTTACATAGATTATAGCTGTATATACCGGTTTCTCACGGGGAATTTCATTTTTCTAAAGAAACGGTCGATTTCGTAAAAAAAAAAACCATGTAAAGTGAGATCATTATGATTTTTATAACAATAAGGAATATCAGCTGAAGATTGGCTGAAATTATGCAATTTTAATATGATCAGGTGTTCGCACCTGGTCTGAAAGAACCACTGAGCGAAATTTGGAGAATTTAGGACATATGGTACGGATTTCTATAAAGAACAAATAAACAAACAAACAGAATTTCAAATTTATTTATATAGATAATATAGTATTATTATTATTATTTTTTTTAAATGTTCTAAATAATTAATATTCAGCTAAAATTTTGACTAATAGCACTGATGATTTTATACATTTGAATCCAATCAAAGCTGTCTGAACCTCTACAAACAAGAAATAGATTGAAGTAAGGAGAATCCATAGCATGCCTTTTTTTTTGCTTAATAAACGTCACTTTATGCTACTAAGGCTAATCGGAGGATGGTACAGCGGCTTTTGCGCTTCACGACTTCGACGGCGACCGTACCTGGCCGGACGACCTACACCGATCGCCATCCTATCATGAAGGCAAGAAAAGAGAGGAAGGGGACAGAACCTGCTAACCAGCCTGACCCCAACAAACACTCATGACCTGTACAGGTCAGCGTCTGGTGGTCCCAGTAACCACGACCACCACGTCTGCACCAGGCACCCCTAGAGGTCCTGGCACCACCCAACGACGACGCCCGGGAGAGCGTCGTCCCCGTGGTACCATTTGGCATCACCGCCTTAAATCCCGAATGGATAGCGGGCCGGACAGGGAGTTTTTGACTAAGCCTGTCCTACGGATTCTCCTACTTAGGGCATGATGGCGGGGGCTTACCACCATGGCCTAAGGAGGACTGGTCCCGTGCCAGCGCCTCTGTCGTTCGCGAGTTGTAAACAACTCCCCAGGGGGCACCACAAGGAGGTGACAGTAGGCGTTGCAGGGGATCGGGCAAGCGGGGAACAACAGACAGTGAGTGGGGCACTATAGCCTAATCGGAGGATGGTACAGAGGGAGTCCTAAATTTTGCCTATCCAGGTATAATTAGGATAGGGATCTTTAACAAGTACCTGTCATCGTACAGGCTCGGGACCGCCAGTTTACGTCCTATCCGAGAGATGGCATAGCCAAGGTTTTTTCACTCCCTTTAAAAAATCCTAGGGCCACTGTGGGATGCGAACCTACGACCTATAGTTTTGCGGGCCACTAAGCTATCCACTACATCACAAGTACCACCTTTGAATTAACAAATGTCTAGAGAAAGTATTACACGATTCTAAGATACAATCAGGATCATATATTTTCAGGGAAAGCTTCTTATAATTTCAATTCCATTTTTAAAATATATTCTTATCTATTTTTAAACCTCAAAAACATTGTAAAAGTAGTGATAAATTGCAAAGGATGCATGACCCAAACAAATGTTGTATGGTCACCCTGGAGGTTCTCAAAGAAGAGGTAAGCTTCGCAAACGATGGCTGGACGAGTGTAGGAGGACCCACGCCAGCTTAACGTTAGACGATAGCGCAACAAGGCTATGGATAAAGCAGAGTGGAACAAAGTAATGGAGGAGGCTTTGGTCCTCAATGGACCTTAACGCCAGGCAGTAAGTAAGTAAGTGATAAATTGCTTGTACAGCTTTTGGACCATATATATTGATATAACCATATAATCAGAATCGGGCTTCAAGAGCTGTAGAGTTCGCACCACCCGCAAATGATTATTTTGTATTTTAGTGTTTGATTGAAATGTGTGTTTTTAAAATTAAAAGATAAACAATAATAATTTGATGATAAATTATAATAATATCTTGATAATAATAAATTTGTTCAGGACCAGCAATATTTATTTTTATTCATTATTTAATGATTTATGTAAATTAATTTTTACTAAATCGGTGACTGAAATACGCCAAGACTCAGGAAGAGCTCCTAGAGCCTTATCTCATCAGGCCTATATCAGCTGAGTGTCATATCTGCGGTCTAATCCTCTGGCTACCTCTGTTCATAGCAGGCTGCAGGTAATAAATATTTATTGCGTTTTGCCATAATTCAGTAACAGATTGCTACACTTCAAGCCCATGCCACGCAGGGGGCAGTACCATCCAGACAGAGAACTACTTTTATTGGTCCCCCTGTGATATCACGCGGACGTAGACACTGTGAGAAAGTAGAATTGGAAGTAGGCGTACACTAAAATCAAGAAGTGAAGTGAGGAGTTTATGTTTTTTATTTTAAGGATTATGCCTGGCCAGAGATTTTCAATAAACGGGTGCACCTAATCACTACATTAAGATCAACATACAGATTAAGACGTCTCGTCGTTAGCTCGTCCAGTAGAAATTCATCGGTCACCGATTTTTTGTATTTTGACTATTTTTTATTTTTTCTCTCTCAATTTCAATTCAAGGAAATTTTAATTATTTTTCATCAGCTCCAACAGGTTTTCATTTTATTTTTGCCCAACAGAGGGAATTTTATTTTTTTTCAAATATATCTTTGTATTACAACATTTATCTTTTTACTAGACCAGCGCTGGATTATTTAATTCTAAAATTCTCAAATCAAACAAAATTTAATATAAATGTTGTGATAATAATCAATTTAATTTGTTTATAAATATAATATTAGAATTGGTTGTTTGGTTGGTACCAATAGAGACTGCCAAAAACCTGCAAGTGTGTGTGTAAAATTTTCGATCATTGTTCATAGTGTTCTGTCCTCAATAAAAGTTATTAACATGTAATTTTGTTTTATAAATGTTTAAAAACCACCACAGAGCCTTTTAAAGCTTTAGAGAAATCTGCAAATACAAAGGGGCTCATGATAAACGAAGCCAAGACTAAGTAAATGGTTGCATGATCTGAGATACATCATCCATTATTCACAGTAAACTGTGAAAAACTCAGCTTTATATGATATATGTGAAAGGTTCATCTACTTAATATTAATGGTTAATTATGATGAGTATTTTATTATTAATAAAAAAGGAATGTTTTAAAGAATAAATATCATCATAAACAAGGTACAATCAACAAGAACAATAATAAAAACCATGGGGTTGTAGCAGTATGATACCTACTTGTATGTTTCACCTAACAGAACATCGAGCGTTTGCAATTCTGTGAATAATTGGCATTTGTCAGTCCAAACGTGGAGTTCTTGAACCAACTCGGGGACAATCAGGAATGTCCTCCAACCTCGAATTTTCTTCGACTTCAGGATATCGCCAAAAATATGATCGCCTACGTAGAGAACATCCTTGCCTTTCGCACCAATAAGTTTGGTAAAGACATCGCAAGATCCTGAAATATAAATTAATAAATTTAGAGGTGAGAAATAGTCAAATTTTATTCTTTATGATCGGTTGATTCATAATCAGGATTTTCAGTTAATTTTTTTTTTTTTTCATTTTGAAAAATCAACGTTTTGATCCCACTTGTGCATCTCCATCTGTGGGCTTCTGAGTCCAGAGTAATACAAAGACTCCACAAGGGAAGATTCACAAGTGGGATCAAAACGTTGGCTTTTCAAAATTTTTTTTTTTTTTACTTTTACTAACCTATATATGAAATATATATTAAGTGAAAGTGTTGCGTTGCGATCGTGACAAATTTCAACTTCCGGTTTTCAACGGAAATATACGTTTTGATGTCCCCTGAGTCCAAATAACCAAATCCCGCGAAATGGTCAGTGTGTCCGTGAGTGTGTGAGCAGACTACCTCAAAAACTATAAACTGTACAAGCTTGAAATTGGGTATTTAGTATATGTATATACCCGCGATGTGACAGCAAAGATATCATCAAAAATGATCAAACGGAGGGGGTACTTTATTTCATAACTTTTTATATTGTTTTGATTTTCTCAAAAACGACTCTAACGATTTTGATAAAACTAGGTATTCAATGTAGGCATATACCCGCAATGTGACAGCAAAAATTTCACCAAAATTGATCAAACAGAGGGCGTATTTTATTTAAAAACTTTTTTCCAATTTTTACGATTTTTTCGACTTTCTCTCAAAATAGCTTTAACGATTTTGATTAAACTCACCATGTTTAATGAGAATCAAATATTCTTTAATTTAAGGTAAGCTTTATCAGTATTAAAATGTTCTAAGGGGACTTAAATAGGGAAGGGTTTTTTTTTGTTTTCCTATGAAGTAGCTTATGAGAGAAAAAAAAAATAAATAAAAAAAATAAAATAAATAATTGACATGGAAAAATATGACTGAGAAATGGCATTTAACAAAACACATAAATTTCTAATCTAAGTAAGTTGGTAACTGAATGTTGTGTGTTGCGCGCAATTCCCCAGATTTTTTTAAACTGAAAATCCTGACTATGAATCAATCTATTTTAAATTATAAATTTATAAAAAAATAACAAACAAGAATTCGAAACTATGAAAAATCATTTTTGTATTAAGTAAATTGGTTATAAGTCGAATACAACATGAAAATGACTATCACTTGCCTCCGGAATAGACTTGTTCTTTCTGAAGAGGTCCCGTGTGCGAACCGATACGAAGGGCACCAGTTGTAGTGTTCACTTGCCTCATCAAAGTTCCTTCTCCGAAGAACAATGGCTTGCTTGCATCGACAACAATCACATCAAAATATGTTTTCCAGTTTCTGTGAGGTTCGTCATGCTACAAAAGTAAAAAAAAATGTAGTCGAACAATTAAAAAAATAATATAAGCCAAAGAAATTAAAGAAAATAAGAACACATACTCTTGCGCCATGTGGGAAATCGAAGAGGTACGTCATGATCTTATCAGTGAAGCAGTAATCTGAATTAGTGAGGAGGAACACTTTGGCGCCACTGTCTCTTATCCTCGTCAGGAACATCGGCAACCTCTCATCTTTTTTAACATATAGGTCCAGGTTTTTGGTCGTCTGCGATTTTAAGTCACCCTGGCAAAAATAAATAAATAATAAAAAAATTCATATTCATTTCAAAGTATACTGTAACACTTGTGTGGGTAAAACAATTTTTATTGAACAAAAGAACAATTTCTAAAGCCACACAAATTATGAAAACAGGTTACAAAAATTATCACTTTGTGAGAGAGAAATAACCGTATGACTTGATCTTCAGAACAAGACTAACTCTCCAGTCCACGGCTTCTTATATTTAGTCGAAAGAAGACCAGCCTCGAACCTTCTGGGCCAGGGTAGATGGTATTCAAACATCGAAGTCACAAACCTGTACTATGACAGTTTGTTCCAACTCTGTTAGTTCATTCCAACAAAAGGTCTCGAACTATTCTAAACCATTTGTTTTTTGTTTTTGTTTAACATTACAATACTTTATTTTAAAAAAAAATTAAAATTAATAAACAAAATAAAATATAAATTAAATTAATATTGTTCATAAATAATATCAAAACATAACTTATATAAAAGGTTTAGCAACTTATCTTCCAACAATTTTCTCTATTTTTTTCATTAATGTATCATCAAGCTGACATTTCGGGGTTTTGTCCTCATTTTCAAAACTCCTCTTAAATTCTCAATCACAGTCCCAAATAGGCCAGGAGATGTTTACAACTCAAAAAACTGTTTTTTTTTTTTTTTTTTTTTTTTTTATTATCACATGTGAAGTTTCAACTAAATTCTCAATTTTACAACGTACCTACAAATAGTGACTAGGGAAAATAGTCTTTGATCACAAATAGTCTACCACTGTTGTATTAAGTACCACTTAACTAAAAGTACAACTGTAACTAAAAGTTGCTCTCTACCTCTGTTTAAAAGATAATCCTCTCCATAGAAAAATATGATAAATGGCGCCTTACGCAAACGGAACAATTAATACTACTGTGATTATATTCTGGAATTGAAGATTTTACCATTCTAACGGAATGCATAAATCAAAATTGATATATTTTGAGTAGAACCATCTTCTTGCTGATACGATTGTATTTAATGCTATTAAAATCATAATAATCTTGTTATTTTTTAAAATTAATTATCCTTCCATCTTTTTTATAATAATTATATATTAGATCCACTTGTCATTTTCATCTTTCATCATTTTATCCCAGGCAGTTAAGACAGAAAAAAAGATGAAAATGACAAGTGGATCATATATATAATTATTATAAAAAAGATGAAAGGATAATTAATTTTCAAAAATGACAAGATTATTATGATTTTAATAACATTAAATACAATCATTTCGGCAAGAAGATGATTCTACTCAAAATATATCAATTTTGATTTATGCATTCCGTTAGAATCAAAATGACAAAGTCTTCAATACCAGAATATAGTCACAATAGTATTAATAGTTCCGTTTGCATAAGGCGCAATTTATCAAATTTTTCTATGGGGGGTATTATCGTTTTAACGGTGGTAGAGAGCAACTTTTACTTACAGTTTGTACCAGTGGTAATGGTTCTAATATATATTTATAATAAAAATATGGAAGGATAATTACTTAATAATAACAAATGGCAAGTTTTTCAAGATTTTATAACAGGACGCACTATCATATGATTGATAATTATAAGAGAGGTTTTCGGAATGGGGGCACAGCCCCGAAACGTCACCTGTATGACATATTAATTAAAAAATTGTTGGAAAATCTAAACCTTTATATAAATAATTTTTCTCTTCATACTAAATTAGAAGAAAAAGGGAAAAATAATTTAATTAAAATAAAAACATACTTTTATATGAACCCAATCGACAGCATTCCTTACGTCTTGGAATATTGACTTGAATGACATAAAAAGATCACCACATGTGACACCAGTTTTATCTCTAAAAAAAAATAAAAATATACATTAATAAAATAAAAGTCATTTAGCTCTTTATCCATCTCATAAACATTTTAATCAGGCAAATGAAAGACAATGTGAAGCATTGTAGCTGTAGCCTTTCTTTTTGATTATATGAGTAAAAATATATTTTTTCTAAATTATGATATAAGAAAAAATTCTTAACAATCTTCAATATGGGTTTAAATGGGGGTGTGTATGGGGCAGGGGGGAGGGGGAGACTGTTCTCAGATCTTTTGAAAAAATAAGGAATTAAAATTTCAAACTTGACAACTAACAATACTGGGAAATATTTTTTGTTTATGAAAACCAATGTGGAAAGTGGTGGCTGTTTTTTTGTTTGCTCAAAAGACAAAAATATTTAAACAAAAATATTCTGAAAATCACTGATTTTTACTTTCACCTACCTATATATGAAATATATAGTAAGGGAAAGTATTGCAATCGTGAAAAATTTCGACTTCCGGTTTTCCATGGAAATACACGTTTTGGGATCCCCTGAGTCCAAACAACCAAGTCCCCCGAAATGGTCTGTGTATGTGAACAGACAAGCACAAAAACTATACACCATGCGAACCTGACATTGGGTATTTAGTGTATGTATATGCCCGCGATGTCACAGCAAAAATTTCACCAAAATTGGTCAAATGGAGGGGGTACTTTATTTCATAAATATTTTTTTCGATTTTCCCAAAAACGGCTTTAACGATTTTGATCAAACTGGGTATTTGATGTATGTATATGCCAAAGATGTGACAGGCAACATTTCATCAAAATTGATCAAGCGGAGGGGACACTTTATTTCACAACTTTTTTTTCTAATTTTTACCTTTTTTTCGATTATCTCAAAAACGGCTTTGATGATTTTGATAAAATTCGTCATGTTTTATGAAAATTAGATGTTCTTTAATATCAGGTAAGCTTTATCATTATTAAAATGTTCTGAGGGGGTTTAAATTGGGAAGGGGCCTTTTTTGTTTTCCTATAAAGTACCTTTGTTTTTGTTTATATGAAGAAATTAACTGTCACTCATTAGGCCTAACAATAAGAAATGGCTAAATATGAAATATGAAAAAAATCAACCAAACCTATAGAGGAGAAAAAAATAAAAATATTTCGTCAACTAAAAAAACACGTTGAGCCCATACATGCAGAGTATGCCTTTAATGACAGACGGTTGTCTATAATTAAAGCCTTTCTGTTCATTTAATGGAAATTATTTGTTTCATGATAACTAAATAAAGTTTTCAACAACTACATAGAGAATTATTAAATCAGACGACTTGGAGTATTATGCTTGCATTGCCGAATTATCACACGTAAATTTATTTTTTTTTTTAAGTACAAAATAATTATCGTAGTCTTTAAGTAAATAGTCTTATATAATTTCAGTGGATGCTTAGATGTCTAGTAAATGCAGAAGTTTCAAGGGTCAAAAGTATAGCACTTCATTAAGGAAGACCTGTTTCTAATTCACCACTTGAAGCATGTAAATGAAAAAGGCTTTAAGCAGCAAAAATCGAAAAAAAAAAAAAAAAATTAAATGTGAAGTAAGGTAAATTCCATCTAAATTCAATATGGGACAAAATTATATTAAAATTATTTTGCAGAAGAGAATTCATCTCAAGATCGGGAATGTCATTAATATATTTTCTCACAATAATTATTCTTTATTGGTCTTGAGGCTAAGGAGATATTAGCCAAGTTTTTTTTAAATTTTAATCCTTTATTAACCTCAACTTTTACAATATTCGGTTCTACGTTTCGGCACTAAGCCAATTTCAAGACACCTAAAATTCAGAACTTCAATACTTTTGAACTTAACAAATTAAATTAAAAACAATTAAGTGATGAAATATGTTTTTACCCACCTGTGACCACAATTTTTCAAATAAAATAGGCTGAGTACCCTTGTCAAAAATTAAAAATCTTTTTACTAGTTAAAAACTATAGTCACTTTAGGTAAGAATCGCAGTCAAATGGATTATTATACCAGTCCCCTTATCCCCTCCAACATGCAACTTCACTATTACTTAAATAAACAATTGGAAAATATTAATTAAAATCATGATTAAAATTTTTGTATTTTACTATTTATTAATTTTCTAAAATTTTAAAATTCATAATAATTTTTTTTTATAAATATCCAGACATATAACTTCTTTTAATATTAGGACAATCAATTATTAATTTTACTTAGAATTTCCGCATAGTATTTGTTTAAATTTTCGAAAACAAGGCATTTTTAAAATTTACTGTCTTATCAATATTCTCTGAAATTGACATGGCTTCAAGCATTCTTCTCTTATATACGCTTGATTCCCTATGCATTACCTCAACTCCATCAAAATCAAACCTATGCTGTGTTTTATTTACATATTCCACTAGACCTGTTTTTTTGTAATTTTTTCTATATTTTTCACACCATTTTTATGTTGGCACATCCGGTCAGAAACACATTGTTTTGTTTCACCAATGTACGAGTATATTGCTGGGCAATCCAAACAAGGTATTTTATAGACTACTTCGGATTGAGGCCATACTACTGGTATTTGAAAGGCAATTACTGAGAAGAATTTTTGGTCCAGTTCGTTAGGGAGACACATGGAAAAGAAGGAAGAATTCGGAGCTCTTAGAGCTGTATGGTGACATCGACATGGTTAAATTCATCAGGCTCGGGAGACTTCGATGGGCAGGACACGTGGTTAGGATGGAGGAGAGCATGATTCCGAAGAAGATGCTGAACGGGGAGCTCCATGGCAAGCGGAGAGTGGGACGGCCTAATGTAAAGGTGCCTTTACACCTTACGAACATCACCTTCGAACAAGTTCTCCTTCGAACCTTGCCGTACCGACGTGAAGCGAACAGCCATTTATATTTCACGTTAAGTTAAGCGAACCAATATGGCTGACACACCCAAAGCTAGCTTATGATAAAGAAAAAATCTCCATTATCAATATATTTTATATTATCTGAAAAATAAAAAAATAGTAGACGATTTACAACGTTTCACAAATTACATTAGTATCACAAACAACTCCTTTCACTTAGGAAAAACCCAAATCAAAAGTGACACCAGCGCTACCCCCGAACCCAGGCGAACAGATGAAGTACCTAGAACACCCGAACAGTCGACGTGAAGGCTTCACGAAGGTTGTTCGAGGGTGGTGTTCGAAGGTAAAGTTCGTAAGGTGTAAAGGCACCTTAACCCTTTAACCGGGCGGGACGTATATAGGCGTCCAACCTAAACTATAGCGCCAACGGGCAGGACTTATATTTTCATACAACAGAGATATTAGTCATCGATACATGTAACGACGTGAATTTATATATATATATATATATATATATATATATATATATATATATATATATAATTTATAATAATAATATATTTAATTTATATTTATATATATATATATCTTTTGTACACTTTATAATTTGTTAAGGCTGTAAAATTTAAATTTCTTAATTCGATACTTTTGTATTTTTGTTGGTATTCTTTACTATTTGTTTGTCATTTTGGGTTTTCCTTTATGGTTTATATGTAAATAAACGGAAACGAATATATTTCATAGCCTTTCAATTTATTTTAAGCATAAATAAAAAAAATAATAATATGAAGTTACATTGCACCGGGCGGGACGTATATACACGTCCTAGTGAACAAGCTCGCGCCCGTTATAGGCTGCGTAATTTAAAAGGGAACTCCCCGGTTAAGGGGTTAAGGTGGGTCGACTCCGTTGCAGTGGATGCACGGGTTCTTCTGGGCACCCGAAACTGGAGAGCTGCCGCAAGAGACCGAACCAACTGGCGGAAGCTTTTGGAGGAGGCCCAGACTCGGTGACGGGTTGTTGCGCCACCAATGATGATGATGATGATGACTTCGGATTGGTTTTTAACATTAATTTTATCTTTCATTCACCTACATCATAATCTTCAAAAGATGATATGATTAGTCGACAGATATGGGACAAAATAATATTAAAATTATTTTGCAGAAGAGAATTCATCTCAAGATCGGGCATGTGATTAATATTTTTTTCACACTTTCAGAATCAAATATGAGTTCAGGTACTAGAATTTTTTTTGTTTATCTCAAAATTAATAATTTGAGACTCTTACAGCCTTTTCCATTTACAAGCCCCAAATGTGCAAGGAGATCGATGATTTGACAGGAAGGACACATAAAAGTAAATTACACACAACATTTGAAGAAGTATAAAAGCTTTGTCATAGTTAGACCGATAACGAAATGCTTCTTTGTTAAATAGGAAGTAAAAAAAAAAAAAAAGAAGTCTTACCTTATGTACTGTGTTGAATTAGTGAAGAAATCAACCAAGCAGGCTAGCAAGTGCGTTTCGGGCAAATTAAACAAAGTATTCAAAATATATACACGCGACTCATCCAATTGAAGAAATTTGTTAGGATATAACTCGTATATCTGGGAGCTGAAATATAAATTATGTTTAGTCTTTTTCTATCGTTGAGCCTAGATGTTAAAAATATAAAAATAATTGAACGGAATCTTTACTTACTTCTTTAAAAACTGGAATCCATGAACACATACAAGGATATTACCGTAGGCATCTACTTTCAACAGATTCCCATAAAGGGTATCAAACCACAACCCTCTGGCAGGAAAAAAAAACAAAAAAAAATTAAAATTGTGAAAATTAAAGTAGATTTGCATAAAGTTTGTAACCGCAGACTTAATTGACTTTGTTTTATATATACATATATGTTAGTACACTAATACACACCTTACTGGGAATGAAGGATCATATTCAAAGCATAATATTTCCTGTGGATAGCCCAATTCAACTAATCTCTCTTTGACTAGGTTAAATCCAAGAGTTTCATACTGTGGAGATTTGTACTCTGAAAAAGAAAAGAAAAAATACTTATTTAAAAACATAAAATTATTGACTTGGAAGTTTATTTATTTTAATTATACATATTTTTTCTGCCTATAATTTTAGGTGGCTCTGAAAAACTATATTGAATTCATCCGTCAGTTACCAAGGTTACAGAATCCTTACTTAATTGTAATAAAACAAAGTTGGGGCTGCATCATAACTAGAGCTCGGATTCCCGTGCAATGGCATCTTTTTTTTGGAAAGTCAGAATAGAGCGAACTCAAGTTACTTCTCCGAACCATGCCTAATGGGATGTTTTAATGAAGTTTTATACAGCAAGAAATTGCACATTTTGGGGTTTACTGCACGAAATTGCACGTTTTGAATTTTTATTGCACGAAAGTGCATCATTTGATATTTTGAAGAAAAAATATATTACAAATTGTAATTTCCTTTAATACACATCAAAACATTAGTGGAAAAATAAATGTGAATATCATAGAAAAAAAAAATAAACGGAACTTGGGAGATGTAAACCAACACAAACCTCCGATTTCCCAGAAATGAGGGTTCAGTAGTTCCTGGATGTTTACATTTTGTTTCTCAATTCCCATCGTTTTGTCTGTATCAAACTAGGTTCTTTCGAGTATAGGCGGGCGCAATCGACTATAGGGTGCGCTAGTAGCATTTTCAAAATGTCGGAAAGAACGGGGATAGACTTAGTTGATGTAATAGAGATAGTTGGTGATTTTAAGAGACCATTAATTGAAGGGCAGGCTATTCTTGATGCAAACCACATAGTAACATGTGGAATAATATCTATAAGTAAAAATCTGGTGCGTGCTCGCAACACACAACTTTCACTTACCAACTTACTTAGATTAGAAATTAATGCGTTTCGTTAATTGCCACTTCTCAAATGAACAGAACGGCTTTAATTATAAACAATGGCCTGTCATTAAAGGCGTACTCCGCATGCGTGGGCTTTTTCCTACTCTAATTTTCATTAAACATGACGAATTTGATAAAAATCGTTAAAGCCGTTTTTGAGATAATCGAAAAAAAGTTAAACATTCGAAACAAAGTCATAAAATAAAGTGCCCCCTCAGTTGGACCAATGTTGATGAAATGTTGGCATATTCATACTTTCACATCTTTGGCATATTCATACATCAAATACCAAGTTTGATCAAAATCGTTAAAGCCGTTTTTGAGTAAATAAATAAAACACGTGAAAATGATACAAAATTTATTAAGTAAAGTCCCCCCTCCGGTTGATCAATTTTGATGAAATTTTATAAGTCGTATCTCGAGCATATACATACATCATATACCCAGTTTGATTAAAATCGTTAAAGCCGTTTTTGAATAAATAAAAAAAAACACTTGAAAGTGATACAAAATTTATTAAGTAAAGTCCCCCCTCCGGTTAATCAATTTTGATGAAATTTTTACAGTCATATCTCGGGCATATAAATAGATTAAATACTCAGTTTAATCAAAATCGTTAGAGCCGTTTTTGAGAAAATCGAAAAAAACGTAAAAAGTTATTAAATAAAGTACCCCCTCCCTTTGAGGAATTTTGATGAAATTTTTGCTGTCACATCGCGGGCATATACCTACACTAAATACCCAATTTCAGGTTCCCACGGTTTATAGTTTTTGAGCTAGTCTGTTCACACACACACACACACACACACAGACACACACACACACACACACACAGACCATTTCGCGGGACTTGGTTATTTCGACTCAGGGGGTCCCAAAACGTGTATTTCCGTTGAAAACCGGAAGTCGAAATTTTTCACGATCGCAATACTTCCACTTACTATATATTTCATATATAGGTAAGTGAAAGTAAAAAAGCAGTCATTTTACAAGCCTCGTGCCTTCAAACAAGCGATCTTAAAGGACTGCCCCATCAAATTAAAGTGGAAATCAAATTTATTAATAATAATAAGCAACTTTCGTGTAAAGCTGGTAGTTCTGGTAAATGCAAACACATCATTGTAACTTTACTCTCCGTTTTTCGGTTAGTAATAACATTAATTACCTATTCATACACTCATTGTTATGACAGCTGTCATTTTCATGACAGCTTAGTTTCTTTGTCATATTATTTATTTATATGTCAAAACTTTCAGGCATGGCATTGAAAACTTGGAACAGTTAAGCACAACGGATGTAATACAAAAATGGGGAAAATTAAAAAAGAAAAACAAATATATGACACTATGGTCCCAATGTTATTTGCATAAAACTAGCATTTTGAAATAATAAAATGTCAAATACTAATATTTACTTGAATAAATATAGTCACTTTCTATAAAATGAAGACTACATGTCGTCATATGTTTCGAAACAGGCTTATCTATTCTTAATTTTACAATCCACCCTTTAAGAAGCTTTTTATTTTTTGGAAATAAATGGAATTACACGTCTTTTGATTTTCTAATTGAACACTGAGGGACCGAACAATATCTATTAGACATTTTTCAAATAATTTTTTGCTCAATTGGGTTTTAATTATGGAAAAATAAATTAAAAACGGCAAAAAACCCTATGAATCCCAGGTAATCGCACGGCTTCTATCCCCGTTTCTCTAGTTCCTTCTAGTTCCTCAAAGAAGCAGCACCGTCGCTTGCGCTCGCCTATATTGTTACTAAAAATGATTAAAATGGGAGAAAGCGTGTCTTCGAAAACTGCGGGATGGATTGAAAAATATCATGAACTCAATAGGGATGGTAGTGTAGTGTTCTGTAAATCTTGTGATAAAAAATTGAATGTGAGAGGAAATCACAAATTGATACCCACTTTAGCACAAGTAAGTACCTAATTTTTGTTTACCCTAAAACGGTAACAGGGGTAGTGCGTGTCATCAGAGTGATTTAAAAATAAGCCTACGCACCGGATATTGCATTTAGTGATTCCATAATTTGAGTAGTATCTTTCCTTTTTTAAGAGCTTCCTATTTCCAATATATTTAATTACAGCTCACATGCGAGTATTTTACTCTGTAATCCACATCTTGCTGTTACTATTTTAAGTTCCGATTTTTTTAACGGATTTTTTTCAAAAATATGTCAATAGTATTGTAAAAAAGATCCAAAGTTCAATGATTATACCAAAACCAATATTATAAGAATAATCTTTAAAAATAAAAGAGTTTCGATTTCAATTTACTCTCCGCTACTTACTTTTTACTTTCACTTACCTATATATGAAATATATAGTAAGTGGAAGTATTGCGATCGTGAAAATTTTCGACTTCCGGTTTTCAACGGAAATACACGTTTTGGGGTCCCCTCAGTCAAAATAACCAAGTCCCGCGAAATGGTCTGTGTGTGTGTGTGTGTGTGAACAGACTAGCTCAAAAACTATAAACCGTGCGAACCTGAAATTGGGTATTTAGAGTATGTATAAGCCCGCGATGTGACAGCAAAAATTTCATCAAATTTGCTCAAAGGGAGGGGGTACTTTATTGAATAACTTTTTACGTTTTTTTCGATTTTCTCAAAAACGGCTCTAACGATTTTGATTAAACTGAGTATTTGATCTATATATATGCCTGAAATATGACTGTAAAAATTTCATCAAAATTGATCAACCGGAGGGGGGAATTTACTTAATAAATTTTGTATCATTTTCACGTGTTTTTTTTATTTACTCAAAAACGGTTTTAACGATTTTGATCAAACTTGGTATTTGATGTATTTATATGCCAAAGATGTGATAACCAACATTTCATCACAATTGATCAACCGGAGGGGGGACTTTACTTAATAAATTTTGTATCATTTTCACGTGTTTTTTTTTATTTACTCAAAAACGGTTTTAACGATTTTGATCAAACTTGGTATTTGATGTATATATATGCCCGAGATATGACTGTAAAAATTTCATCAAAATTGAACTACGGGAGGGGGGACTTTACTTAATAAATTTTGTATCATTTTCACGGGTTTTTTTTTATTTACTCAAAAACGGCTTTAACGATTAACAAAAATAAGATATGAATGTAGAAAAATGTGTGACTTTGGGAAATGATATTTAGCAAAACACGTCAATTTCTAATCTAAGTAAGTTGGTAAGTGAAAGTTGTGTGTTGCGCGCACGCACCAGATTTTTATTGCATGTTTTTGCACGTTTTGAAGTTTTATTGCACGTTTTCAAATTTTTACTGCACGTAATTCCGAGCTTTAATCATAAAAATCTTCATAATGCCTAAAACAACTCAATAATAAGAATATAAATATAGAAACTTATTTTATTTTAATTTTTTTTATTTTTTTATTTTAATGTTCCTTTACGCCACTAAGGCTAATCGGATGATGCTGCAGTGGGAATCCTAAAATTTGCCTATCTAGGCATAATTAGGATTGGGATCTTTAATGTTAACGACTTGTCCACAGAATAAAATTTATGTAAATGTTTCTACTTTAGCACTATGAGACATTGAACTTAAATTAAATTATGCGACCCCTATAAGAACTTCATTAAGAGTATAATTCTCTCGATTAAAATAAATTAAGACAAGAATCAACTTTTTGTGGAAATGTAAGGTTTTTCAGACATATGTAAAGCCCTCCCCCATTCACTCTCACAACTACACCTACTATCTCAGGGCATTAAAAATCCAATATAATTTATTTATATGAAAATTTAAGATGATAAGAATTAAAACAACAATGGTAAAAATAAAAAAATTGAATTAAAAGACAAATCTAAACAATAAGGTTATTAAACTGATGTTAGAAATATTGACACATTTATCATAAATAAAATCATTACAACATCAAGTAAAGACATCTTATAATAAGAGGTAGATATTGGATTGTATAAAAAGCAAATTAAAACATTTCATTGTTCAAAAGCATTAGAAGTAAACATATTTTAATAAAACTATTTTACAACAATAAAAATTTAACTTCAGTTTTCTCTAAATATGGAGCTTGTCACTTGGTTCATTTTGACTTATACACCTATTACGTACTATATTGAATTATATTGCTACATCAATTTGCTACTGAAAAATTAAATTTACTTACCAGCGAGAGTATAATCCATGTCGAATCCATAGAACTTGATATTTTCCAAATGCAAACTCCTGTTGACAAAGATTCTGAAAAAAAAAATAGGTTGTTAATGCTTGAAAAGATAATCAATAAAACTTAATTAAGTACACATTCAAATACTAATAAGGTATGGTAAAACGCCAAAAAAAAAAAAAAAAAAAAAAGTTTCTTGGGGTTTTAATCAGATGGAAATGAGTTTAACCAAATGATAGACAACAGAGTTTCGGAAATCGGAAAAATAACTCAGAAGTGACGAACAAGAAAATCTGATCAAATACTAAATCAAATACTATATAAAGAATGTATAGAAAACTTTTAAGCTAATTATAACATGTATATAAAAAATATTAGTCAGTGAACTTAGGATATAACCAATCATTTATTATTTATAACAATGATAAACATTTTTTTTCTTGTATCATATACATATATTATTTCTTAAAACCTTTTTTTTTCGGTACGCGATAACTTCCTTAGTAACTTAGATAACTTCATTAAATTTCATGAATGAGGCATCGTTTTAAAGCTTTCCTTAACCGCTACACCGGAAAAATATACAAATCACTCATTTTGCCTTCTATTGTGAGTTATAAGGTTTTGGTAATAGAGGTTTCTAAATGGTGTCAATCTTTTCAGGTTTTCAAGGAGAACATTTTCGGTCATATACATTTTTTCGATGAACTCTTTCGTTTACGAGTTGTAAGCGGAAAATTGCAATCCTCAGCGAAAATAGTCGCAGGGCTCTTTCGACAGTGTCATTTTTTACTTTCACTTACCTATATATGAAATATATAGTAAGTGGAAGTATTGCGATCGTGAAAATTTTCGACTTCCGGTTTTCAACGGAAATACACGTTTTGGGGTCCCCTGAGTCAAAATAATAATGTGTGTGTGTGTGTGTGTGTGTGTGTGTGTGTGAACAGACTAGCTCAAAAACTATAAACCGTGCAAACCTGAAATTGGGTATTTAGAGTATGTATAAGCCCGCGATGTGACAGCAAAAATTTCATCAAATTTGCTCAAAGGGAGGGGGTACTTTATTTAATAACTTTTCAAGTTTTTTCCGATTTTCTCAAAAACGGCTCTAACGATTTCGATTAAACTGAGTATTTGAACTATTTATATGCCTGAAATATGACTGTAAAAATTTCTACAAAATTGATTAACCGGAGGGGGGACTTTACTTAATAAATTTTGTGTCATTTTCACATGTTTTTTTTATTTACTCAAAAACGGTTTTAACGATTTTGATCAAACTGGGTATTTGATGTTTGTGTATGCCAAAGATGTGATAGCCAACATTTCATGAAAATTGATCAACCGGAGGGGGCACTTTATTTCATAACTTTTTATCCAATTTATACCTTTCTTTCGACTATCTCAAAAACGGCTTTAATGATTTTGATCAAATTCGCCACGTTTAATGAAAATAAGATGTTCTTTAATATCAGGTAAGCTTTATCGTTATTAAAATGTTCTGAGGGGGCTTAAAAGGGGAAGGGGTCTTTTTTGTTTTCTGTAAAGTACACTTGTTTTTGTTTATATGGAATAATTAACTGTCTCTCATTACGCCTAAAAATAAGAAATGGCTAAATATGAGATATGATAAAAATTAAGAAAACATTAAGAGGAGAAAAAAAGAAAAATATTCAGTCAACTCATAAAACTCTTTGAGCCCACGCATGCGGAGTACGCATTTAATGACAGACCATTGTTCATAATTAAAGGCGTTCTGTTCATTTGAGAAGTGGCAATTAACAAAACGCATTAATTTCTAATCTAAGTAAGTTGGTAAGTGAAAGTTGTGTGTTGCGCGCACGCACCAGATTTTTTTTTTTTTGTCGGTATGCCATAACTTGCTTAATACTTCATTCAATTTCATGAATGAGGTATCATTTTAAAGGTTTCCTTAACCGCTACACCGGAAAAATATACAAATCACTCATTATGCCTTCTATTGTGAGTTATAAGGTTTTGGTAATAGAGGTTTGGTAGTAGAGGTTTCTAAATGGTGTCAATCTTTTCAGGTTTTCAAGGAGAACATTTTCGGTCATACACATTTTTTCGATGAACTCTTTCCTTTACGAATTGTAAGCGGAAAACTGCAATCCTCAGCGAAAATAGACGCAGGGCTTTTTCGAAGGTGTCATTTTTTTCAGTTTTTCGAGACGAGCATTTTTTGTTATATACACTTTACCGATGGTCGCCGTCGTTTGCGAGTCACAAGCAAAAACATGCGATTTCAGTCAATACAATCTTTTTTTTTTTTACAGCTTTCCTCGAAACCGATACGTGTATTCAAGTATGTGGCGTTTTCCAGGGTGCGCTCTCTCAGTGACATCAATGTCAGTGTAAAACAAACCCACCAACAAACAATCAAAGATGGCCATATTTTAACTTCAAACATAGTGTTCTAAGAGGTCCGGTTAATACCTTAAACTTATGTTTCCAAAATTAGTAATCTACAATTTAAACACATCTATTCTTTACTTCAACCCTGACCTATGACCATGATGCACTAAATACGCTCTATACGATACTGAATATACGGTGTAGGATAGAGTTCGTACGGGTCAGCTAGATTTTAACATATTTTGTTTAGTATTCCTCTATAATTTAATAAAATTTACATGAATTTAAATTTGACAAGTATAGAATAGATTAAGAATTCTATCTATTTGATAAATAGGAGGCAGGTTGCCCGTGGTAACACTGATTTCTTTCGGAGAAGAAACTTACTAAATAAAGAAAATAAGGTTTTGCAATGGAATCCTATATATGTCCTGGCTTAGCTCCAATAATGATTGGGATTCCAAGTTCTTTCTGAAAGGAATATAATTTGAAAGTTTTGAAATATCATTTTAAATAATTGGAGTTTACTTAATCCAAACTTTTCTTTTCCAAATGATTTTATTTAGTAAAAACAGCCTTTAAAATAAAATTTATTTAAATGTTTGAATTTTTTTATGAGTTTTACAAGTATATAGAATAAGCAATAACACTATTCCCTCAAAGAATAAAATCAGATCCTCGTTCGGAAATAGCCCTACATATCACTTAGTGAAATGGTAGCAGGAGTTAAAAAAAATCTTTATTTGATCAGAATTAGTTGCTGGTTAAAAATATTTTTACTTTCACTTACCTATATATGAAATATATAGTAAGTGGAAGTATTGCGATCGTGAAAAATTTTGACTTCCGGTTTTCAACGGAAATACACGTTTTGGGGTCTCCTGAGTCGAAATGACCAAGTCCCGCGAAATGGTCTGTGTGTGTGTGTGTCTGTGTGTGTGTGTGTGAACAGACTAGCTCAAAAACTATAAACCGTGCGATCCTGAAATTGGGTATTTAGAGTAGGTATATGCCCGCGATGTGACAGCATAAATTTTATCAAAATTACTTAAAGGGGGGGGGGATACTTTACTTAATAACTTTTTAGGTTTTTTTCGATTTTCCCAAAAACGGCTCTAACGATTTTGATTAAACTGAGTATTTGATCTATTTATATGCTCGAGATATGACTGTAAAAATTTCATCAAAATTGATTAACCGGAGGGGGGACTTTACTTAATAAATTTTGTATTATTTTCACGTGTTTTTTTTATTTACTCTAAATCGGCTTTAACGATTTTGATCAAACTGGGTATTTGATGTATGTCTATGCCAAATATGTGATAGCCAACATTTCATCAAAATTGATCAACCAAAGGGGAACTTTACTTAATAAATTTTGTATCATTTTCACGGGTTTTTTTATTTACTCTAAAACGGCTTTAACGATAAACAAAAATAAATAAGATATGAATGTAGAAAAATGTGTGACTTTGGGAAATGATATTTAGCAAAACACGTCAATTTCTAATCTAAGTAAGTTGGTAAGTGAAAGTTGTGTGTTGCGCGCACGCACCAGATTTTTTCATCTGGTAATCCACAATCATATGAAAAGTTCAATTGTGATGCCAACAATTGAAAAACACAAGTAAGTTGGGACAAACATCAGACTTACTACTAACGAGGAATGTAATATTTTAAAACTAATAACGATTTATATTTGAAGTTAATAACTTAAGATATCTGTTGGCAATGTGAAACATGACCGCTTACAGTAAATGATGAGCAACGCCTGCAGGTATTTGAAAATAAAGAAATGCGTAGAATATTTGGGCCGAAGCAGGATGATTCAACAGGAGAATTTAGAAGGCTAGACAATGCAGAATTGCGTGAACCGCACACGGTAAATGTAATCGAAGTTATAGCTGCGCGTCAGCTAAAGTGGGCGTGCAAAGTTGCGAGTCTTAACTTAATATACAGGGTTTTTCGTAATTGCACGGCACTATTTTAGGTACGTGTTCTCTAACACAAAATAAACAAAAAAGTTCATATTAACATGTATCTCAAACTCATTTATTAAACAGATATCAAAGGTTAAAGATTTATTATTACTATTTATTTATTATTATTACAACATTTAGAGTAAATGTTCAAAGGCGCCTCCGTTTTGTTGAATGCAACATTCAGCACGACGAATCCATGCTTCTCTGGCTCTTCGTATAGCATCAGGATGGTGGTTGATAGTTACTGCGGCTTCCACGATCCGATTTCTTAGCTCTTCTTGCGTGTCAACTGCCGCAGAATAAACCATAGACTTCATCCAGCCCCACACAAAATAATCTAATGGCGTTAAATCCGGAGATCGTGGTGGCCATTTAACAGGTCCGTTTCGACCAACCCATCGGTCTCCATAAGTTGCATTTAAATAATCAGTGACACTATGAGAAAAGTGAGCTGGAGCACCGTCATGCATAAACCACAGCCTTTGCCTAATGCCTAGCGGAATATCTTCTAGAATATCATGCAGATTATTTTGCAAAAAATGCAAGTAAGATATACCTGACAGCCTAGGTGGCAAAAAGAAGGGGCCGATGATTTTGTCGCTGAGAAGACCACACCAGACATTTAAAGAGAATGTATGTTGGTAATGTCCAACAGCAGTCGTATGAGGGTTTTCTTCGGCCCAAGTATGGGTATTTCGAAAATTAAGAATCCCGTTTCTTGTAAAGCAAGATTCATCAGTAACCAAAATGCAGTTCAGGAAGTTAGGATCTCGTGTGCATTGTCGAATTAACCACTGGGAGAAATTTCTGCGCTTGTTATAATCTTGTGGTAACAAATCTTGCCTACTTGATACGTGAAATGGATATAATTGTTGTTCGCGTAAAGTTGGCCATACGCTGGTAGAGGAAACATCGAAACGACGAGACAATCTTCTGGTACTAGTAGTAGGAGATAACTGAACAGCATCGAGTATTTCTTCTTCTACGTTTGCAGTTCGTCGAAATCGTTGTCGACCGGCGTTCACTCGTATAGGTTTTAGCGTACCATTATCCCTAAGACGTCTTTCAATGGCCTCAAACGTTTTACGATTTGGTATTCTTCGGTTAGGAAATTTTTCACGATATCTTCGAACAGCAGCAGCA
>OU426978.1:219168515-219393515 GCA_911387785.2 Aelia acuminata | reverse complement strand
TAACTTATGAAGCAAAATAGTAATATGTAACACCATACTAAAACCTATTTAACGGAGCAGAACTTTGGGGTTCCGCTAAACATGCACACCTAAACAAAATTCAAACCGCACAGTCAAAAATCCATAGAAAAATTGTAAACTCTCCTTGATATATTTCTAACAACACAATACACAAAGACATGGACATTCCAATAGTAATATCATACCATCATGACAAATACACCAAATTTCATTTTTCAACTCATAACCATCCAAACCCACTTGTTTCTTCTCTTCCTCCCAGTTACCCGTCCAACGAAGATTAAAAAGACAATGTGCGACTCAAGCAGACTTAGATATCTTTGGAATGATTTTTTTAAGGCTGACGACGGCAGTGCCTATTTCTCATAAAATAATCTACAAATTCTCCAGGATTATTATAGATCTAAAACTATCGATCTAAACAAAATTTTTAAAGATTAAGGCTCGTTTACATGTTAGATGGATATGAAAAACGTCAATGGAGGTGTTATATTCCAACACCTCGAAAACAGATAGGTACTAAAAATAAAAAATAAATGAAATGATGAAAAACAATAAATAGTTATAGAGAAAAAATAGAATAACGTAATAGAAAAACGTATAAGAACACTTCAGAGCCTTTTAAAAACTATGTAAGTTCCCTAGGATTCACCTGGACATATGCTCCAGAGGGATATGCTCCAACACAGCAATTAAATCAAGCTAATTGCAAAGCAGAAAAACTTAGCATTCTCCACAAATTTGCTAGATGTGCTCCAGCGCTGGCGCAAATTACGTAAAATATAAATACTAGTAGAGATGAGAGATGGTCAACTGTTCTTCAATTACGATAGGTTAAATGACGGTCAGGATTTTTCTATACCCTTCAACCCTGACCATTCTATATCCACTAATTGGTACACCAAACCCACTTTAGCAAAAAATCTCATCCACCGTTGCCTGACCTTGTCCGATCCACAATTTCATTGTCGTAACAAAATCCGCCTGAAAAATATCTTACAATCTAACGATTTTCCTGAGCACTTAATAAAAACACTTATCAATAACAATGCTAAAACTCAAAATCTCTCTAACAACTCTTCACAACCTCCGATTTCTACTTTCCAATACAGATCTATCCCATATATCCCCATTCTCTCAAACAAAATTAAAAAATCCTTCTCATCGAGTTTCCCACACATGCGCCTAGTATTAAAAAATAACAATAAATTGAAAAATCTTTATACAAAACTCAAAGACCCTGTACCTCTCCTAGACAAGTGTAATGTAGTTTATCGTATCCAGTGCTCCACGCTTAATTGCAACAGTTGCTATATAGGTGAAACCAAAAATTATTTAAAAAACGTATTTATCAACATAAATACAGTATTTCCACGCGTAATTCGTCTACATCTAAATTAGCAGAACATGCCATTGCCCACAACCATTCCTTCGACTTTGAGAACCCCTCCATATTAGCAACTGTATCTAACCACGACAAACGTCTCCTCTCAGAATCCATTTTCATCCATCTAGAAACAAATAACCCGGTAAATCACAAAACAGATAAAGAGATAATTTCATCCACCTATTCTAACATCTTCCGCATCCTCAAATCCTAGTTTTGATTTCATAGGTACCTGCAATTATCTCTGTATCTCTTTTACTATTATTATTTTTTGTATTGTATGCTTCTTTCTGTATATTTTCCAAATTTGTATGCATTGTTACATTATGTATTATCTCATTTTTATGTTATTATTCAGTCCAGACACAACTATTTGTATACAGTACCATATATTTCCTTAGTTTTTAAATATTTTTGTTCACTCAGTTTTCATGTGCCTTCACTTCAAAAGCGTTGGATTTCCCCGCCATAAACCTTTCAAGTCGGCAAACTAACCCCCTACCACTACCTCTCACCTTATTTTTACCTTTAGTCTTAGTATCCACCTGGACTCAGTAGGTAAATATCAGATTCTATTTTATCTTGTTAACCAGCCTCTTATTTTAATATTTATGTATACACCATCTTTTATATTATTATCAGTTCTGTAATGTATCCATTTATTGTCACCTTCTAGCATAGATACTCATATATTTGTTTTCTTTTAGCCCTGATGAAGATCCACAAGTTGGATCGAAACGTTGGCTTACCATAATAAATATCATTGTAACTGAAAATCCTGACCATCATTTAACCTATCGTAAAATATAAATAAAATAACAACAACAAAAAAGTTATAGAGCAACACAACAGAGATACATAAATACACTAAGTATTTCATTCTTAATAAAATAAAAGACAGTACAATTAAGTGTAGAATTACTCATATAGTAGGTAAAAAGGTTAAGTCGTTTAGCCAAAATCGATTGTTAAACAAACGCTACTTTCAGGATAATAGCTACGAACTAAAAGAGCTACGTATACACTTTCACGTCTTTATTTCTATCTGTACACTAGAGTAAGCTAATTTTTAAATAAGGAACTTGTTTTATGCCGATTTTAAAACGTTAGGTGCGGCATCGGTCCCCGGTGTCCGATGTCTTACATTCCCCTCTTAACAGCCTATTTTCACATGACAATGTCCAAAAGGCCGAACACTTCAAATACTCGATTTAGTCGATTTTTAATGAGATTATTGCATTTTAGTGCAGAAAATGTTGCTAACAGCTGAAATTCTGTTGTTTTTTAGAATCGGACTCCGAGGTCCGATTTTCGATAAAGAATGGCGTAAATCCTGTATCGGCCTGTCCTGCGCCTATTATGTCTAGCTCCAATCCTTACCAAGAGACAATGCCCTTGAGACGCTCATTTAATTCCCTTTTAATCTAAAGATAACGCTTTCGTCAAAGTATTCTCATCGGACCCCGACGTCCGATATCGTCTATGAGCCGCAGAGCAGAGCCATATCGTCTGTGGCTCATGCTGGCAGTTGGACCCCGGGGACTGATACCGTCCAATTCAGGAATACCACTAAAATAAGCCGCCGCTGTTAATTAAAACCTACTGAAAAAGTTTATAAACCGTTTGAAAAAAACTGTTGAAAAAAATTTCACGGTCACTCGAAAAGATCAACTTATCGAGTGTTAACTGTATAAAAAATCTCGTACAAAGAGATATATACTGTAACGAGAAACAAAACACCAAAACATTTAGTTTAGAATAGACTATGCTGAACGAACTAACAGTTGAAATACATGTTTATGACTGCGATGTTCGAGTACCATCTACGCTGGACTAGAACCTTCCAGGCTGTCCTCCTAACGATTAAATAAAAGGAGCAATGGACTGGAGAGTTAGTCTTGTTCTGAAGCTCAAGTTGTTACGTCAAACACTAAAACAGTCTCATTTAATCCTCACTCTTCAAACCCTGGCGAACTTCTGCCATCATTTCTCTCGCTGTTTGTTGAAAAAAACAAAACAAAAAAACAAATGCCTTAATAACAGCTGTTTCAAATTATGTATAGTGGTTCCGTTTCTTCTTTTAAAGTAAAACATAATTATTTTTATAACTAAAGACAAAATTATCTCAAAAAAAAAACTTTTAAAACATCATATAATATCTATATTATTCTATATATAATTAATATATTAATATATTATTATACAATATATATAATATATTAATATATAAAAAACCTGCACCTACCCCCTATTTTTTGCCTCATCCAATTTCCATCACCGATAGTTAGCTTCTACCCTTGGAGCCGTGGCTACGCTCGATTTTTTTTTTAATATTTCGATCTAATTAGTCCTTTCTACTCTTTCGATTTAATTAGCAATTTTTAGACTGCCTAACACTCCGCTCTCGTTCAATTTGTATGCTTTCGAGGTATGATATTAGTAGCCCGAAAATAGGGTTAAGGGGGTGGGTCAGAGCGGTTACACCAATTTTTAATAATATTCCCGCACTTACCCCCCTATTTTTGGTCTCATCCAATTTCCATCACCGATTGTTAGGTTCTACCCTTGGAGCCGAGGACTACGCTCGATTTCAATTTTTTTTTTTTTTAATTTTATTAATATTTCGATTAACTTGTCGTGCAAACCCCCATCCAGGCGATCGTACTACAACAAGTAACCTCCTTCAAATACATGTTTATTAATATATATTAGCAGGTAAGGTTAGCGCACCAAAAAGATTTTTCAGATCTAGGCCCGAAAAGTACTACTTGAATTGAATTGAAAATACATGTTTTTGATGCAATACGATGAAAAATATTTTTGATGGTGACAGATATTGTTATCCCGATAATGGCGTAAATGCCGAAACGTCGAACGAAAAAAGTGAGGCTTAAATAAAAGATCAAGAAAATACTTGACTATGATAAATGATATTTGAGGATATTTAGTCACTTTATATATTTAAGATTCTAATTCTAATTTATATTCAGATAGAATTGGAAGGATACATTCCTAGTTAGAACTAATTATTTATAACTTATTTAGGATTGCAGGAAAACTTATCAGATATTTCACGAACATTTTAGGAATAGAATATTATATATATAACATCATATAATTCTATACAAAAATACAATAAGCCCTCTTCGATAATTAATTAATGATTTTTATTAAATAAAAAAAATTTTTTTGTTTATTTTTCGTTACAAAGTCATATTGGTTATTTTCATATTAAAATGTGATAATTTTGTAACCTGTTTTAATATTTGTGTGTTCATAATTTGTGAGGCATTGAAAATTAAGTTATTTTCGTTCAATAAAAATTGTTTAACCCATATAAATGTTACAATACATACAACGACCATCTCATACCTCCAAGTATGGTAAATCTCCATCCCGTTAGGTGTACAGTTGATTCAGCTAATTGGGCAAACAAACACACCTTTCTCTTAAACAAAAAATCTTTAGAGCTGTACAAGAACCCGGAGCAAGCCTCGGCATCACAAGATACAACGCACTGCTATACGTAACATGGATGAGGCGCTATCGATTGTTATCACAGCCGATTGCTGACATCTTTTCCAGGAGATCCTTATATCGAAAGGATCCTGGAAGAAGAATCCTATCGAGAATTATGGAGTAAGGGTACAATAAAAACGCAAATATAAAGGATATAAAATAAACAAAAATATTTTTCTATTCTTTACAACACTTAATATTTTTTTTTATTATGTGTACGAGTACATAATAGCATGAAACTTATATGTGGCCTCTATTAGGCTAAACAGCAAAGTTCTGTAAAGTTATCAAATTTACCTATCCTCTACTACTTTTTTAGTTTTGACGTAATAAACATACGTCCCTAGCATTTTTACTTTCCCTTACCTATATACGAAATATATAGTAAGGGAAAGTATTGCAATCGTGAAAAATTTCGACTTCCGGTTTTCAACGGAAATACACGTTGTTGGGATCCCTTGAGAACAAATAACGTTGTCCCGCGAAATGGTCTACGTGAGAGAGTGAACTCTTTCTGGTGTGATTTTCTCAAAAACGGCTCTCAAAAAAGTATTGATGTGACAGCATAAATTTCATCAAAATTGATTGAAAGTAGGGGGCACTTTATTCGCGGGCGCAATCGACTATAGAGTGCGCTAGTAGTTTTGCAAAATGTCGGAAGGAACGGGGATAGACATAGTTGACGTGATAGAGATAATTGGTAATTTTAAATGACCATTAATTGAAGGGCAGGCTATCCTTGATGCAAACCACATAATTACATGTGGAATAATATCTAGAAGTAAAAAAACAGTTATTTTACAAGCCTTGTGCCTTCAAACAAGCGATCTTAAAGGACTGCCCCAACAAATAAAAGTGGAAATCAAATTTATTAATAATAATAAGCAATTTTCGTGTAAAGCTTGTAGTTCTGGTAAATGTAAACATATCATTGTAACTTTACTGTACGTTTTTCGGTTAGTAATAACATTAATTACCTATTCATACAATAATTGTTATGACAGCTTAGTTTCTTTGTGATATTATTTATTTATTTGTCCAAACATTCAGGCATCGCATTGAAAACTTGGAACAATTCAGCACAACGGATGTAATACAAAAATGGGGAAAATTAAAGAAGAAAAACAAATCTATGACAGTATGGTCCCAATGTTATTTGCATAAAATTATCATTTTGGAATAATAAAATGTTAAATACTAATATTTACCTGGATAAATATAGTCACTTTTTTTAAAATGAAGACTACATATCGTCATATGTTTCGAAACAGGCTTATCTATTCTTAATTTTACAATCCACGCTTTAAGAAGCTTTTTATTTTTTGGAAATAAATGGAATGACACGTCTTTTGATTTTCTAATTGAACACTGAGGGACCGAGCAATACCTATCAGACATTTTTCAAATAATATTTTGATCAATCGGGTTTTAATTATGGAAAAATAAATTAAAAACGACAAAAAACCCTATGTATCCCAGGTACTGGCCTGGCTTCTATCCCCGTTCCTCTAGTTCCTGTAAAGAAGCAGCAACGTCGCTTGCGCCCGCCTACTTCGTAAATTTTGTCTCATTTTACGTTTTTTTTTTTTTCGACATCAACAAAAACGGCTCTAACTATTTTGATCAAACTATTCATGTTTAATGAGAACCAAGTATTGTTTAATATCAGGTAAGTTTTACCATCTTTAAAAAGTTCTAAGGGTGATTAAATGGGGGGGGGGGCGGGGTTTGTTTTCCAGTAGAGTACCTTTGTTTTTGTAAATTTGGAGAAATTAGCTGTCCCTTGTTATGCCTAAAAATGGCTAAATATAAATTAAATCGAGTAAAAATATACAGGAGAAAAAAAGAAAAATATTACACCTTATAAAACATGTGAAATACCCGCATGTCCAGTATTTAATTACACCATTGTTTAACCCTTAACAACTCACTCGAATCAATGTTACTTACCTACTCACCTCGGGTCAATATGACCCACAACACAAAAAAATATTTAATTAACCTTAGGGTGTAAGATATTAGTTTTAAACAACAGGAGAAGGCTTGAAAATATATACTTATTTATGTATACAATAAATGAAAGTTTTAAAATATGGATAACATGTTAAGTTATAGGTCTGAAAGGAAGCACTACAATAAAGGAACTCCTTATTAATAACATAATTTCTTTTGATTTAAAATTCAAAAATTTGTCTACAAACAACCTTTGAAGTTAAAACAAATAAGAAATGAGGGGTTTTTACAAATGCAATCCCCGCATTGGACACAAAAAAATGGCTCGCATAACTACTCACCTCGGGTCAAAATATCGATTTCGATAAAATAAACACCTCCCTCATTTTCCAGACACAGGCAAGAAGTAACATGGAGCCCAAACAAAGGATAATTCATAGTTTGGTGATCATTCAATACCAAAGAGGTATAAATAGAATGAAATGAAACTTAGTATGGGTCAATATGACCCGACGTGAGTAGTTAATGGTTAAGGTAAGGCGTTCTGTTCACGCGAAAGAGTTATTAAGGCATTTTGGAACGGGGATATTTAATGAAAATTATTTGTTTCCATGTTAGCTAAATGAAGTTTTCAACAACTAAATGAAAAATGGAGTATTACCCTTGTATTGCCGAATTATCACAAGTAAAAACTTTTCTTTAGCAACAAAAAAATGTAGTTTACTTTGGAGCAGAGTTGGGCAAAAAGAAGTTGAACTACAAATTACAAAACTACTGACACAGTAGTTGGGAAGTTGTTGAAACTACAACTACTTTTATAATTTGTAGTTGATGGACCACAACTACAACTACTGTAGTTTCAAAAAAGTAGTTGCATTTTTACAACTACAACTAGTAGTTGCAACTGTACTTATTGGCCTAAAACTACAACTACTTTTAATGATAACGAGTAATTATCGATATCTAGTATTATCGATAAGGAGTATATCAAATGCAATTCAGCTAATATATAAAACATGGGATTGATTGAGAAACTAAGGTTAAAAAAAATAATTGACTGCCGGTAATCATGGAAAAATTTTGTATTACGTATATGTATTGTACTATTTTTAAAACAGATTATCAACCATAATGGAGCCCATTTATCTATGGAGTATTTATCTAAACACAAAATAAAAATAGCAAAAACATGTGATTAAATTAGACGTTGCTTAGCAAATGTAGTTGCCGCTCTAAACTACATTTACAACTACTTGCTGTATCTGCCATTCCCAACTACTTTTTCCCAACTACTGTAGTTGTAGTTTTAAATTACAACTACTTAACTGGTAGTTGACAAATAGTAGTTGCCCGCTTCCAACTACAAACTACATGTAGTTGTCTGTGTAGTTAATTACAAATGTAGTTAACTACTGCCCAACTCTGCTTTGGAGGGCAAATAGAAACGAAAATAAGAAAATGAATGTGGAAAAATGTGTGAATTTGAGGAATGGCGTACATACATATTGATCAAAATACGTCAATTACTAATTTAAGTAAGTTGTTAAGTGAAAGTTGTAAATAAAGCGCGTCACACCAGATTTTATATATTAGTTTATAAATAATGTTTATTTAAATTTTGTTTAAATTATAGTATTATCTATATAAATGATTATCTAGTGAACATTTTACTATTTATTTCTGAAATGCGATTTTCCAAAACATGTTTACAACACACCAGACAGGACTACCTATTCGATGATGAAGCAGTAAACAAGGTCCCTCACTAACAAGCCATCAGTGAGTGGAAGAGCAACACACAGCCTCGGGAGCTCTTCACAATAAACTCAATTTACTCTCAGTTATACCCAACAACCCCTTCAATTAAGTTTATGGCGACTAATTTGTTATTGAGAGAAATTCAATGAGTCTATTGCCAATGATACTGCATAATGTAAAATTAAAATAATTATTAAACAACTTTCTTGATTTTTATTTCATACTTATTAATTACTTTTCAATTTTAACCTTCAGCGAGACATCTTCGAGATTATATTTCCTGACTATCGGATCTTTTGCTTAAATATGTAACTGAAAAAACATTATAAATACAGGGTGGAACTGAGGAAACGCATGTTTTTTACTATTGAATGACTGGTACCCGGTTTGATAAAAATAATAAAAGCAAGCATTGAGCGATTGATTTTTTTAATCAGTTTTGAACCTTCGACCATATTTTTTTGAAGAGGAAGGGACTGCAGTTACTGTGACATAGGCGCGCTACGTTGAAATGTTAAACAACTTCCTGCGTCCAGAACTTGAGAGGCGTCAGGTGAATATGAGAGAAATATGGTTTCATCAGGACGGTGCCACACCTCACACGGCGAGAGCATCTTTGGAAGAGAAATGTTCACTGGCCTCCTCGGTCACCCGATTTGTCGATATGCGACTTCTTTTTCTGGGGATATTTAAAAATCAAGAATCTACATTAACAAGCCTCGCACAATCAACGAACTGAAGAATTCCATTCGTCAGGAAATTGAAACTGTGCCGAATGAAATGTTGGAGAGAGTCGTGCGTAACTTTCAGGAGAGGATCCATATTTGTATCAACCCAAAAGGAAGTCATATCCAAGCATTATTTTTCGACCCTAATTAATGTATATTTCAAAACTGCATTAAAAAATCTATCGCTCAATGCTTGTTTTTATTATTTTTATCAAACCGGGTTTAGTCATTCAGTAGTCAAGAACATGCGTTTCCTCTGCTCCACCCTGTAGCTAAGACTTGTCATAATAGGTACGTATTATATAATAATGAAGGCTTAACGAATCAGAAGGTTTCACAACTCGCTCCCTGCACACCTCTATACACCGACCGCCAGACACAACTTCGACAGATCTGCAACGCAATCCTCATTATTGATCTTTAAGTGATTAGCTCACAACCTATTTTAGCAATCGTACATCGGCTATTTATTAGCCGCGCTGACGTATTATATATTTGTCAAAAATAAGTTTGATTGTTTTAGATTATTGGCGGAAATGGTCATTAACGCCATTATAGTTTCAACATCTCAATCATCCATTGCTTGTTTATATGATTCGTATCATTTATTATATTTCAAATTCATTCGTATCAGTTTTCTATCTTGAATTAAATTTGCTAAAATTGATCATATTTCCGATATCAAGGCATTAGATTTGAAAAGTTTTGGGACCAATGCTGCTGTGTTTCTGTCGTTGTTTTTTTTACTTTCACTTACCTATATATGAAATATATAGTAAGTGGAAGCGATCGTGAAAAATTTCGACTTCCGGTTTTCAACGGAAATACACGTTTTAGTCGAAATAACCAAGTCCCGCGAAATGGTCTGTGTGTGTGTGTGTGTGTGTGTGTGTGTGTGTGTGTGTGTGTGTGAACAGACTAGCTCAAAAACTATAAACCGCACAGACCTGAAATTAGGTATTTAGTGAATGTATAGGCCCGCAATGTGACAGCAAAAATTTCATCAAAATTGGTCAAACGGAGTGGGTACTTTATTTAAAGAATTTTGTCTATTTTATAGGTTTTTTTCGATTTTCTCAAAAACGGCTCTAACGATTTTGATTAAACTCGGTATTTGGTGTATCTATATGCCCGCGATGCGACAGTAAAAATTTCATCAAAATTGATTAATTGGAGGGGGCACTTTACTTAATAAATGTTGTCTCATTATCACGTGTTTTTTTTTGTTTACTCAAAAACGGCTTAAAATACACCTATCGATTCACCTTCACGATGTATTTGCAAAAAGCAACTCGTAGTAAAAAACAAGCAAGCAGTAAAAAAAATTTCTGTTTATGAAATTAGTCCCTTCATATATAAATTAGCAATAATGAATCGAAAAGTGCTGAGAATTATCAAATTTTGCTATACAGATACTCTATAACTTATGGAGATCTACAAATATAAGTATATACTTAAATGTGTGAAGTTGAGGAATGGCGTTTACATATTATCGAAACACGTCGATTTCCAATCCAAGTAAGTTCGTAAGTGAAAGTTGTGTGTTGCGCGCATCGCACCAGATTATTTTTTTGGAATTTGAGTCAAATCGGATTTTGGTCCAAATTTATTGATGCACATAAAAGGGACATTGTAACATAATGCAGGAATGTTATTACATTTCGGAGGTTGTTAATCTCAGTCTTAACAATACGACCTCACCTCTAAGACACCTCCGTCTGGAGGTGCTCCAGGGTTCAACTTCATTCTTTATGAATTTTAGCTTGCTCGGAGGCCTTTCGTTTCACAATGATTGCTATCCATCTGCAATCTCTCACATAAGAGGTTTATCTAGATCTGACGTGGTAAAAATAGTTTTGCCTCGTCCGGGGACAGGGAGCTCTTCTCTTGAGGCTCGGTCGGACAGTTCGACCGACAAGCCCACATGGCTTGGGTACCCATATAATAATGTTACCATCACACCCAGGATTTTTTAAGAATATAGATAGGAATGAATTGAAGAGATTTTAGGTTGCTCACAATACATTTTATAAAGTCCTTTTAGTGAGATTAAGGAATCTGTAACTATAACGATATTCTGATGTTTTATGGACGTACGGAAATGGGGTGCTGCTGATTTTGCAGATTCATTATTTTTTAAGGAATTAGTAAAGTGAAAATATGTATAATGTTACATATCATTAGTGTTTGGGCAAAGGAGCTTAAGTCATAAAATGTTTTTTTGTCTCGTCTTCTTTAAACTCATAATTTACATGTGGTGTAGTAGTTAGCATAGCAACCAACAATACAAAAGGTGGCGGGTTCGCGTCCCAACGATTTTTTAAAAGGAATAAAAAATTTCTTGGTTATGCCGTCTCTCGGATCAGACGAAAATGGACGTCCCGTGCCAGTACGATGTCAGGTACTCGTTAAAGATACCCATCCTAATTACACCTGGATAAGAAAAATTTATGACTACCACTGCAGCATCGTCCGTTTAGCCCTATTAGCTTAAAGGTTAAACAAATAAACAAACAAAGACCAGCCTCTTTAGAAATAATGTCCCATTTATTATTTAGAAATAAAGAAATAAAATGAGACAGAAATTATAATGATTTTTAAAAGATGGTCATTTTTCCCAAACACCATCAACATTTCGAACAAAAATGTCATAGAATTCACACAAAAGTAAAATAATGACATCCAAAAATATCGCAACTGCAATTGTTCGCCTAAGTTAGATGCAGTCTAAATGCAACTTCAAAAAAACGCATTAATTAATTTTAAATTTATTAAAATTTTATAACACATTCCAGCTTATAGTAAAGTCTTCTGAGAAATTGAGGTATTTAAATTTCGCAGTAAAATTAAATATAAATTCGATTTTTGAAGTTGTTTTGAAATAATCCAGTTTTCTTTATTTATTACTAGCTAGGGTGCCCGGCTTCGCTCCGGTAATAACAGAAAAACTTTAAAATTAAAGGAAATATAGAACAAAATTAGCACCTTCTTGAAACTTCGGTTTTAACTTGGTATCAATATTAAGATTCGAGAACTGCAGAGTCCGCCCAAATAAGGAACCCTGTATACTTTATAGGGGGTTGAAAATGGAAAATGAACAATTAATTTTAATGAAACTTTGTCGAGTTATGCATCGTGTTTTATGGTTTCTGTAATTCTGAATCGAATAAGCCCATTCCAAGCAGTCAGCAGATAATAACTTATTAGATTATAGTTGAAAAATCGAATACCTCAGTTAAAGATATTATATTTCGAGTATAACTTAAGCGCCGAATACTGTGAAGATCCTATTAGATCCAGAAGAATAGAAACTACCGAAGATTCTTAGAAACTTTTTTTAAAGACTTTTCCTCCATTTCGATCTCCCTTAAGATATCCCCCCGTAATTTGACTCTGCAGAACTCGAATCTTATTACTATTACAAAGTGAAAAGCAAAATTTCATGAAGGCACAATTTTTTCACCATATTTCTTTTTGAAGAACCAAGAGGGATGATAAACTCTTATTGAAAAAATGCTGTATTTGGAGTTAGTCATTTTTCAACCGGAATGCCTATCATACATAGTAATCAAAACAACTTCTTTTTCATAACTATAATAGAACACTTTAAACTTTTTATTTTCGATTTATATTCAGTCAATTTATCTCTTTTTTTTTATGTGTCTTTTTATTCGATCACTGTACTATTCAGAAATGTTCACTCATATTGCATTAAATTTAGTTAAGTATACATTATATACTGATTAAACGTAATCTGTTGATGAATTAGTCTTCTTATGAGAAAATTAATTTTTTTATGAATCCAGTTGGTTTTCTAGTTGATTGCAGAGATGTTGAATCATTATTTTATTTTGAAAGCAAAGGATAAACTAATTATTATCGCTTAATTTTTTAGTAATTTAAAAAGAACAGCTGAAAAAATATATAACCTTTACAACCTCCCTGGATGAATGAACAATAAACATAGAGTGAAACGCACCCTAGCGCTTTCTGGTAGCCTGAAGCTCGAACTAAATCTTTCATTCATAAACTCGTATCTCAATCTAAGAGAGGCTAATTAAATGGTGCGAGAGCCTTAAAATTCCAGTCCTTTTCTCTTCAATTTTACACCCTTAAGAGAAAAACGGAAACCTTCTTCTCCGTTAGGGGGCATACAGTTACACGCTGACATAAATCTCTTAATCGTCCGTGGAGTCGTTTCTGAGCCTTATCGGCACGCACATTGTACACTTTGCTTTATAATATATATTGATTAAATACCTAAATCGCTTAATAATATCTTCAGAGTGTCGTAAAACAATATCAATAAATCATCCAAACGATAAGATCATAAGTGGGCGCTAATTAAAAAACGATAATAAATGAGGTATTTCAGGTAGGTATATGCCCTTGATGCGTCAGCAAAGGTTTCATAAAAATTCTGTAAACGGAGGGGGCACTTTATTCCATAAATTTTATTATTCCATGCAGTTCTGTAATATAGCTTTTTTATAAATTGTTAAAATTTTTATGACACATTCCCAGGTATAATTGGCCATTCGGACGGCTTTTTAGTTTAGGCTGTCAATTTGAATACAAAAAATGTACGTTACATATTTTCTAATATTGATCCAACGATTTTGGAGTCTTACAAGCAGAACTTCTTCCCCTTAAAGCACTTTAATTCTTCATATAAATTTAACATTGTTTCGAATGGTGAATCAGATTAGTTGTAGCTGTAATATAGATGGGATAATAAGCGGTTTTATAGCGGAGGATAATGAAAGATTTGAAAAAAAAAATAAAAATGTGAAATATCTTTACGAACACTTCATTTGACATTTGCTGACAAAACGGAGCCAATCGATCAACCAACCAATCCCTCTATAAATCTCAACTTAATGCACAGGGATTTAATGCTTCTTAAGAGTAGAAGTTTTCCTGAATGTGAGGTATCAGTAATTTATCATGAGTCTAAGGAAATTATTCGCGAAAAACCTCGGGTTTATCATAAATACAACTTTGAGTTTTTTGACCTCCAGCAGAAAGTTCCTATTATTGTATATTCCTATTATAGTAAGTAGAATTGAATCGCCCTTTACAAGGATCATTTAACTGACTGTTATTTTTGTTTGACAAATATTAAAGGAATCACATCTAAAACAAAATATACAGTTAAGTATCCGAATTTGCAATCTGCAATGAGACCTGTCTTACACAGTGCAGAGTTCCCCGTACCAGTATATGCAGATACAACCTTAAGTGATAACACTGGTTCTGACCTGACTGAAACTCCAAATGATTCAGATGAAAATAAAAATGTTCTTACATATGAAGCCAGTAGCTGTTCATCAGAACCATACTTTCACAATCAGCAAGACCTCAGTGTCCTGATTCGCGATTTAAATCTGTCTAAACAGCAAGCGGAAGTTTTAGATTCCAGACTCAAAGGGTGGAATCTACTCCAAAAAGATGTGAGAATTAGTAGATATCGTAGCCGCCATAGTGTTTTCAAAGTATACTTCTCTGAAGAAAATGGTATTGTGTTTTGTAATAATATTTGTTCAGTTATGGAAACTCTTGGGCTTCAACACCGGCCAGATGAGTGGCGATTGTTCATAGACTCCTCTAAAGTAAGTTTGAAGGCTGTGCTGCTACATATTGGCAATAAACTTCCAACCATCAATACCGGTAGCGCATGCCGCTGATATGAAAGAGACATATGAAAATATGAAACTAGTTTTAGAGAAAATACAATATGGAAAATATGAAAGGAATATCTGTGGTGATTTAAAGGTCATTGCTTTATTGCTTGGTTTGCAACTTGGGTTCACCAAATTTTGCTGTTTTTTGTGTGAGTGGGACAGCAGAGATAAGAAGTCTCACTACGTTAGAAAGTCATGGCCAAAACGTGAATCTCTTATCCCTGGCCAGAAAAATGTGGCATGTGTCCCTTTAGTGAAGCCTGAAAAAATATTTTTACCTCCATTGCATATTAAGTTAGGAGTTATGAAAAATTTCGTCAAAGCTATGGATAAACTTTCTGATGGATTCTTGTACTTGAAATCGAAATTCCTCAAAGTCAGTGATGCTAAATTGAAAGAAGGAGTTTTTATAGGACCACAAATCCGATCTTTAATGGCTGATGAACATTTCGAGGAACTGTTAAATCCACTGGAGAAAGCAGCCTGGCAGTCTTTCAAAAGTTTGTGTTGCAATTTTCTTGGAAACCATAAAGCAGAAAACTATCGTGACATAGTGGCTGATCTTCTGCATTCTTATAAAGCTATGGGATGCAACATGTCTTTAAAAATTCACTTCTTGGACTCTAACTTGGACTTCTTCCCCGAAAACCTTGGAGCTGTCAGCGATGAACACGGTGAGCGTTTTCATCAGCAAATTTCTACAATAGAGAAGAGGTACCAAGGCAAGTGGAGTTCCAATATGCTGGCTGACTACTGTTGGACTAAAATGAGAGACGTTCCAGATACAAAATATACCCGAAAATCACTGTCTACCACTTTCTAGGTAAGTCAGAATCAGTAGTTATAATTTTGAGTTAGATAGCTAGTTACGGATTTTTTGGAATATTATAAAAAATTCAAATGAATATCACACAAAACTCCTGCCCGATGGGTAAAAACTGTAATTATTTTTTAATTCAGCACGAAAAATGCTTTTAGAATGTTATTTTAATTCTTGTGAAAGAAAAAAAGTTAAATTTTGTCGACCAGTGTTATGAAATTTGAAATACGAAACCACAGTAACATGAAACTTTTTTAAAAATATTTATTAAAATTTACAACTTTATAATAACAATGCAATAAGTAAATGTATACTATTGACATAGAAAGGCGTGGAGAGAAACTAACTCTAACTAAGCACTCAAATAATGTTTCTAATTTAGCAGCTCTTGAGCCCATCTTATTTTCAGGCGCTTTGGAGGATTGTACGGACTTGGAACTAGCGGCTGTTCTGACATTCGCTCTAACTTAATAGGATAAAAGAAAAGTAAGAAATATGCTAAAAGAAGGTCTAGAAGATTATTTTAACTTACTAAAAGTAACACTAGCGCTTTCCCTGAACAAACAGATATCTGTTGAAGTCCGTGTCTTATTTAGATTAGACGAACATTGTTCCAAACAGGCTAATCGTTAGAGTGTGAGGTTCGAAGTTGAAGTTCGCACAGTGTAAAGCTTACCTCACCTGCGGTCATTCAAGGAGTTGATTTCACCGGGATCACTCTCAACCGCAAGGTTTTCCCCCTTAATTTTTCAATTAAGGGTACCCACATTATAGAGGCTGAGTCAGCCCCAGGAGGGACTCTCGGCCCACGGAACTAACAGTGGCAGAATATTAAAGATAACCTGCCAAGCCAGACTCGACGTCGGGACCTTGAGACGCAACAGCTACTGAATGCCTTACCAATGATCTTTTCCTCTCCTACAGTGTAAAGTTACCTTATAAATAAAAACTTAACAAAAATGATGCAATATTATTGCAGTAGAATAGTGAATTTTCAATAATTTACGAAATTTACAAGATGAGAAAGACAATGTTGGCCGTGAAACTGAGCTACTACAAACAAAAACAATGTCATCATAGCTTCCAAGCTGGCAAGGTTACAAATAGTTATGTAACGAACTACTAAGCCAAGTGGTAGTCCTTAATATAGTAAATTCCATTTATTACTTACTACATTTGTTGATCCTGTTTATCTCTAAATAAATAAAGAGGACAGGAAGAAGTCGATGTATTAAGCAATGTCAGGAATGTTGTAACAACATCGGTAACGATGAGCGACATGATTGAGCACTCATTCAATTGGTCAGAGCAATGCGACTGGATAATGAGCGCCAGAAGAAGCTTCTCCCGTCCAATACCGGCCCGGCTCTCATCTGTTATAGAAGAACACGAGACAAAACGAGATCTTGGGTTTTAATTTTTTGTAATACTGAAAGTGAAGTTCATAGCTTCCGATTATATAGCATAATACTATATTGTAATATCTTACCTAACTGGACACTCCTTTTTACTTTCACTTACCTATATATGAAATATATAGTAAGTGGAAGTATTGCGATCGTGAAAAATTTCGAATTCCGGTTTTCAACGGAAATACACGTTTTGGGGTCCCCTGAGTCGAAATGACCAAGTCCCGCGAAATGGTCTGTGTGTGTGTCTGTGTGTCTGTGTGTCTGTGTGTCTGTGTGTCTGTGTGTCTGTGTGTGAACAGACTAGCTCAAAAACTATAAACCGTGCGATCCTGAAATTGGGTATTTAGTGTAGGTATATGCCCGCGATGTGACAGCATAAATTTCATCTAAATTACTTAAAGGGAGGGGGTACTTTACTTAATAACTTTTTAGGTTTTTTTCGATTTTCTCAAAAACGGCTCTAACGATTTTGATTAAACTGAGTATTTGATGTATTATTATGCCCGAGATATGACTGTAAAAATTTCATCAAAATTGATTAACCGGAGGGGGGGACTTTACTTAATAATTTTGTAACATTTTTACGTGTTTTTTTTTATTTACTCTAAATCGGCTTTAACGATTTTGATCAAACTGGGTATTTGATGTATTTATATGCCCGAGATATGACTGTTAAAATTTCATCAAAATTGATTAACCGGAGGGGGGACTTTACTTAGTAAATTTTGAATCATTTTCACGTGTTTTTTTTTATTTACTCAAAAACGGCTTTAAAGATTTTGATCAAACTGGGTATTTGATGTATGTATATGCCAAATATGTGATAGCCAACATTTCATCAAAATTGATCAACCGGAGGGGGGACATTACTTAATAAATTTTGTATCATTTTCACGGGTTTTTTTATTTACTCAAAAACGGCTTTAACGATTAACAAAAATAAGATATGAATGTAGAAAAATGTGTGACTTTGGGAAATGATATTTAACAAAACACGTAAATTTCTAATCTAAGTAAGTTGGTAAGTGAAAGTTGTGTGTTGCGCGCACGCACCAGATTTTTTTGGTATGTGTTAAGGTTCACAAGTATATTTGAGTGGCGAAGATGCGAAAACTGCGAATATTTTTTATAGTTTTCCATTCCGTTTAGCGTACTTCTTAAGATGTTTTATACTTACGTATATACGCAACCCCGTAGAGCCTGAAAGGCGAGGAAGGGGAGGACCAATAAAAAAAAAAAATAAAATAAAAAAAAATAATCCCCCCCAAAAAAATTCCCAAAAAATCTTTTTTTCAACTATGGATATAGTGTCTTCGGTGACTGATGTCGGATGCCCACTTTTTGACAGTGGCATACGAAGGGGCAGAGTCCCTCAAAGTTGCAGACATGTCTTCAAAAATTTTCTTAGGCCCAATCCCCTTTTTTACAAAATATTATATCACTGCACGGAGCTCAAAATTAGATATTTTTAAATCGACCTGTAACTCAAAACAGTCTGAAAGAAACTGTCCTGAATTGAAAGGTGGAATTAGAGAGATTAGAACTTATTTAGGTAAACAATGACCTTTAACCCTACTCAGCTTATCTGTTTGATCTGAAAGCTATCATAAGTACACATGGCTTAGAACACCCCTCGTAACATAAAAGTAATATGTCATTCAAGGGAAACCCAATCTTTTAAGAGATATATATTTTTCTTGAAAACTGAAACTGTCTGGTTGTAGACACCGACTGATCCTGCAAGTTAAATTCGCTCTCTCTTTTTGGAATGTTTTAAGTGTGGATCTTATGTATGGGACACACCGCCCCATTATAAATTAACAAAACTTCAAAACCAACCAACGATTGATTGACTGAATAAAACTTATCCGGAGCTCGACAACGTATAAGGTCGACCCATAAGTTTCGACACATGAAACAACTCGCCCGTCATACAAATCGCTCGCGAATTCCACTAGATGATGTAGCCGATGCAATCAAGGCTGAAAAACTAGGACAGCCGAAAAATATTCATGAGCACATATGAATATGTATTATCTATCAGAGTGGCAGCTGATGAATAACGATCAGGGGTCCGTAAGGGGAACGGATATGGGCTGACGTTAATTAATTAACCGTCCCGAACTAACTGGAATAATCGCACACTTCACTATACTTTCTAGCAAATGGCATCATTTCATTAATCATTGATGGCAAATTCCAACAAAGAGATGTTTGACAACTAACTAGTTGGCACGTTAGAATAATTGGCATACCAAATTGATCAATGTCATTTTAGCCCGGATTTTTAGGTTACTCGGCAGACGGTCGAAATTATGAATAACTAACAAAGTTACCATTTACAAAGTACTAATACGACCATTATGGACATACAGGATAGAACTGAAAATTAAGAAAAGGAATTTAGTCAGTAAACTGGAAGAGACTACCATGTGACTAATGACTTACTGCACAAGGACCTGAAAATCTCAACAATTATCGATACAGCCACACAACACTACAAAAACTTCAACCAAATACTAATTTAAAATAATTTATTTTTGAAAGAGAAAAGATTGGGCTCCGCCACGAGTCGAACCCGGGTCTTCCGCGGGACATGCAAAACTTGCGAAATCGAGGGAGAGGTATCAGTGAAGAGGAAGGATTGGCTCCGCTTGGAAGCGAGCTCTGGGGTGCAGTGGTTAGCATACCGCGCATGTCACGCGGAAGACCCGGGTTCGACTCCCGGCGGAGCCCAATCTTTTCTCTTCAAAAAATAAATTATTTAAAATAATTTAAAACAAGGTTGTTACCCATAAAAATAGATTAAATTAATATCAAATACTAATTTTTAACACGTAGATACCCCTAAGCACAGACACTAACATAAACCCTTAGTTAAGTGAGCAATGTATCCAATGGGAATTTCAATCATTTGCTAATTTCTAGTTTGCAGATTGCAAATCACACATACTGACGTTTTTAGTATTAATATATTACTAGCGCATAAACGGGGAAAAAATCGTAGCGGACTATACTTGGCTAAGTTAGGTGTTAGTGGGCACATCCAAAATATTTTCACAGGGATATACTTAATCGTTAAAACTTCTGATGAGAAAGCTGTGTATATATAAAGAGAGATGTGATTTACATATTTTTTTTTTTCTAGTGAATACGAAGTCCTTTCATTTTTGCGACAAAATAACCGTAAAAAATACGATAGTTTTTGAGTTATGCGTAAAGAAAATTTTCTTCCCTACATGAGGAAAAATCACTCATAAGGTTATCTCCGTTTGAAATTAAGGAGAAAAAAGAGACAGAAGAAGAAGCAGGGCGGCTTGGGCAAACCACGTACGTAGACGTTGACTTATGTGCACCCACTAACGACCATTTTAACAAATGGGGACAATGATAATATATATTGACAACAGATAATGTTTTGACACGGATTCTTCAAACATGAACTGAATTCAAAAGGCTGTACGATAACTTCGTAAGTAATTCTTTATTTGTTTTATTAACATCAATTAATGCCACTTAGTCTAATCAGAAGATGCTAAAGTGGGAGCCCTAAATTTAGCCTACCCAGGTACAACTAGGGTAGGGATCTTAACGAGTATCCGACATCGCACAGGCTTGGTACCTACCTTTTAAGTCCTATGCGAGGGAAGGCATAGCCATTTTCCATCGACATCCGTTGTATCGATGCAAATCAATGAAGCTTGGGTAAGTTACTATTCTATTTATCTTTTTTTTATTTCATATTATTTGATTTGTTTCCTAAAACACACAATACTTTTAGCAATTATTACACTAACATAATAGATAGAGTAGACTAGAATAATTGACAGTGAGACGAATCGCCAATCTAGGTGGAAATAGTTAACATAAACTAATGAGAGAAGCGTATCGGTCTTATGAAAACAACAATCTAGCTAAGGCATTTACAAATTATTATTCGCTTGACGTAAATATTAACAGAATTACGGGAGGTTGAAAACGGTAGTTCCCTCATAATAATCAGTCAGTTTATTTCCAAAATATATTGTAAAATAAATAAAATCAAAGAGTTTGTTTGTTTGTTTAACGTCACTTTATTCCACTAAGGCTAATCGGACGATGCTACAGTGGGAGTCCTAAATTTTGCCTATCCAGGTACAACTAGGATAGGGAACGAGTATCCGTTTTACGTCCTATGCGAGGGAAGGCATAGCTAAAGATGTTTTACTCTCTTTAAAAAATCCTAGGTTTCACCGTGGAAGAGAAACCGCGACCATCAGTGTTATAGGCCGCTATTATTTCATTCCGTGTTTAACGGGTTAACGTTAACGTGTGTTAATGGGGAATTGTACACCCGGTCATGTTGGCCGTCAAGGGGGGGTGACGGTATTGTAGACTACCTGAAGGGTCGGATTAGAGAGTTTCTACTGAGTAAATATACATGATTACGGGTGTGAAACATTGAAAGTAGATAATTTATTCATATACATACGAAAGATCTATAGTTAGTTACCATGATCTATGTTTATGTTGATTATATGTAAACGTACCAGAGACCGAACATAACTCGTGTCGAACATTCATTAAGTACTTAAGTGCCCTGACCCGCGGCCCCCAACTTCCGTCGCCCACGGCCTACTCCATAATCTACAACAGCTGTTGTCAATATCCTCTGTAGCAGGAGTTACGAGAAACAAAATGCCACGCTCTAAATTATTTAAATATTTGAGTAGAAGAAGATTAAGCTCTTAACTATTATATTTCTTGATATAGAAGCATATGTCATCGTTATGCTGATATACCATCTCCGATGACAGCCTTAGACAGAGCTGTCTAGATAAAAGACTCTAAACAATATAACACTGTGATATATTGAATGTTACCACTTTGCACTTTAGACCACATATTTGCCCATCATTTGGGGTTATAATGATAAATTAATAATGATAATTCCAACAAGTATGTATTTTCCAGAGTTTGTAAGAAGCGATTAACACATTATCATAGTAATAATAAATGGATAAAAATAATTCATTAACCTCACAAAAGGGTAATGTAATGTTATGCCATAAATTCGGGAGATGATATACTCCACTCTTGGATATAACCCGTATTCCGTATCCGTTAATCTATTTCTTTTAGCTAAATACATTTTGATAACCAGTTTCAGGTAGAACCTACCACATCTCTTATTATCATATGATGTTGTATTCGGAATTTAATTAATGTGTATAATGGCAAAGGAATTATTTGGTACATGTTTGCTGTCTATTTTGATTGTAATAAACCCTGTTCCAAATTTATTCTTTATAAACTAATAGTTTCTCTTACATGTGTCATTCATTAACACAATATGGTCAAATATAAAATATAAATAATAAAAACTTTAACTAATCTTCAAAATTCTTTACCACCAATTTTAAATTTGTTAAATTTGCAACGCGTGGTAGGGTCTGCTCGTGGCTTTATAAAATTATAGTTTAATGATTATAAATTATATCCGCGTTTTTTTTTTTCACTCGACTATTTCTCCGGATATAAAATGTGACAAAAAATTTTCAATTCTAGGTTACATTAATCTTGAATGTTTTTCTGACAACTACTCATTTTTTTCAGATTTTTTATTTAATAATTAAGTTGCAAAACAGGGTGGAGAAATATTAATGAGCTCCAAGAACCCCCTTGGTAATTTTAGGGTTAAGCTAAGGAATAAAGGAAGTTGGTTCCTTTGTCTGATTGGAAAAACTAGCCCGCATTGCAGCTGTGCTGAGTTGGTTTGGAAATCGGCGTTATTGTTTTGAGCTAATGAAAAAAAAAAAAAATTGATTATTTCGATGTAATTTTCCTTTTTTTTTTTTCAAATAAACAGAAAAAGGAGAAATTTCACGTGACTAAAAATATAAAAGAAAAAAAAGAAGGTATTTATCCGTAAGAAGGTATATATCAATAGGAAAACAAAAAAGGCCCCTTCCACATTTAAGCCCCTCAATATTTTAATGATGATGAAACTTACCTGATACTAAAGACTACTTGATTCTCATTAAACCTGATGAGTTTAATAAAAATCGTTAGAGCCGTTTTTGAGAAAATCGAAAATAAACGTATAAAGTATTGAAATAAAACACCCCCTCCGTTTGACCAATTTTGAGAAAATTTTTGCTGTAACCTCGCGGACAAAATCATATACCAATACCCAATTTCAAATAAAGTTTATAGTTTTTGAGCTAGTCTGTTCACACCCACACGCACAATTTCGCGGCACTTGGTCAACTCAGGGGACCCCAAAATTGGTATTTCCGTTGAAAACCAGAAGTCGAAATTTTTTACGATCGCAATACTTTCCATTACTACATATATATCATATATAGGTAAGTGAAAGTAAACATATGTATAAAAAAAAAAAAAGGTAGGATAATATAAATTAAAATTAAATTTTAGAACTTCATGAACGCAAAATTACATTGATTCGCAATTTCTTCTTCAAATAACGAAAGCCCTTTTATTTTGTTTATTCCCCAATGTCGTTCAAATCAGATAAGTTTTAATAAAACGAATCCTTAGAAGGCAACCTTAAAATCGATATCAGTTTCATAATTAGCATACCCAATAACTTAGCAGCCAACCCTAATATTGGATAAGTTACAACATATCCATAACTGATCGAGTAACCTTAAAATCGATATTATTTTTGTTATCAGCACCCCTATTGATAATAATAGCTCTATTGATATATTTACCGATATGACTTCCATAAAAACGGTTAACCTAACAATATGTAACAATAGAAATTCGGAAAAAAAACAAACGTTTATCCTGAAATAATCAATTAAAAAAACTCACAACTCATTTTGTCTTCCTGTTATTTCATTATCTTATTTACGACATTATTTGTGAATACATTCCCATTCACATACTAAATTGTAAACAATCACATTTTTGTGAATATTTGCAATTTTCGCTGTGAATACAGGAATTTTTTTCATTACAATTGTATTCATATTTAAAAGTAATTTAGAATACATAAATTTGTATAGATGTCAACATAAAAGTCAAGATATGAATGAATTCTTATTCGCATTTATAATTTATATAATATAAACACGTATATGCGTTATAATTATATGAAAAGGAAAACGAATATTCGGTGAAATCATGATTACATGCTTGCTATCAGTGTTAAAAATTATAATCTATGTGAAAATTTACTGTAATAAAAATGACTAAAAATCTGACACCGATAATCTGGAGATCCGGATAAACGAGTTTTAATTCTATATCTAGCCTTACTTCCTTACACAATTGACAAGTAAAATGGGGTTAGTACTCAACCGGTGGATGCTAATAATAGTTACCTGACGTACCTGTGACCCTTCAGAACTAAAATAGTATCCTGAGATATGCGGCACACGAAGTGACCTATGAAATTCTATACTCGCAGCTATAGAATTCATTCCTACAATTTCCGTATCTGTTAAAGTGCACAAGTTTGAATAGGTAAACCAACAACAGTGCACGACACGGTAACACGGTAAACCAGAACACATCCTTAGCTCCGTAAAAAAAATATCATAAACAGAACATATAAAAATCTGGTGCGTGCGCGCAACACACAACTTTCACTTACCAACTTATTTAAATTAGAAATTGATGTGTTTGGTTAATTGCCATTTCTCAAATACACATTTTTCCACATTTATTTTTTATTTTTGGTTTTATTTGCTCTATAAAAATACTATTTTTTTTATTATTATGTAGAAGTTTTTACTTGTGGTCATTCGGCAATGCAAGCATAATACTCCAAGTCGTCTGATTTTATAATTCTCTATGTACTTGTTGAATATTTCATTTAGTTCCTATGAAAAAAATAATTTTCAATAAATGAATAGAGCATCTTTAATTATAAAGCATTGGTTTGTCATTAAAAGCGTACAGCGCATGCGTCAGCCTAAGGTGTTTTATGAGTTGACGGAATATTTTTTTTTTCCTCCTCTATATGTTTACTTGATTTTTTTTTTATACTTCATATGTAGCCATTTCTTATTTTTGGGCGTAATGGGAGACAGTTAATTTTTCCATATAAACAAAAACAAGGGTACTTTACAGGAAAACAAAAAAGGCCCCTTCCCCATTTAAGCCCCCTCAGAACATTTTAATAACGATAAAGCTTACCTGATATTAAATAACACCTTATTTTCATTAAACATGGCGAATTTGATCAAAATCATTAAAGCCGTTTTTGAGATAATCGAAAGAAAGGTATAAATTAGAAAAAAAAGTTATGAAATAAAGTGCCCCCTCCGTTAAACCAATTTTGATGAAAACTCGTTAAAGTCGGGAGTAAATAAAAAAAACACGTGAAACTGATACAAAATTTATTAAGTAAAGTACCCCCAGCGGTTGATCAATTTTCATAAAATTTTTACAGTCATATCTCGGGCATATTAATACATCAAATACTAAGTTTAATCAAAATCGTTAGAGCCGTTTTTGAGAAAATCGAAAAAAACGTTAAAAGTTATTAAATAAAGTACCCCCTCCCTTTGACCAATTTTTATGAACTTTTTGCTGTCACATCGCGCGCATGTACATACACTGAATACCCTATTTCAGTTTTGTACGGCCTATAGTTTTAGAGCTAGTCTGTTCACATATCACTACAGACACACACAGGGACACACACACAAACCATTCCTCGGGACATGGTTATTAGGACTCAGGGGACCAAAAAACGTGTATTTTTGTTGAAAACCGGAAGTCGAAATTTTTCACGATCGCAATAATGTCCCTCACTATATATTACATATATAGGTAAGTGAAAGTAAAAAATCCAGACTTTAAAATATGTACTTCAAAAGATTTCATGGAACAAACTTTAGATCCATATTTTCGAATGAAATATACTGTGATCCAACTAGAACAGAAATCTTTGTCAGTTACTTGAAATGCATTAGAGAAAAAAATTCAAAAAGTAGATTTAAATTTACTAGGGACTGTAAATACCCATTATATTGATTCCCATCCCCGTATATCGACATAAAATGGTTTGACGTACCTTGAATGAAGAAAATGATAAATCGAAAATTATAGTTTTGCAATAATTATAATACTCTATATCCTAGTAAATGAATGAGGAACAAAATGTTTCCTGTGAAGTTCCTAAATTTCATTTTTATGGATATTAATTCCCATTTATATTAATTGCGGCGTTTGGTTTCAAAACCGGTTACATCCATTTTTTCCAAAACCATTTTTTTTCAAGTTTTTAATGCGAGAAGTAATGTGTTAGACACGTTTTTTTAAAAAGACGTCTAGACCCTTAGAAAATCAATACTTAAATATACCATTTCTTATCATAAGCGGTTCCATCCAAGCTTCACTTTTCAGAAAACCTTCAATTTTTCGAAATCCCAAACGGTATCCATGTTTCTAAACAGTTGGATGATGTTGATACTCTACTAAGAAAAACGTTAAGGAGAAGACTGGAGAAAAATAGGTACCCTAGAATTCTACAAAGTTGTAATAGACAGTACAATGTCACCTATCCAAGAAAATATGGATGATACCAATATGGATGTGGGTCAACATCAAGATTTAAAAAATCTGGTGCGTGCGCGAAACACACAACTTTCACTTACCAACTTACTTAGATTAGAAATTGACGTGTTTTGCTAAATATCATTTCCCAAAGTCACACATTTTTCTACATTCATATCTTATTTTTGTTAATCGTTAAAGCCTTTTTTGAGTAAATAAAAAAAACACGTGAAAATGATACAAAATTTATTAAGCAAAGTCCCCCCTCCGGTTGATCAATTTTGATTCAATGTTGGCTATCGCATCTTTGGCATATACATACATCAAATACCCAGTTTGATCAAAATCTTTAAAGCCGTTTTTGAGTAAATAAAAAAAACACGTGAAAATGATACAAATTTATTAAGTAAAGTGCCCCCTCCGGTTGATCAATTTTGATGCAATGTTGGATATCGCATCTTTGCCATATACATACATCAAATACCCAGTTTGATCAAAATCTTTAAAGCCGTTTTTGAGTAAATAAAAAAAACACGTGAAAATGATACAAATTTATTAAGTAAAGTCCCCCCTCCGGTTAATCAATTTTGATGAAATTTTTACAGTCATATCTCGGGCATATAAATAGATCAAATACTCAGTTTAATCAAAATCGTTAGAGCGTTTTTTGAGAAAATCGAAAAAAACCTAAAAAGTTATTAAGTAAAGTACCCCCTCCCTTTAAGTAATCTTGATGAAATTTATGCTGTCACGTCACGGGCATATACCTGCACTAAATACCCAATTTTAGGATCGCACGGTTTATAGTTTTTGAGCTAGTCTGTTCACACACACACACACACACACACACACACACACACACACACACACACACACACACACACACACACACACACACACACACACACACACACACACACACACACACACACACACACACACACACACACACACACACACACACACACACACACACACACACACACACACACACACACACACACACACACACACACACACACACACACACACACACACACACACACACACACACACACACACACACACACACACACACACACACACACACACACACACACACACACACACACACACACACACACACACACACACACACACACACACACACACACACACACACACACACACACACACACACACACACACACACACACACACACACACACACACACACACACACACACACACACACACACACACACACACACACACACACACACACACACACACACACACACACACACACACACACACACACACACACACACACACACACACACACACACACACACACACACACACACACACACACACACACACACACACACACACACACACACACACACACACACACACACACACACACACACACACACACACACACACACACACACACACACACACACACACACACACACACACACACACACACACACACACACACACACACACACACACACACACACACACACACACACACACACACACACACACACACACACACACACACACACACACACACACACACACACACACACACACACACACACACACACACACACACACACACACACACACACACACACACACACACACACACACACACACACACACACACACACACACACACACACACACACACACACACACACACACACACACACACACACACACACACACACACACACACACACACACACACACACACACACACACACACACACACACACACACACACACACACACACACACACACACACACACACACACACACACACACACACACACACACACACACACACACACACACAGAGACCATTTCGCGGGACTTGGTCATTTCGACTCAGGGGACCCCAAAACATGTATTTCCGTTGAAAACCGGAAGTCGAAATTTTTCACGATCGCAATACTTCCACTTACTATATATTTCATATATAGGTAAGTGAAAGTAATAAAAATTTGTATATTTATAAAATAAAAACTATGTATATAATGTTCATATTAAATAAAGAGATTTGTTTTTAAAAAATGTCTATTCATAATTTAACCAAATTTGATGTTTTCTTATCAAAGCCAGGCACATCCAACATATTTTTTAATGTTAATGTTTTAATAAGATTTAAAAAATAGAATGTGATAAAAAGTTGTCAAAAATTTTTGTTTGAATGTAATTGTTAGGGAAATGACGAAAAAGATCACAAAAAAAAAATTGTTAAAGTGATTAATTTTTTACTTTCACTTACCTATATATGAAATATATAGTAAGTGGAAGTATTGCGATCGTGAAAATTTTCGACTTCCGGTTTTCAACGGAAATACACGTTTTGGGGTCCCCTGAGTCGAAATGACCAAGTCCCGCGAAATGGTCTGTGTGTTTGTGTGTCTGTGTGTGTGTGTGTGTGAACAGACTAGCTCAAAAACTATAAACCGTGCGATCCTGAAATTGGGTATTTAGTGTAGGTATATGCCCGCGATGTGACAGCATAAATTTCATCAAAATTACTTAAAGGGAGGGGGTACTTTACTTAATAACTTTTTAATTTTTTTTTGATTTTCTCAAAAACGGCTCTAACGATTTTGATTAAACTGAGTATTTGATCTATTTATATGCCCGAGATATGACTGTAAAAATTTCATCAAAATTGATTAACCGGAGGGGGTACTTTACTTAATAAATTTTGTAACATTTTCACGTGTTTTTTTTATTTACTCTATATCGGCTTGAACGATTTTGATCAAACTGGGTATTTAGTGTATTTATATGCCCGAGATATGACTGTAAAAATTTCATCAAAATTGATCAACCGGAGGGGGGACTTTACTTAATAAATTTTGTATCATTTTCACGTGTTTTGTTTATTTACTCAAAAACGGTTTTAACGATTTTGATCAAACTTAGTATTTAATGTATTTATATGCCCGGGATATGACTGTAAAAATTTCATCAAAATTGATCAACCGGAGGGGGGACTTTACTTAATAAATTTTGTATTATTTTCACGTGTTTTGTTTATTTACTCAAAAACGGTTTTAACGATTTTGATCAAACTTAGTATTTGATGTATTTATATGCCCGGGATATGACTGTAAAAATTTCATCAAAATTGATCAACCGGAGGGGGGACTTTACTTTATAAATTTTGTATCATTTTCACGTGTTTTGTTTATTTTCTCAAAAACGGTTTTAACGATTTTGATCAAACTTAGTATTTGATGTATTTATATGCCCGGGATATGACTGTAAAAATTTCATCAAAATTGATCTACGGGAGGGGGGACTTTACTTAATAAATTTTGTATCATTTTCACGGTTTTTTTTTAGTTACTCAAAAACGGCTTTAACGATTAAAAAAAATAAGATATGAATGTAGAAAAATGTGTGACTTTGGGAAATGATATTTAGCAAAACACGTCAATTTCTAATCTAAGTAAGTTGGTAAGTGAAAGTTGTGTGTTGCGCGCACGCACCAGATTTTTTAATTGATCTTTTTTTGATCAGTCCTGAAAAACTGTTGAAAATGGATGTAGCCGGTTTTGAAACCAAACGCCTCAATTATTTCTTACATATCACCCAAAATGGGAATTGCTGTCACGAAGGATCATTCTATAGAGGCATCGTATGTAAATGGCATTTCCTAATTTTTTTATACTTTATCAGTTCATTATTATTAAGTAGTCCAATGTCCAACTGTGTTACAGTTACACTCACCCGTTTTAAAGAATATATGGAGCGGGATAGCTCATTGGTAAGGTCCTGAGTTTGAATCTGGTTTGGCGCAGGATATCTTTGATATTCTGTCACATATGAGGCGTAGAATTCCAAAACCAGCCAAGTTCATTTCCAGATTTTTTTTTTTACTTTCACTTACCTATATATGAAACATATAGTAAGTGGAAGTATTGCGATCGTGAAAATTTTCGACTTCCGGTTTTCAACGGAAATACACGTTTTGGGGTCCCCTGAGTCAAAATAACCAAGTCCCGCGAAATGGTCTGTGTGTGTGTGTGTGTGTGTGTGTGTGTGTCTGTGTGTGTGTGTGTGTGTGTGTGTGAACAGACTAGCTCAAAAACTATAAACCGTGCGAACCTGAAATTGTATATTTAGAGTAAGCATAAGCCCGCGATGTGACAGCAAAAATTTCATCAAATTTGCTCAAAGGGAGGGGGTACTTTATTTAATAACTTTTTACGTTTTTTTCTATTTTCTCAAAAACGGCTCTAACGATTTTGATTAAACTGAGTATTTGATCTATTAATATGCCCGAGATATGACTGTAAAAATTTCATCAAAATTTATCAACCGGAGGGGGGACTTTACTGAATAAATTTTGTATCATTTTTACGTGTTTTTTTTTATTTCCTCAAAAACGGTTTCAACGATTTTGATCAAACTGGGTATTTAATATATGTATATGCTAAAGATGTGATACCCAACATTTCATCAAAATTGATCAACCGGAGGGGGCACTTTACTGAATAAATTTTGTATCATTTTCACGAGTTTTTCTTATTTACTCAAAAACGGATTTAACGATTTTGATCAAACTGGGTATTTGATGTATGTATATGCCAAAGATGTGACACCCAACATTTCATCAAAATTGGTCAAACGGAGGGGGGACTTTACTGAATAAATTTTGTATCATTTTCAGGAGTTTTTCTTTATTTACTCAAAAACGGATTTAAGGATTTTGATCAAACTGGGTATTTGATGTATGTATATGCCAAAAATGTGACACCCAACATTTCATCAAAATTGGTCAAACGGAGAAGGCACTTTATTTCATAATTTTTTTTCCAATTTTTACCTTTTTTTCGATGATCTCAAAAACGGCTTTAATGATTTTTATCAAATTCGTCGAGTTTAATGAAAATTAGGTGTTTTTTAATATCAGGTAAGCTTTATCATTATTAAAATGTTCTGAGGGGGCTTAAATGGGGTAGGGGCCTTTTTTGTTTCCTACAATGTACCTTTGTTTTTGTTTATATGGAGAAATTAACTGTCTCTCGTTACGCCAAAAATGAGAAATGGCTAAATATGAGCTATGATAAAAATAAAGAAAACATATAGAGAAGAAAAATATTAATAATATAAAGTCAACTCATAAAACTTTTTGAGCCCACGCATGCGGAGAACGCCTTTAATGACAGACCATTGTTCATGATTAAAGCCTTTCTGTTCATTTGAGAAGTGGCAATTAACAAAACGCATTAATTTCTAATCTAAGTAAGTTGGTAAGTGAAAGTTGTGTGTTGCGAGCACGCACCAGATTTTTTACTTTCACTTACCTATATATGAAATATATAGTAAGTGGAAGTATTGCGATCGTGAAAATTTACGACTTCATGTTTTCAACGGAAATACACGTTTTGGGACCCCCTGAGTCGAAATAACCAAGTCCCGCGAAATGGTCTGTGTGTGTGTCTGTGTGTGTGTGTGTGTGTATGTGAACAGACTAGCTCAAAAACTATAAACCGTGGGAACCTGGAATTGGGTATTTAGTGTAGGTATATGCCCGCGATGTGACAGCAAAAATTTCATCAAAATTGCTCAATGGGAGGGGGTACTTTATTTAATAACTTTTTACGTTTTTTTCGATTTTCTCAAAAACGGCTCTAACGATTTTGATTAAACTGAGTATTTGATGCATTAATATGCCCGAGATTCGACTGAAAAAATTTCATCAAAATTAATCAACCGGAGGGGGTACTTTACTAAATAAATTGTGTCCCACTTTTGTGTTTTTTTTTTTTATTTACCCAAAAACGGCTTTAACGATTTTGATCAAACTTGGTATTTAGTATATGTATGTGCCCGCGATGTGACAGTAAAAATTTCATCAAAATTGATTAACCGGAGGGGGGACTTTACTTAATAAATTTTGTATCATTTTCACGTTTTTTTTTTATTTACTCAAAAACGGTTTTAACGATTTTGATCAAACTTGGTATTTGATGTATTTATATGCCCGAGATGTGACTGTAAAAATTTCATCAAAATTGATCAACGGGAGGGGGGACTTTACTTAATAAATTTTGTACCATTTTCACATGTTTTTTTTATTTACTCAAAAACGGTTTTAACGATTTTGATCAAACTTGGTATTTGATGTATTTATATGCCCGAGATATGACTGTAAAAATTTCATCAAAATTGATCTACAGGAGGGGGGACTTTACTTAATAAATTTTGTATCATTTTCACAGGTTTTTTTATTTACTCAAAAACGGCTTTAACGATTAACAAAAATAAGATATAATGTAGAAAAATTTGTGACTTTTGGAAATGATTATTAGCAAAACACGTCAATTTCTAATTTAAGTAAGCTGGTAAGTGAAAGTTGTGTGTTGCGCGCACGCACCAGATTTTTTTAAAATAGTTTTTCTATTAGATTATCATTAGGTGGGAGGATTTCTACCAAAAGAGGTTAAATCATATTGAAAACGGCCCTACAAAAATAAGGTCTGTTCCAAATCCAGCCAGATAATCTATAGAAAAACTATTTTAAAAAAAATAAAAATCTGGAAATTGGACTTGACTGGTTTTGGAATTCTACGCCTCATATAGTCTAAGTGGTCGAGATACCATCCTGGGGCAAACTCAGCCTCTAAAATTTGGGTACTCTTGATTGAAAAATTGAGTACCTGGCGGTTGAGCGAAATCACGGTCAAATCACCTCCTTGCACGACTGCTGACCAAGAAACAGTACTGAACCCAAGACCCTTCATGGTTTGCAGTGGTACATGTTTTCATTTTATTAATCAATTTTTTTTTCCGAATAAAAGTTATTTATTGTTTTTCCCAAGAACCCTGAAAGTCTCGTTGGAATACATGTAAATATATATATAGTGGAGTATTTTTATGACTCACTATCTCAATAATGACAGAACCGACCCTATCACAATACGCAAAGTATAGAAATAGACTAACTTGATTTATTGTATTCTACATATATTTATTAATAGTAAAACTAATAAATAATCCGTTAGTACAAATCACTTTTCATCAATAGGGGAGAGCGGGGTTGGTTGGCATAGGGGGTACGTTGGCCATTGGCTTATAGTTTCCCTCACACCTGTTGTGAAGGCCCCACCATTGTACCATGTGACCTGCTCGACCTCGGGAGTCTTGTCCTGAGTTTTCAATCCGATGCTAACAGTGTAGATAAGAGTGTGGTTTGTTGATTGATTTTACAACAAGTAAGTAAATTTTTATATTTTCAGTAAAGTTGGTTTAAAGGCATGGCAAAACATTTTACTCCGATTCTGTTCACATAGTCCCAAACTCCTTTGAAAAACCTAACCTTTCGACGAACCAGTTTCTTGTTTGATTGTTCTCCCCTGTCCTGGCAGCCATCTTTTATATGATCTCTCCTGTGGGGTTAATTGGCTAACTTTAACTTTTTTTTTGGCGCAGTAGCAATTCACAAAAGCAAGGTAAACGTGATCAAAGGCGAAACTACCAATTGCCTTTAGTTCCAGCGAGGAAGATGAGAGCAATTTTTCTTATGTAAAAAGTGACGACAGTCTAAACTTCTATCTTCTTATATTGTCATTATATTTTCCCTTAAAAGCAGTTAAAAACCGATTCAAAATAATAGTACCATTATAGAGCAGCTTTTAATAACAATCATATGTGTCAGGCAGTACTTGAATGAGATGGCTAAACAATCCCACCTTCTAGGCCAACCTGACCCACATAGGGGGTTAATTGTCATACTCTGGATTGAAGAATTCTTCACTTTTCTATGATCTTAGTTTTAAATAATATGTTGTTAAAAAAATAGTTGAAGTACTCTAATACTTGGATTTTACGTAGGGATTATATTAACAGGAACGACTCAACAATCAAAAAAGTGAAAACTGTTGCCAACCAACCCCGCTCTCCCCTATATTTTAATAGTTAATCTTCGGATATATTGCTAAATGGTGCTTTTAGATTAAACAAAGCTCATCGATTTCTACTCTGAATAGATTGGCTAGAGAAAGTTATGAGTTAGGCAAATAGCACCAGATTTTTTTATTTATAAATAAAATAATACTAATGGAATGATTTTTCGACAGCGTAGAAGGTAAATGCATAAAACATGGATAAACAAGTCACAACAAAAACAGCAGGAAGAGTTGGTTTAGGAACAAAAATATCCAAAGAAGAACCTTGACAGTACTGTAAATGTAAACTACTTAAAGGGACCTTTCACAAACAGAGAGAGTAAGTAAGGTCGTAAACAGGAAGATAACTGACGTCATGCTCAGCTGAGAGCCCACTTGATCCCGCTGAGGAAATCGATATTGTGAGGATGCAGGGAGCAGTTGTTGCTTAGAGAATATCCTGCACCAGCCACATTATTTTATTTTACAGAAAAAACTTTAAATAATTGTGTCTCAAAACCCGCAGATGGGTGAGATTGTGTAGAAAATTTAAATACAGCAAACACGACTGTTTTAATTAATTTTATTTGTCAAAAAACATATGAACATTATTCAGAGCTAGAATTAAACATTGGTATCTAAAATTCAGATTATTTATGTGAAAATAAATAAATTAAAAACAAAAAAATGGAATAAAATTTAGAAATAAAATATATTGTAACGTGAAACACAAAACATATGACTTTTTCTTGGAACAGTTACCAACTGTTCTAGTAAATGCTTGTCACTGATCTAAAACCTTCCTTCTATTTAAGTAATTTATAGAACTTACAAATAATTACACTCAATTGTAGTATGAAAACCGTAATTTTAATCTGCAATAAAAGAAATATTGAGGCCAATAATTGAGATAAACACCATCTCTTAAGTTGGTCAAAACTGCACACAAAGAGCCAAATTTTATAAAGATAGGTTAAGTAGTTTCAGATTTTACTCTCGACAACTCAACTGGACACGAGATTTTTGTACATATAAAGATGTATATATGTATACACAAACACACGCAAAACGAAAAAGCAACAAGCAAAAAAGTGATAAAACATGATAGAAGTAGTTTTTTTTTTTCAATTATATGTTGCCTTATCAAGGTAAGGTTAGATAAATAAAAAATAAAAAACTTTATACTTTTACTTAAGATAAAAGGAACTCAAAGGACTTAATAATGTAGATAAATTTCAGGTTTTATTTTTGTTTTGCAATGTTTATTCCAGATAATGTTCAGCTACACAAGTGTTACAAGTACAGTAAACCCCAAAGAAGAGATGGTTTTAGAGCAACTTAATTTCTTCGTAGATTAGGATTCTGGAATAAAGAGGGTTAGTTATATAACTTTATTAGAAAGAAAAATTGCATTTGTAAGTTTTCCAACTATCCAAAAAACAAAAAAAAAAAAAGAAAAGAAAGTGGATATAATTAGTATTGCGACCTTCAGAACCCACCGCCGAGGATACCGATTCAAATTTAAGATAAGGGACACCTTATTTTCCGAGGATGGCCAATTAAATGCAGAGAAACAACGTCGATTAAGGATTTTGGCGCGGGTTCTGGTGCCATTTCTCCACAACTTGCCTATTTTACTACGCGGGTTATTCAGGTAAAATTAGAACCCTGCCAGGATAATTTGGCAAACGTTATAATGAAGGTACTACACTGAGACAGGTGGCTTCTTTTAAGAGTGCTAAATTCAGATGTAAAAGATGGAAGATAATAAACTGCAAGAGCGTGCAGTACAAGGAAATAAAAAATACTCCTACAATATGCTTGGATCGCAGCTCGGGCAGTTGTCATTAATGAAACGTCCAATCTTTTAAAGTACCGTGGCACATTAGGAAATTTTTTTATTCAGCGGCCAAAAATCTATAACTCCAGACCAAATTATGTTAATCGAATAATTCTTTTTTCATTAATAAACAAGATATTTCCTTTATTAGTGGCAATAAAAAAAAATAAATAAATCCCATCACTGTAGGTATTTCATATTAATTTTTATTTAATTTAAATAAAATAGTTCATTAGGTACAGGGTAAAAACTAGAGAATAAAATGAGCCAGTATTACTATCTGTTGAGCTTTCTGCTTGTATAAATGCCTTTTTCAGACATTTCCTTCTTTTGAATTTTTTAAAACTAATTATTGTCTGAAGAAGAAAAAATCCGAAAAAAAAAATTAAAAATATCCAGTTTTTTAGAAATTTCAACAGAAAAAAAAGTATTTTCAAATAATTCAACTAGAATGATATTTAATGATTTAGTATAACCCCTGGCCGAAAATAATTTAAATGTTCAAATATAAGAATTTAAATATTGCAATCGCTGTATCGCATTTGATTGATCAAATCCTATAATGGCATTTAACTCCCTTTTACTAACCCTTAACGACTGTGAAAAAAATCAGAACCAATTATTGCCAATAAGAGAATTTATGTCAATTTGAATTTTTTTAAAAAAATTTTTTGGTAAATTAAAATAGTTAACATGTATGGTATTAAAAAGAATTTTTATCCAATAATTTTACTGAGCATAAAGCTGAACAGATAATAATACTGACTCACGTCATTCTCTATGGATTACTCTGTACCTAATAAACTATTTTATTTAAATTAAAGTAAAGAAAGGATTCATATAAAAATTAATATGAAATACTTACAGTCATGGGGTCTACATTTTTTTTATTGGCTCTATTAAGAAAATATCTTGCTCATTAATGAAAAATGAATTATTCGATTAACTTAATTTGGTTGTAGATTTTTGGCCGCTGAATCACACAATTTTCCCACTGTGCGTTGGCTCAATTTCAATGCTGAGGAACATTTGTGATTTTTTTTGTAAAACTGCACACAATGGGCCAAATTTTATAAAGATAGATTAAGTAGTTTCAGATTTTACTCTCGACAACTCAACTGGACACGAGATTTTTGTATATATAAAGATGTATATATGTATACACAAACACACGCAAAACGAAAAAGCAACAAACTAAATAAGCAAAAAAAAAACCTCCCTAGTGTCCAACAACTAACTACTATATTTCATATTTAATAATTATTATAATTATATTTAATAAAAATGGTTTTGTTACTTTGAAGCGGTTTTCATTCTGATAAAGTGCTGTAAGCCATTCTGCATTAGATTAGTATAAAAAATATTTTTTATGTTAGTTATTCTCGGAAACCCTTTGTGTCTATTTCATGTAGTAGATTGTAGGGGTTGGTTGGCAACAGTTTTCACTTTTTTTATTGTTGAGTCGTTCCTGTTAATATAATCCCAATGGGGCTGATACCACTGTAAACTCCAACTCCTTCAAATATTTTTTTCACAATATAATATTTAATACTAAGATCATAGAATATTGAAGAATTTGTCAATCCAGAGTATGCCAATTAACCCCCTATGTGGGGCAGGTGGGCCTAGAAGGTGGGGTTGTTTAGCCATCTCATTTAAGTACTGCCTGACACATATTATTGTTATTAAAAGCTGCATTATAATGGTATAATAATTTTGATTCGATTTTTAACAGCTTTTAAGGGAAAATAGAATGACAATATAAGAAGATAAAAGTTTAGACTGTCGTCTCTTTTTGCATAAGAAAAATTGCTCTCATCTCCCTCGCTGGAACTAAAGACTTGGTAGTTTCACCTTTGATCATGTTTACCTTGCTTTTGTGAATTGCTACCGCGCCAAAAAAAAAAGTTGAAGAGAGCCAACTAACCCCACAGGAGAGATCATATGAAAGACGACTGCCAGGACAGGGGAGAACAATCAAACAAGAAATTGGTGAGTCGAAAGGCTATGTGAACAGAATCGGAGTCAAATGTTTTGCCATTCCTTTAATCCAAATTTACTGAACATATAAAAATTTACTTACATGCTGTAAAATCAATCAAAGAAGCACACTCTTCTCTACACTGTTAGCAACGGATTGAAAACTCAGGACAAGACTCCCGAGGTCCAGCGGGTCACATGGTACAATGGTGATGCCTTCACAACAGGTGTGACGGAAACTATAAGCCAATGGCCAACCTACCCCCTATGCCAACCAACCCCGCTCTCCCCTGCGAGAACCTTCTACGCTTCTCGGAACATCCTAGAATGTTTGATTTCGGACTAAATAAAAGCAATGGACTTGTGGAATCTTAGCCTTGCTCTGTACATCGAAGCATATGGTTACATTTGTGTCACTGCATTGTCACGAATAGTTACTTTTTGTAGCGATGATAATTTGAGTTTGTATATTATGTCTGGCATAAATTATAATTTTCTTCTTATAAAAACTATTTAAAACCACAGAAGTTTGTTTGTTTGGTTTAACGTCACTTTATGCCACTAAGGCGAGTGGGAGTCCTAAATTTTGCATATCCAGGTTTTATTAGGATAGGGATTTTTAACGAGTACCTGACATCGTGCAGGCTCAGGACCTCCATTTTACGTCCTATCCGAGGGACGGCATAGACAAGGATTTTTCACTCCCATTAAAAAATCCCATGGACCACCTCGGGACGCGAACTCGCGACCTTTAGTATAGAAAGTTTCTATGCTAACCACTACACCACAAGTGGACTCACCCACAGAAGTGTTACAAAGCTATAAAAAAACGAATCGATCATAAATAAAAATACACTAATTTAAGTATTGGAAAGAAAATAAATGTATTAATTGGTTAAAAAAAATAAGATAATTTACATACCAAACAACGACGTCCTTACATACATACTGGAATTCAGAAATAAAACTGGACTTACCTGTAAAAAAAAAAAAGTAAATAATTAGTTTGCTATAATGAATACATGATATTAAGATAATTTTAAAACACAACAAAATATATAAACAGAACAGACTGGAAAGCAAGAATCAAGAATGCTTGTACGAATACTATCTTAAATAGAAACACATTCATTCCCTATCGCCCAAGAAGAACACTATAGTTCTTATACTCATGTAAATATTATGAATTCGTATATACCTTAAACGCGGGTTACCAGAGCCCTGGGGGGGGTGGGGGGACTCGAGCCCAAAAACTGAAAAATGATGTTTGGTTCTCTGAGTATTTTCGACATAAGTTTAACGACATATTTCAATGCTATGCTGGTAGGCAGAAGCACTAGGTTGACCATAGTGCGAGTTTAGGAGGTTTGAGAAGTCACCAATAGGAACAGAACTAGTTTTGCGAACTACGCTCCTGTTGTTCGTTTATTTCACTCTGCAAACTTTAGCCTGTATAGACATCAGGAATAGCCTAAACCTGAAGCTAAGCTCATACATTTCGTCCTAAATTTATTGTCAAAGCAAATTACGGTCTTTTTTAAGTCCTAAATACCTCATATATGTAACAGAATGTTATTAAGTAGAGCTGGGACACATTATCTAAACATACGGGTTACTTGAGCCATGACCACATTTAAAATTTTTAAATCCTAATTTCATGTTGGCCGGTACCTGTAAGCCGCTGACGTTACTGCCGGAAACTTGGAAAAATGCCTGGAAGCTGTAAGGAGTAAGAGGATGACGTAGCGAGAAGCGGTGGGATTTAATAAAATCCCAATTAGCAAAGCCACTTTCAGAAGGAATGGCAAGCTTCAAAATAGCTGAATTAGTGCCTTTAGATTAAAATCAGATTTTAAGCCGTTTGCTAAATCAAGACAAAGATGTCCTAGAAATAGGCAACTTTGTTCTGGTAAAATGGAACAAGACGGAGTATCCAGGGGTCATCCTCGCTATAATAATAGGTCCCCCAAAACTAATAAAACGAGGTTTATTTTATTTGACAGGACTCTAAACATTGTTACACGCTCAATTAATGATGTATGAACAATATCTCTAAAGTGTTGCTCAAAATAATGTTTAAATTATATTTTTCAAAACTAGCATTATTAAAATTATGTTTTAAAATAATATTTGTCTTTAAAATGAACGTTTTGATCTTTACTGGATGTTCAGAAATTATTTTTTTTAATAAACACCCTCTTACTTGGAACCAAACTGCCTTCAAATAGTATTTTAAATGGGAATTGAGTCTGGGGTCAAGAAACGCGACCTTATGGTTAACTTGAGCCCAAATTAAAAAAAAATAAATAAATAAAAATATTTACTACGACATAAACAATGCATATATGTTAATATGTTAAAGTATTCATAATGAACTGTAGTTTAATAATATAAGGTGACTATGTCAAAGAAAACAATATGTTGTGTCTATTTTCAAGAATAATGTTAAAAGTTTCAAAATCCGGGCTCAAGTAACCCGCGTTTACGGTATTCAAAAAATGATACTAAAAAAATTATTTTATTCCTAAATTCGATTTTCGGTAATTTTTATACAACTTTTGAATAGTTGGGACCATAATGTATAGAGAATGTTGTGAATGCTCACCTTGGCAGGGAGAAAAGCTATTTGTCTAATTTTGTAGCCGCCAAAGAATTCCTACGAAATTCAAGGACTCAGGTGAAATACTGAGGCCAAAACGTTGCACATCCTGCATTAGTTTTATCTTTTCATAAATTTAGACATTCGAGGTTGGAGAGGTCAATGGATATAACTTGCATGCAACGAAAGCGTGTTAATAATAATTATATCTGCTACAGTTAATTATTTAACATTAGAAAAATTAACAAACAGCCACTCTGATCTAAACGAAGTTATAATGTCAAAAAGAAATACATTTGTTCTGCACGTATTCTACAAAATATTTGTACAATCGCAGTGATATACAAGATTTTCTCAAATAAATATATAAGAGCTACATTCTTCATTATTGTGGAAGACCACACCTTCTTTCCATTCTCGAAAAACATGATCGTTCAGTCTAAAACTCGATTATTATTTCTATACTTAGAAAAAAAATTAATGGTTCATTATCTGAAAATGTGTAAATTGTAGGTCCGGTCCATTTTCGACCACAAATATGAGAGCTAGTTACTAGAAAAAAATAGGAACTATTTCGTTTTGACTACCGACCAGGGGCTGCGATCACTTGCCTCCGTTGTCAGATTTTGGTTATTAAGGGAAAGCTATCCTGAGGTCAATAGCTATTTCAATCCCTCACTTAAAAAAACTAGTGAGTTTCCACGCATTTCTTCACTTAACTATTTTTTTCGATTGAAAATGCTAACAGTTTTAGATTTTGCAGTCTTTTTCATTTTTAACCCAATTACAGAGATAAAAAAATAATGAAAACTTTGAAACGTTCACTCCCTCACCTATTTTCTGTTACATCAACAACAACCTCCCCCAGGTTTCAAGCATTCACTTTCTTACTGATGGCCCTTCTAGCCAGTATAAATACAAATCTATGTTTTATTTTTTTCAATATTAACTGATGGAGGAATTGCCAGATTTGCAAAAAATACACGATGAATGAGGAACCCACGCATCATTGAAACTAAATTAAGATAAAACCCATTCCAAGAAGTTTTAAATTCCTCTTATGTCAGGTCCCTAACTTAGAATATCCTATTTTTGAAAGAAAAATAAATAAAATTACACTGTAAAATTTTGTTTATTTTTCATTTAAATGTATTATATAGCTGATGGATGCTTAGATACAGAGGCTATCACTTTTCCTCTTATGTTTAAAATAGCTAGTGGTAACTCCAAAGTGAATTAATAAAAAAAGAAGTAAGGAAAAATAAGTTAAAATTACAATAAAGAGAACTATCTTAACAACTCGTCAGAAACTAATACCTTCATTTTCCTTGTAAATGTAAATAATTGATCATTATTAAAGTAATTAGTCGAGTTCTCAGTCAGCATAAACGATGCCAAACGCATCCGTACTTGGCGAGGTCAAATAACACTGCAAATCAGCGTGTCTTTCGTGGCGTTCCTATCTCTCCCGGTTAGTATATTTTTACGTTTTTCAATGTTTATAAATTGATGTATACACATCTAAAAATATTATTTCTAAACCATATTAAACATTCCTTGTTTTACTCGGGGTTGTTTTAGTAATCATCTAAAAAAAATTGGAAACTAGTGATAAAATTCCATAAATCTAGCATTTTATGATTAAAAATAGCTGTAGATGTTTTCCAAATTTGATTTGGATTATGACATTGGTGTCATTAAACAGCGCATTCCATGCCATTTAATATGATATACAGAAATGTATGGGTTGGTACTAAAGAAATATATCATATGAATATGAAGGTAGTTTATGCATACAATTTTATTATATATAAATATCAAATGAAACGGCATGGAATGCGCTGTTAAACGACACCAATCTCACAGTCCTAGTGTAATTTGAAAAACATCTAGAACTATTTTTAATCATAAAATGCTAGATTTATGGAATTTTATCATTAGTTTTCAATTTTTTTAGTAATGAGCAACTTTTAATTTTTTTTAGTAACTTTCATCCCACTTTTATATTTTTTGTATGAGTAGATATAATAATACCTATTTTTTAAAAAAAATATAAAAAATTTAAAAGATACCCTTTTCGAGAAAATTGAAATTAAAATTTTAAGCTAGGTTTTAAGAAAATTTCTTTAGTACCCACCTATACATTGCTGTATATAATATTAAACGGCATCGAATGCGCTTTTAAAAGACACCAATCTCATAGTCCTAGTCAAATTCGGAAAACACCAACAGCTATTTTTAATCATTATTTTTTCCGTTTCTGGACCTATTTTTGAGGGCTTTAGAGACCAATAATGCAGAAACGGGAAAACATATCTCAGTAATATTTCACAATTGTTCTAGTAGATACAAGTAGTACCCATATACCACATTTCAAGAAAATCTGAGATGGCGAGGTTCAAAATGATATATTTTTGTGTTGGTTTGACGAGGAATACGAGAATATGTATATTTAATTAGATTAAATCGACCAAGATAATAGATCTAATTATTTTCATGTTCTATTGAATATATGTGTTGCTTATTTGACAGTGTTCTTCCCAACGATGGCGTCAGCTATTAAGGGTTCAAGGACAGTGACAAACTGGTCTAGGTCCATTGATTATGGCTGCTCGGAGTCAGTATGCGTCCCTGAGGAATTATATACCTCCACCCCGCTACTGATATCCTGAAAAACCACACCGCGATTATCGATTAGATAAACAGGGCAGGGTTGTCATTTCTACGCCCGGTCAGTGTAAGTCGCCTCTAGTAGCCTGACGGGACTCAAATACAATTTCTACTCATCCTCACCCCCTTATTTCTATACTTGCTTCCTCTTTCATTCTTGATAACTCACCGAGGGGTCTGAAAAGGAGATGGCCTCGAGAATTAAGAACTATTATTAGAGCGCTATTAATGGGCAGTTTCTCTTTAAACCTATGCAAGTCATTTTAATAACTGAATTTTTTTTTTTAATACAGAATATAATAATAAACGCAATTCAAAAGCAAAACAAAAAAAAAAATATATACAAGTTTCGATTTAATAGATGTACATATTTGTGTTTCCCTGTCTTCCACTTATAATATTATCCAACAAACAAAATAGCAGCGCTTTATAAGGACTAGATTTTTTTTTTTTAAGCGTATCTATCAAACTCTCATTCCTATTTTTAGTTTAAGATCAGCGATTTTAATCAAAAGTGAAAAATAAATTGAGTCAAATTTAAGACAACCTTAATATAATATTTTTCTTGGCAAATATCTCAAGCTACGCCTAATTTTAAACGCTTCATAATGTCAAGAGATGACATGATAGCAAGGCTGATGCCTTCAAATGTTTCCTTTCGTTAATTCAACGTAAAGTTTCAATGATAAATCAAAACTAATACTTCAACCTGAAACATTTACATGGAATGCTTTTTGGACGGAAGAGGTCAGATTACATATACTAAAGAAGCAAATTACATAAAAAAGATAGGTGGTCACCTGTGGTGTAGTGGTTAGCATGGCAACCTACAATACTAAAGGTCGCGGGCTCGCGCCCCGTGGTGGCTCTAGGATTTTTAAAGGGAGTAAAAAATCCTTAGCTATGCCGTCCCTTTGATAGGACGTAAAATGGAGGTCCCGCGCCTGTACGATGTCAGGTACTCGTTAAAGATCCCTATCCTAATTATACCTGGATAGGCAAAATTTCGGACTCCCACTGTAGCATCGTCCGATTAGCCTTAGTAGCATAAAAATGGACTGAAGGATGTATAAATATGCAAATTATATTAATAATTAAAAAGTTGCAAAAATAGCATCTAAAGTATATGAAAATATCAGGGTAAGGGTTGAAGAAGGAAAATGGTAGTTCATCCGAGAGGACACCACCTCAGAGAGGAACCAATGGGTAGCAACCACGAAAGGTTGCCCTTGAAAAAGTACTTCCCTACCTTGCGGGCATGTTTGGAAGCAAAGAGTGGGTTCTCCCAGACTATTGGATTTCGCAATTCCTTACCGGGCATGCTGCTCCTAAATTCCATAGCTTTGGAAAAGATATAGGTCTTCAGTGCCCCACAAGAGAAGGTCGTTATAATTGCACTTCCTTTGTCTAAGTCTAGGCTAGTCGAGGATACTGGGCTCTACGTCCTCACGGAGAACGTAAGGAGTTCCCTGAATCGATGAAAGAAAGGAACTACCCGTACTATAGAGAGTTTGTGTACGGGTGGAAAGAAGCCCGATGGATCAGGAGTTTTCAACCTTGGAAGAAGGTGAACATCTCATGGGAGACTACCGGACAGAGGGCTACCCACTGGATAGAAGGTAGTATTTATATAAAATGAATGAAGATTTTTAATAGAGAAGATCAAATATAAAACCAATGTTGCTGAAAGGCAAGGTATGGTGGACATAAAAATAAATAGTATTTAAAGTATTCAGGATTGTGAATCAGGCTATTTGAACAATACAAACATGATGTTAACGACGTATAATCTTTGATAAGTAGAGTATTTCTCAACGCCAGGTTTTCCTCAATAGATATTTCATTCAATTAGATTATTTATTCGATTATTATTTAGTAAATTTTCATCTCATTCAGAGGTAAAAAGCGTGCATACCCCAAATTATGAAAAATAAATAAAGTTATAAATATAAGAAAAATGATTTGCATGTGTTGTTTTTTTTAGACAAATGTTTAATTTATGGAGGAGAATAAATTACATTACAACTTGAATCGTTCTACAAAATGAAATAAAAAATCATGGAAATCAGAAAACAAGGAAATAGTTATTTATGTTAATTTCTTCAGACTTGAATTCCTAATTTCTTGAGACTTCAGCTATGAGTATACGAAGAGTGCATCAGAATTTCCTTAAAAAAAACAAAAAAAATATGTTTTCGATTTTCAAGGAAAGAAATTGAAGTAGCTCTCTCTTAATCTGAGATTCTATTGTTTTGTCAGGTTTGAATTTCATTTTATTTGAGGAAGAAGAAACAAACTTTACAAGGAAATACACCTAAAATTATTTTTACAAAAAATAAACAAGAAAGGTTCATGGTTATTTAAAACACGATCATTAATAAGGTAATTACAACACCATTACGTAATACACCTTTGTTTTTTTTTCAAACATAAGTTAACTGATTTAATTTAATCATGCATATTTTTCTTTGGATTTCCCCAGTTTTTGTGGTTTAGTTTTAGAACGGATGTCAATTTAATATTTAATATTCCTTTTTTTTGTTTAGTTTTTTTGCCTGTTATCCTCATTATTTTTCTAATTCCTTTAGTAATAAACCCATATGTTTAATGTATTACATAAATAAAAATATACTTATGATTTTTTGTGTTAATATTGTTTTTTGAGAAATCCGAAAAATAAAAATATTATTATTAATATCGGGACATGAGGAAATGAAAAGGCGAATCTAGCTGCCAATAAAAATCAAGTTCATTGGATTAATGTCGAACTGCCATTACTAGACCTGGTCTGGGGGGAGGGGGGGTCACCTGTAGTGTGGTGATTAGCATAGGAACTTACAATACTAATGGTCGCGGGTTCGCGTCCCGCAGTGGCCCTAGGATTTTTATTGTGTAAAAAATCTTTGGCTATGCCGAGCCTCGGATAGGATGTAAAATGTAGGTCTTAGTCATGAGAGTAGAAGGGTACTATCCTAGGGAGATTCCTATCCTAATAATACCTGGATAGGCAAAATTTATGACTCTCATTGTAGCATCGTCCGATTATCGATAGTAGCATAAATGGATTAAAACAAAGAAACTAGACCTGATCAGAATAGTGAGAGAAGAAATAATCAAAGAATGGCAACAGTTTTACGACTGGGAGTCAGGTTCCAATGGGAAGGAACATCACTCTCTGCACCAGAAAGTAGGAATGCGACACTGACACCAAAACATCGATGTTTTTCGACATCGATAAACGATAAACTGATATAAAAATACAAAAATTATTTGTGTTTTCATTTTTTGTGTAGCATTGTAAATTATTATTTGCGTTAAATAAAAATTATTTCAAGCCATAAGTTGTTGCAATATATTATTATTCCATTTCAGTATTAAAAAATGATAATAATTCAATTATCATCATAAATATTATTTCTCAAAGCCTTTTTTTTTTTTTTTTTGTCTGTAACCCATAACTTCCTTAATAATTCATCAAATTTCATCAATGAGGCATCATTTTAAAGCTTTCCTTAACGGTTACACCGGAAAAATATACAAATCACTCATTTGTACCAAAACCGCGGGTTTGGGAATAGAGGTTTCTAAATGGTGTCAATCTTTTCAGGTTGTCAAGGAGTTCAACATTTAAGCAAAACGAAAATGGTGACATGGCTTGTTCGAAGGTGTAATTTTTTTCAGTTTGTAGGGACGAACATTTTTGATTATATACACTTTTCCGATTGTCGCCGTCGTCGTTTGCAAGTTATAAGCGAAAACATGCGATTTCAGTCAATAAAATCAGCGCACTCGCTTTCCGCGAATCCGGTACGTGTATTTACGTATGTGGCGTTTTCCAGAATACGCTCTTTCAGTGATATCCACCAATACCCACAGATGATCATATTGTTCAAAGAGGTCCTGTAACTAACACGTAAATACTGTGTAAATATGTAAATACCTTATGCTTCAAAAAAATAAATAATCTACAATTTAAACACATCTATTCTTCAACCCTCACCTATGCCCATGACGCACTATCAGAAACTAAACATACGGTGTGTACTTTAATTAAGTGGGATTTAACTAGGTTAGAGTGCGAAGGGTCAGCTAGTTTTTATTATTACTATTTTAGTAACATTTGACATGTTAGCTATTTCTTCCTTCAAGGCATTGCATATTTGTTTATTTAATTCTATTATCTATATAAATAAAGTTGAAATTCTGTTTGTTTGTTTGTTTATTTGTTCTTTATAGAAATCCATACCGTTTGTCCTAAATTCTCCAAATTTCGCTCAGTGGTTCTTTGATACCAGGTGCGAATACCTGTCCATATTAAAATTGCATAACTTCAGCCAACCTCATGGTATATTCCTTATTGTTAAAAAAATCGTCATGATCTCGCTTTACAATGGGTTTTTTTTACGAAATCGACCGTTTGAGTCGAAAAACAGCCTAAAATATCATTTTATACATTTTGAAGAGGCCAACAAGGCCCGGTAAGACCGTCCCTTGGTAGGCGTCGAGTTCTGGGATTTTTAAACCATATGTTTTTTTGTTTTGTTTTTTTTAAATTACAATACGTTTATTTACATGTATGGTGAATTTATTTTTTATAAACGCCTCCGAAGAAGCGAGCTTCAAATAGGAGTAGTGAGCTCAAAAGCTAAAAAACGTCAAATACGAGCAGCTGAAACTCTCGACGAACATCAAATTAGGATTGAACAACTGAGGCTTAGACAGGCAGAATCGCGGGAAACTGAGTCTGCCCAAGAATACGAGGCCCGCTTTGCGCCACAAAGGCTTAGGCAAGCCGATTTGCGAGAAGCTGAAACTGCAGGCCAATATTTCTGTTTGTTTGTTTGTTCTTTATAGAAATCCATACCGTTTATCCTAAATTCTCCAAATTTCGTCAGTAGTTCTTCCATACCAGGTGCGAACACCTGTCCATATTAAAATTGCATAACTTCGGCCGATCTTCAGCTGATATTCTTTATTGTTATAGAAATCGTAATGAACTCACTTTACAATGGTTTTTTTACGAAATCAACCGTTTCATTAGAAAAATGAAATTCCCCGATCAAACCGGGTTATACAGCTTAAAGATGAATTTCTGTTAGTTTGTTTTTTCTTAATAAAACTCCATATCTTTTGTCCTAAATTCCCCGAATTTCGCTCAGTGGATCTTTCTTACTAGGTGCGAACACCTGTCCATATTGAAATTTCATAACTTCAGTAAGTCTCTGGGTATATTCTTTATTGTTATAAAAATCGTTATGATCTCACTTTAAATTTGTTCACGTTTATTAGAAAAATGAAATTCCCCGGGTGAAACCGGGATATACAGCTAGTTCTGAATAATTATTGAAACTACAATTTAAAAAAAAAATTTTTTTAGATAATTTAATTCAAAGTTATTAACCAAAACATACAGCGAACCCATCGGCAACCTGACTCAAAGGAGGCAACGATTGTAAAGGTTTATGGGACGCGGAAAGCCGAGTTTAGCTTCAAGGTCACTGCTGCCCCCTGCACCTCTGCAACCAGACCTGTTTCTAATTCGTCATATTAACTTCACTTCTAACAGGCAACATTAGTTCGAAGATATAGTACTGAGTATAGTTACTCATTTATTTTATGTTAAGGAAATAAGTTTTTATAAGACCAGTTGATAAAAAAAAAAAGTAAATAATAGGTTAAATTAAATGATAATTAGGATATTTAGTTTGAAAAAAAAATTATTTTCGAAAGACAACGTTTCGATCCAACTTGTGGATCTTCATCAGGGCTAGAACTGATGAAGATCCACAAGTTGGATCGAAACGTTGGCTTTCGAAAATAAATTTTTTTTCAAACTGAAAATCCTGATCATCATCATTTAACCTATCGTAAAGAATAACAGTTGACTATCTCTCACCTCTACAAAAGTAAATAATGATATTCAGAAATTTTTCGATGTTCACAGAAACCTACCATTTTCAGAAAATACCCTAATGGAAGGTAATAACACAAAAAATTTATAACTAAAAAAGTTAATACTTAAGTGGCCATGTTTCATTAATCATAAAAAAATCATTAATCCTTATATATATAAAAATCTCGTGTCCCGATGTTTTTCGGAGATAAACTCAGAAACTACTCAACCGATTTTGATAAAATTTGGCTCATTTGGTGAATTTTTATCCAATTTAAAAGATAGGATAGGTTTTACCTCGATTATTGTTCTCAATATTTCGATTTATTAACATGACGTTTTTATGTTGATATGTCGATTTCATTACCTTTTTGTTTATAAGCATGCTATTGTAATACAAGTCATCATTATTGTAATTTTGCATTGTTTTATGTGAGTGCGCTTAAGGTCCCGAGTTCGAATCTGACATGGTTTATGATATCTTTATTATTCGCCACAGTTCATCTCGTGGGCCGAGAGACCCTCCTGGGGCAAACCCAGCCTCTATAAAGTGGGTACCCTTAATTGAAAAATTAAGGGGAAAGAACCTGGCGGTTGAGCGTGGTCACGGTCAAATCACCTCCTTGCACGACCGCTGACCAAGAAACAGTACTCTTCCTTACATAGTATTGCACCCAAGACCCTTTATGGATTGTAGTGGTACAGGTTTTTTTTTTTTTTTTATGTGAGTGCAGTTATTTGTTATATTTTTCCATAGACAAATAGTAATACAAATCTTTGTATTTATTGTTAATTTTCATTAAAGAATAAATAAATCAAGAAAAGGTTACAATGAATTCTCAAAAGTGTAGCTAATTTTCCTTCCTTTTCCTTTTTTATTTGTATTTCATTCTAATTACAAGAGATAAACGCTAAATGCTAAACGCTTTGCTGTGGTCCACCCTGATATCAACTTTTAGAAAAGTAAATACATTTAATAATTTAATCCCGATAAAATACAGACTGTTCCTTCCTGTTCAGCAGATGTGTAATTATCTTTATATATAAAATTTAAAAATTTTCTGCGAAGATTTGTAATGCCTCCTGAATCAACAATAATTTAAAAGTTGAGAAAATTTAATCCCAATAAAATACAGACTGTTCCTTCCTGTTCAGCAGATGTGTAATTATCTTCATATGTAAAACTTAGATAATGTCATGTTGGATTTTGATTAGCTGAAAGGTTTTCATCTTAATCAGTGAATATTGGTTTAACTGTGTTTATTTTAAAATATTAGGATATAATTAATTCAACGCATAAAAGCTACTGAGCCATAACAACGCGTGGCCGGGTCTGCTAGGTTTTTATAAATTCCAATAATAATAAAAAAATAATAGTCTGAATAATCTTCATATTCAATAAATGATAAAACTATAATGTGTAATAGGAGCTTTTCAGTTGCTTTTATTGATGTTATTATAGTAAAGGAAAAATAGACTAAAGTACGTACCAACATGGAACTTTTATCATTGCTTTGTTAACAAATTATGAGCGACTAGCTTACGATATGGGACAGTGCTGCGTAACGGGCAAATTTGCCAGCTAAGCAAAATATATGCGTGTGAAAATAAACTTGATAGACGTAAAAGTAATGGTTGGATTTTTGGTAATGGGTCTTATCTGCAACTATATTTTAAATACATTTATTTAAATTTTTATATTTGATAAATATTGTAGTAATCATTTAAAATAATATTTCAGAAAAATGATAAGGGTTTGAAGAATTTAATAAAAGTATTATTTGAAACCGATAAATTTATTTCAGAAATTCATGAGATTCTGCAGGACTCGCTTATTTTATAAAAATATAATATTACTGGTCGAGTTTCTTATGAATACTTTAATACTTTAAAAACCTTAAACCTTAAATCTAGCGTAAGTGAAATTTGAAAGAGAAGCAAACAAATTTTGTTATTAATGATGACTTTGTATGTTATATTTACTGTTACTGGATACACTGATCCATATATTTGATAAAACATTATTCTTCCCTTGTGTTACTTAGGCCCGATGCAGACGAGCGGCATTTTTCTGCGGTCCGGCATATAAGTCTATAGGCAGAAAAATTTCGCTCGTGTGCATCGGGCCTTAAAATTACTTATTTTAAACGGGTACTAATACCTGTCCCGCTTTTAAGTGGCAATCCTCGCAACGGGTACAAATACCTGCCCCGCTCATAATTTGTTAATAAATAAATATGAACATTACCTGAGGATATGCACAGTCCCAAGGTCACCAAAATTGTTATTATTTATTGAAAAGTCTTTATATCAACGTTTCGGCTCAAGCCTTCGTTCGCGATCAGTTAGAGTTCGCCATATGTGGCGGCAGCGGGTTTTCAAAATTGAAAAAAAAAAAAATCTGCCCGCCTTATATAGCGCCAGTAAAATTAATTGTTAATAAGTTAAGGAAGAAAATAAAAAAATCAGATTGCAGCTAACTGTACTGAACAAAGACTTTAATAACATAGAAAAGAAAAGAAAAAAAAAATCAAAACAAATATTTTAACTATATACACAATATTATAAAAGTAATGAATAATGAAAAAAAAAATATACACATAAACTTAAAATTGAAATAATTTAAAACTTCTAACATTAATTAAAATAAATTGAACTCTTGTAAATTGTGAGAAAGAAAACATAACAAAAAATTAATATTTTCAATTACAAAAGGGTTATTTTTTATTGCCTTTGCTTGAATAAAAATTTATATAATGAATTTTTAATAATGATAGAGACATTCATCCTCAGATGTAATATGTAAATTACTTTACATTTATTACAAGTTAGGTACGTTGTGGAATTGTTCCAGTACCACTGATTAATTTTATTATTAAATGTTGATAGTTACACATTCGGTGTGAGATGTGTTGCCTGAAGAATGACCCGAATGTGGGCATAAATTGCGATCTCTTCACGTGAAGAATAGAACAACCGTACTCCACCACTGCAAATGCCGTGGCATTAGATAAGGACGCGTCTCTAATACCTTATTTAAAAACACGGCATCTTACGGCCGTAAAATATACACATGAAATATAAATTAAAATATTATTCACACTAATATAAATCAACACTACATATAAATCAAAATATTGTCTATAATAAATAAAAATATAATTTAAAATCTAAATATTACATGTTGGCCACAACACCATAAGTTATCGTTTCGCCATCTTGGACCTACCTGACGGATCCAAGAGCTGGTTGTTATCCAAATAAACGGTGTTATTTAAAATGGGACGATTTTCTGTTCAATAGTGATGAGTAAAAAAATGTACAACGAAAAATAAAGTTCTTTCGAGTCGTGACCTTTGAAAAACAATTGCCGACTAGTAAAATAAATAAACAGTATTTTACGTAATCGCATTAACACATCGATGACACAATGGTTTAACTTTCCTCAAAGTCATTATATTTAAATGGCTTGTTCAAATGCATCCATAGCTCATCTTAATCACTGAGAATAGTCTTAAGTTTTTTCTTTCTTTGTGTAATTAGAGATTAAGAAGAAAAGGAATATACGACGATTGGATTTATTCTGTAAAGATCAGTTCATAGAGGTCAATTGGTATGCAGAGGCTAGCATAGCAGCCTACAATACTAAAGGTCACGGGTTCTTAGCCTGCCAGGTGGCCCTAGCTTTTTTTAAAGGGAGTAAAAAATCAAGGAAGGCTCAATATTCTCATAGAAGAGGCTTTAAGTTGAAATAACAACGCCTAAAACAACTCTTGGGACATTTAATTACTCCTTCAACGATGTATTTTAAAGGAATTTATAAAACTTGCCAATTTACGTCTAATTTAGAGTGTAGTTAGTTGCCCACTTCCAAAATATTGGGGGTGGGGACGCGCTCCCTCGCCCCCCCTCCCGCGATGACGCCCAAGGGCTATGACGTCCCTCGGGTAGGATGTAAAATGGACGTCGTCGTCTTATGCTTAAAAGGTTACTCGTTGGAGATCCCTATCCTAATTACCACATGATAGGCAAACTTTAGGATTCCCACTGTAGCATCGCTTGATTAACTAAAAAATATAGTATCCTTGTATTGATTTCAATTTCTTCTCCATCTGTTTGTCATCATTGATAACATAACCTGACAGACTTCAAATTTAGCGCCAAAGTAGAAGTAGGCGTGGCTTATTTAAACTCCGCCCTCAGGTAAACTTCTTATGTTGTCGAGCTTTAAATGTAGAAAAAAAAAAAAGGTATTTCATAATAATATGGATAGTGAAAGTCTTTAGACTAGACAAACGCCTTTACAGGCCAATATTAGTTAATTATTAAGAAAGAATATGAGCAATTGCGTCAAGTATAATATGAGAAGACGGCATTAATGTCTAATGAATTTTCTGATATAATTGGAAAAGGCTGTAGTTAGCTAAATAATATTTAGTGTGCCTATAAAACAACAGAGAGCATGCAAAATAACATGTAATCTATGTCCATTTCGATGGATTATAATTATATCGAAATAGTAAATAAATAATTTTTAATTGAAATAAAATTTAAACAGTCCACATAATAGGATGAAGATTGATAAACTATTGATATCTACATAATCGTTTGTGACATCTTTTAATCTTCGAATCTTGTAATAATTCCTTAATCTAATAATACACGTTAATATCTTATTTGAAGGGTTCTCGATCCATGGAGTTACGAAGATATATGTAACACGTGACCGACGCAATATTCGGCGCAGATATTTTACAGAAGAAAATAGTAGTGAATTAGGAAAGAAATATCAAGTTATTCTAAAAGAAGTATTATACCAGAGTTGAGAGCAAAGTAAAAAGAAGATTCCGAAAGGTCTATATCGATTGCTCTGGCTCTAAGTTGGCAACAATGATGATAGTTCAGCTGATAGCCTAAAGGGCACCCTCAGCTATGGAGGCGAAAGAAAAATTCAGATAAAATAAAAACCGTTGAAGTAATGATATACATTTCTGTTTACAGATTTTAGTTTTTGGAACCGAATGTTTTTTCGTAATCTGACAGCTAAGAGCAATTATAACGGACGAAATAGACATGTATACAATGTTAAGTTTTTTTTTTCTTATCAATCATGGGATGAAAATGTCGTAGTTCACTTATTACCCATCTATGAGAGTATTGAGCCGTCCCCCTCAATAATTTGGCGTTGGTGACGCTCATGGCATAGCCATTGATTTTTTATTCCCATTAAAAAATCCTAGGGCCACTTGGCAGGCTAAGAACCCGTGACCTTTAGTATTGTAGGCTGCTATGCTAGCCTCTGCATACCAGTTGACCTCTATGAAATGATCTTTACAGAATAAATCCAAGCGTCGTAAACAAGAATTTATTTTATATTCCTTTTCTTCTTAATCTCTAATTACACAAAGAAAGAAAAAAACTTGACTCTTCTCAGTGATTAAAATGAGCTATGGATGCATTGGAACAAGCTATTTAAATATAATGACTATGAGGAAAGTTAAACCATTGTGTCATCGATGTGTTAATGGGATTACGTAAAGTACTGTTTATTTATTTTACTACGACTCGAAAGAACTTTATTTTTCGTAGTACATTTTTAATCATCACTATTGAACATAAAATCGTCCCATTTTAAATAACACCGTTAATTTAACATTAACACTCAGCTCTTGAATCTATCTGTCAGGTAGGTAGGTATCCTAACTAATAGCGAACAATGGCTTGAGCCGAAACATTGATATAAAGACTTTTTAATAAATAATAAAAATTTTGGTGACCTTGGGCCTGTGCATATCCTCAGGTAATGTTCGTATTTATTTATTAACACATTATGAGCAGGGCAGGAATTTGTACCCGTTGCGAGGATTGCCACTTAAAAGCGGGACAGGTATTAGTACCCGTTTAAATGGGAGTAAAAGATTAAAGTCAGGTCAGATACTCCTTAAAGATCCCTATCCTAATTACCCCCGGATAGGCAAAATTTAGGACTCCCACTGTAGCATCGTCCGATTACCCTTAGTAGCATAAAATTACGTTAAACAAACAAACAATAACAACAACGACTTCTAACGCAAATTCTTTGCTCAAAATATTTGTTTACCTTACATTTTATAACATTTCCAATCGTGAAGTCGAAATAGTAATAAAACTGCATACATTTACCTCTTTATAAACTGCGCAAAATGGTGCAACCCCAAGGATTTCTCGGCAGATGGACTTACGACCATTGTCTATTTACTAATTTCATAATTTTGATTTTTTTTTGTCTGTGTTATAATTGTTCACGAATTAACGTTATTTCTATCCTGTATCTATCTATCTGGTGCAGACCCGACGCCTAAAAACTAATTAGTACAAGAAATAAAAAGTAAAATCGATTGAAGAGTTATGTAAGTTGTTGATAAGGTTTGAAAGAGAATATTACATCAGCATTCTAATGAATGTAGTAACATTGAATTTGGAGAGAAATTACTGATTATTTGTACATTTTTTAAATGAGCGATTGGGTTCTTCAAATTGGTGCTATGCGCACAACACACAACTTTCACTTACCAACTTACTTAGATTAGAAATTGACGTGTTTTGTTAAATGACATTCCTCAAAGTCACACGATTTTCCACAATCATTTACTTATTTTTGTTTGTATTTGCTCTTTAAAGTACACTAAAAATTTTTATTGCTAAATAAAAGTTTTTGCTAGTGATAATTCGGCAATGAAGGCATAATACTCCAAATCGTCTGATTTTATAATTCTCTATGTAGTTGTTGAAAACATCATTTAGTTACCATGAAACAAATAATTTATATTCAATGAACCTGTTTAATTATAAACAATAGTATGTCTTTAAAGGCGTACTGCGCATGCGTGGGCTCACGTGTTTATTAGTTGACGGATATTTTTGTTTTTTTCTCCTGTATATATTTACTTGATTTTTTTTTTCATATTTCATATTTAACCATTTCTTATTTTTAGGCGAAACGAGAAACATATAATTTCTCCATGTAAACAAAAACAAAGGTACTTTATAGGAAAACAAAAAAGATTGGGACAGTTGGAAATAAATGTTTTAGTACATGTTTGTGACTGTTCTATTTCACACTATATATGAATAAGGAGCGATGGAATAAGGAGTTATTCTTGCTCTGTAGATCGATCATATGGTTGCGTTTGTCGATACAAGTTGATAATTTTTGTAACTTTCTCGATTATTTGAGTTTATGTTGTTCGTGTGGCGTTGCAAATTATGTAACAGTGTTGTATTTTGAAGCCTTTCAAAAATCCTAAAAAATAATCTAACTACCTTTTGGGACTAAAGCAGAACCCCCAATTTCCGGTGCTCTATTAACTGGGATTCCGAGGAGCCTATGTTTTTACTTTCACTTACCTATATATGAAATATATAGTAAGTGGAAGTATTGCGATCGTGAAAAATTTCGACTTCCGGTTTTCCACGGAAATACACGTTTTGGGGTTCCCTGAGTCAAAATAACCAAGTCCCGCGAAATGGTCTGTGTGTGTGTGTGTGTGTCTGTATGTGTGTGAACAGACTAGCTCAAAAACTATAAACCGTGCGAACCTGAAATTGCATATTTAGTGTATGTATATGACCGCGATGTGACAGCAAAAATTTCATCCAAATTGCTCAAAGGGAGGGGGTACTTTATTTAATAACTTTTTACGTTTTTTTTTATTTTCTCAAAAATGGCTCTAACGATTTTGATTAAACTGAGTATTTAATATATTTATATGCCCGAGATATCACTGTTAAAATTTCATCAAAATTGATCAACCGGAGGGGGGACTTTACTTAATAATTTTTGTATCATCTTCACGTGTTTTTTTTATTTACTCAAAAACGGTTTTAACGATTTTGATCAAACTGGGTATTTGATGTATGTATATGCCAAAGATGTGATAGCCAACATTTTATCAAAATTGATCAACCGAAGGGGGCACTTTATTTCATAACTTGTTTTCCAATTTATACCTTTCTTTCGACTATCTCAAAAACAGCTTTAATTAATGATTTTGATCAAATTCGCCATGTTTAATGAAAATAAGGTGTTCTTTAATATCAGGTAAGCTTTATCGTAATTAAAATGTTCTGAGGGGGCTTAAATGGGGAAGGGGTCTTTTTTGTTTTCCTGTAAAGTACACTTGTTTTTGTTTATATGGAAAAATTAACTGTCACTCATTACGCCTAAAAATAAGAAATGGCTAAATATGAGATATGATAAAAATAAAGAAATCACAAAGAGGAGAAAAAAAGAAAAATATTCAGTCAACTCATAAAAATCGTTGAGCCCATGCTTGCGGAGTACGCCTTTAATGACAGACCATTGTTCATAATTAAAGCCGTTCTGTTCATTTAAGAAGTGGCTATTAACAAAACGCATTAATGTCTAATATAAGTAAGTTGGTAAGTGAAAGTTGTGTGTTGCGAGCACGCACCAGATTTTTTTTAATAAGCTGTTTTTAATTTTTATGCCATTTATTTTGTATGTATAATATCTATATAAATATAGTTGAAATTCTGTTTGTTTGTTTGTTTATTTGTTTATTTGTTCTTTATAGAAATCCATACCGTTTGTCCTAAATTCTCCGAATTTCGCTCAGTGGTTCTTTGATATCAGGTGCGAACACCTGTCCATATTAAAATTGCGTAACTTCAGCCGAACTTCAGCTGATATTCTTTAATCTCCAAATTTCGCTCAGTGGTTCTTTGATATCAGGTGCGAACACCTGTCCATATTAAACTTGCATAACTTTAGCCGATCTTCAGCTGATATTCTTTATTGTTATAAAAATCATAATGATCTCGCTTTACAATGTTTTTTTTTACGAAATCGACTGTATCATTAGAAAAATGAAATTCCCCGGGTGAAACCGGGATATACGGCTACAATCTATGAATATAAAGATGAAATTCTGTTTGTTCTTTATAGAAATCCATACCGTTTGTCCTAAATTCTCCAAATTTCGTTCAGTGGTTCTTTGATATCAGGTGCGAACACCTGTCCATATTAAAATTGCGTAACTTCAGCCGAACTTCAGCTGATATTCTTTAATCTCCAAATTTCGCTCAGCGTTTCTTTCAGACCCGGTGCGAACACCTGTTCATATTAAAATTGCATAACTTCAGCCGATGTTCAGCTGATATTCTTTATTGTTATAAAAATCACAATGATTTCGCTTTACAATGTTTTTTTTACGAAATCGACTGTATCATTAGAAAAATGAAATTCCCCGAGTGAAACCGGGATATACGGCTACAATCTATGAATATAAAGATGAAATTCTGTTTGTTCTTTATAGAAGTCCATACCGTTTGTCCTAAATTCTCTAAATTTCGCTCAGTGGTTCTTTCAGACCAGGTGCGAACACCTGTCGATATTAAAATTGCATAACTTCAGCCAATCTCTGGGTATATTCTTTATTGTTATAAAAATCGTTTTGATCTCGCTTAGCATTGGTTTTTACGAGATCGACTGTTTGAGTCGATAAAAGTCTTAGTTTATAGATTTAAAAAATGAAATTCTCCGGGTGAAACCGGTATATATCTAGCTAATTAATTATAAAAAAGGAATACATAAATATTTTAACGATTACACAATGGTTAATTATCTATTGTTCTTAGAAATTATGAAATAGAATAATAAAAGGAAAAACACGGCATACCAGTTTGCCGAGTGTGAATATGCGAATGAACAGATGTTTCCTGTAAATATTACTCCAATTCATATTCTAGAAACGATTTTGTTCTCAAGTCTTTTTAGGAAACTCCTACTCTGGCCTGGTTTATTACAAAACAAAATATTCTCAGTTTTGATTTAGTTTCCATTTAAATACGAAATAACAAAATGTTACAAAAAAAGAAAACCTGTCGTTTTAACACTTGAACAGAAATTAACAATTATACACCGAGTAGGAAAAGGTGAAAGTACTGAAACATTGTCCGCTGAATCGGCGAGCAAACTGATCGTGATATTTTGAAGAAGAAAAATGTAAAAAAAAAGGCATTTCCGACTTTGTATCGTTGTCGGCCCAAACATCGTGTCTTCGGTAAACAATGAAGGAATCTACATTAAAAAAGGTAGATGAAGCTGTCTATCAGTGGTTCATGCAAAAACGCGCTGAAGGAGTTGGTTTGTTAAAGCGTTCGTTTGTTAAAAACAGTGATTTTATGCACAGGTTTTTTTAAAATTAACCTCCTTTTCTATCACATTAAGTCAATAAACTGTTGTAGTTCGATTATCCGGGGTTTTCGACAACAACATGGAAGAAACAATATATTCAACACTGGCCGACTGAAAATAACATACAGTGGTGTACAACCATGCTCAAAGGAGAACTATTAGATTTAGTTTCCTTACACAAGCCATGGGAGAAAAAATATGAGTTGGATGAAATCACAAAATCAAAGGGCCACACTCTGATCAGACTTCCACCATATCACAGCGAGTTCAATGCAATCGAATTTATATGGGCACAGGTGAAAGAATACGTTGCGAAAAACACAACATTTTCCATTAATGAGGCAGAAGAATTGACAAAAGCGGCAATAGAAAACAAATCACCCGAAACATCGAGAAATCGTGTAGGTCACACATGGAAGGTCGTCAGAGAGGCATGGAAAAAAGAAAGAATTTTAAGTTTTAAGTTCGAATTGAAGAAATTATTGTAAATGTGACTGAAAGCTCCAGTTCAAGTTTATCAGATTCAGATTCTGATAGTGATGAACTTTGGGGATTAACTGAAATGGACATGGAGGGTATCTATCCTCTACCAGAAAATTGATTTTTTAAATATATATATTGTTTAAAATTTAGCTTAAACATGATCTAAAATTAATAGTGTTTATACTACAATTTAGATGCAGGTCATTATAAATGTAGTTGTAACATATTTCGTTTGTTTATAACCCAAATAATAAAACAATAAAATAAATAATTTATATATATATTATATAATACTAGCTGTACGTCAATGTAAATAAAGTTATTATTATTATTATTATCCTTGTATTTTATTTAAATTATGAATGAGTATATTTGTGGTTAAATTTTGATTTTAACATTTTTGTCTAGAACATTATAAATAGAGTGTGTGAAAAATGTTTCTTCCAACCTATGTTTTCTTTGGGTTTTGCCTATCAACAGTGTAGCAAGGGAGTCGGGGGAGTGAAGAGGGAGAAAAGAGGCCTGGCTGTAGCATGAGCTACCCCCACTACTGGCGCCCCAAGATTTGCCGACCCAGGTATAGACTTTTAATAAAGCATAAGCCCAACTCTACATCCGAACCGAACTCTGAACTTTAATTCAAGAAATTTAACATACTGTCACAAAACAAGCCCCTGACTTCACCAAAGTGCAGCACAGAAACTGCATTTCAATGTACAGTCCTGTGAATAAATATAAACTCAAGGGAAAAAAAAAACTATTTTGATTAGTTTAAATCATTTATTTTGGAATCTGATTAACAAAAGATATTATTTAATGTTTACTGTAAATTATTAGTTACAATTTTAATAAATTATTTAATAATATTGCCAGGATTTGCTAAAATTTGTACAAAATAACAAAATAGACCTGTGAAAAAGTATAAACTCAAACATTTTCTGTCTCTTTAATGAGTAAATTCATTTCAATAATTATTGAATTCATATTCATTATAATGAACACTTCATGCATGTTTTTAATCACCTCCAACAGTCTTTTAGGAACACTTCTTACTAAATCAATTAAATTGCTCTCTGGTATGTTTTCCCAAGCTTGAGTTATTCTTTCTTTGAGCTCATCAATATTTTGGATTTCTGGCTTCTGAAGGTCGTAGACTTCTCTTGCCATAATCCCCCATAAATTTTCAATCGGATTGAGATCCGGACTAAGAGCTGGCCAATCCAAAATGTTGATCTCGAAATCCGAAAACCATTGTTTTGTAGAGCGTGCAGTATGAATCGGCGCGTTATCCTGCTGAAAAATAATTTTTTCCTCTTCCAGTATTGTAATGAACGGCAAAAGAAACTCTTCTAAAACATTTTGCGTCCAATTTGCCGGAAATGAATGCGATTTGGGACTTACCCTTTTCATTAAAATCAGCCCAGACTATGACTCCGCCACCCCAATGGGACCTTCGTGACAAGATTTTTTTTTCTTTTCTTAGATCATGCCAGTAGTAATTTAAACCATCTGGACCATCAATATTAAATTTTTTTCCATCATTAAAAATAACTCTTGACCATTTTTCGCTGTCTTGAATATGCTGTTCAGCAAACTGCAGTCGTCGCTGCAAATGATGTTTTTTGAGCTGTGGTTTTCTCACAGCCTTACTATATTTTAAGTACTTTGATTTCATTATCCACTTCCTAACCAAGCTAGCATCACATCCTAAATTAAATCGTCTCACAATCTGTGCAGAGGATGCTCCTGTTTTTGAGATTTCTCTCAAAACCGCTCGTTTCACTTGTTTGGAAATTTTTGAAGGTCTTCCACTTCTTTTGTTTTTCCCATAATTGTCTGGGCCGCTGTTCAAAAAGTTGTTTACTACACCCTGGGAGCGGTTTAGCACACTAGCAATTTGCCTCTGGGTCATCCCACCTCTTCTTAAGTCTATAATTCTTTGTCGCTCAATTTCAGTAAGTTGAGTCCCGCGCGGCATTATTCAAAATTCAGAAAACGCTACAAAGTATAAAAAACAAACAAATATGCTCTCCCTTTAACAGTTAGAAGAAAACTGAGGTGATATTAATCCATTAGAATAGAAAATAAACATTGAGTTTATACTTATTCACAGCGTAAACATGCTTTATTTACAAAATCTGATGATCGTAAATTAACAAACATATCTAATGCGATTTAAAGCTTCTTGCCAATCTAATAACATTACAACAAATCTAAGAAAATTATTGTGCAATTAATTCACTTTTAAATTTCATAAATACTTCGATTTTATTAGTTGAGTTTATATTTATTCACAGGACTGTATGTGGTCAACTGTGCGATGAGTTTTTTTTTTTTTTTTTTTTTTTTTTTTTTTTTTTTTTTTTTTTTTTTTTTTTTTTTTTTGTGCTGCCCTGTAGCTATCTCGTTTAGTATTTAAAGTTAAAAATTTTAAAAATTCTGTGGAATTTCCATAAATTTCGCTATCGTTTTGTTTGATAAAGATCCAAAAGGAATAAACAAATTTATAAGGTTATATATTCCTTAGGAATAAAAAAATCTATAAGGAATATACATAAGGAAGGCTTAATGGGACATCTTTCCGAATTTAATATGACCAGGGGTTAGACATTAATCGAAAAAGATCTAGGAATAAAGGACGCAGTCCAGTTACTGGAGTGAGTCATTCAGTGATTATGGGGGAGATGCCAGAAGACAGGAGAGTTCATGAGAGGACTAGGGTAGGGCCAGCAATGTTCCACATAACAAAACTGAATCATTTGGCTATAAGTCTTGAGATGTTGTCAACTCACATCACCACCTATCTCAACGGTGACCACAAGGACCATTCATATACAGTTAGACCCCCATTATCCGGGCCTCTGTTAACCGGGGTTCCGAGGAGACAATTTTTTTTTTTTTTTTTTTTTTTTTTTTTTTTTTTTTTTTTTTTTAATAAGCTGATATTAATTTTTATGGCATTTATTTTGTAGTTATTATTTATAATATTTATTTAAATAAAATGATAACACAATGGTTAATTATCTATTGTTCTTAGAAATTATGAAATAAAATAATGAATGGAAAAACACGGCCAGCTGGTATGATGAAATGTTTCCGGTAACTATTACTCCAATTCAAAATACTACAAACTAAAATATTCTCATATTAATCTAATCTTAACCTGTGGGTGACCACCTTTTTTAAATTATTTTTAAATAATTTATTTTTTGAAGAGAAAAGATTTGGCTCCGCCGGAAGTCGAACCCGGGTCTCACGGTGACATGCGCGTAGGTATCAGTGAAGAGGAAGGATTGGCTCTACTTGGAGCCGAGCTCTGTGGCGTAGTGGTTAGCAACCGCGCATGTCACGCGGGAGACCCGGGTTCGACTTCCGGCGGAGCCAAATCTTTTCTCTTTTCAAAAAATAAATTATTTAAAATATTCTCAGTTGTGATTTAGTCTCCATTTAAATACGACCTAATAAAATGTTGCAAAAAGGACAACCTGTTGTTTTAACGCTGAGAAAAAGGTGAAAGTGTTAAAACATTGTCCGCTGACTTAGGAATCGGCGAGCAAACTGTTCGGGATGTTTTGAAGAAGAAAAAAGATATTTCCGACTTAGCGTCGTCGGTACAAACATCGTGTTGGCCCACAAACGCGCTGAAGGAGTTGGTTTGTTAAAACGTTCGTTTGTTAATAACAGTGATTTTCTGCAAAGGTTTTTTTCAATTAACCTTCTTTTCTATCAGATTAGGTCAATAAAATGTTTTAGTTCGATTATCCGTGGACCACCATACCCCGGATAAAGGGGGTTATACTATACTATACTTGAAACCTTTATTAGTTTTTGTGATTTCTTATGCATAGTATTATTTAATCTTTGATTAGAATATTGACTTTTTTTTCTTTTTTACACACATACACAAAAACAACGACAACGATCGATTCATATTTACCCGTAATAAATCTGGAAATTATATCAATTCTGAATCTGAAATGATAATTTAAACAAGACTGATGAACGACGTTGAGTAGCTTACACAACAGAGGCCATAACACTGATGAGATTTTAATGAGATCTTATCAAGCAAACAGACCGAGTGTTTATCGAGTTCGTCTCGTATGATAGGTATTTTTTAAAAGTGTTTATGCACTTGAATGAAACAAATATGAATTGGACTGACTACCTTTTTTCCATCTTTTAGGTAATTTTCAGATACCATGCTAAAAAACATAAATGTCTTTTAAGCTACTCAAGCCATAGAACCATTTTTTAGTTTGTCAGAAGCTTGAAGCGCGTGAGACTTTGCGACTCAGCAATTGTAGTCCGGGAGCTGATGGCCAAAAAGGTGCCTGATTTGAAGAAATTTTTTAATCATATAGGCTGAAAGTGCTCATTCTATAGACACCAAGTGTGAAAGTCTGCCACCTCAGATCGGTTGCTATCAAATTTTATAGGCAAACAAAATCGATATTTTCGAACTTTTTTCAATTATTCTCAAAACTCAAAAACGATTTATCGCAGAAGAAATTGTTTTCTTTCTAAAATAAAAGAGCATTAAATTTCGCGTCGACTGAGGTCCCCACAGAAAAATCGGGCAAGTCTTTTCGCCAAAACCGATTGTCAATTTAGCCACTTTAGCGGAAAAATGAATTACGCTCATGTTCCCAAGCCTACAATTAAAAGAGGTTACTCCAAATGAAAAATGTTCCCTATAATAGTTGTAGAATATAGAATTCTGTGTAAAACGATATCATTTATTTTAAAATTAGCCCACTCCTGTGGAGGAAAAGTAATTAAAACATGAACGTATTTAGCGCTTTGTAGTCTAAAATCCGTGAATGTTTTGGGATTTTTTTTCAGTTTCTCCCATATAATTCGGCAAATACAGATCAGAAAGTATTGTTTTCTTCTTACTATAAGAGGCTAAACTATTGCAAATAGAATGATATATTTGAAGTTTAAATCGGTTGAGGGGTTTAGCCGCGTTCGGTACATCAAAAATCTTTCCTCAGGAAAGCAGGAAGTAAGCACTACTAATAATTTCACGTTTTGATTTGTATTTCCCCCAGGATTTAGTTAATGTCGTGTGTACGGAGCTTATTTCCTACTAAATTGATGCTCAGCAACTTTTATCTAAAACATTTTTCATTTAAACTGGGCGTTTTTGAGTTAGAGGCGTTGGAACACGGTTTCCACCAAAATCATAAAAATTACAGATTTTTGATGTACCCAACCCGGCTAAACCCCTCAACCGATTTAAACTTCAGATATATCATTCTATTTGCAATAGTTTAGCCTCTTGTAGTAAGAAGAAAGCAATATTTTGTGATCTGTAATTGCCGAATTATATGGGAGAAACTGAAAAAAAATTTAACGGGTGTTTTAATTACTTTGTCTCCACTGGATTGGGCTAATTTTAAAATTAATGATATCGTTTTACACAGAATTCGATATTCTAAAACTATTATAGGTAACCTTTTTCATTTGGAGAAACCTTCTTTAAATTACAGGCTTTGGAATATGAGCGTAATTCATTTTTCCGCTGAAGTGGCTAAATTGACAATCGAAGTTTTGGCGAAAAGACTCAACCGATTTTAACTGTGAGGACCTCATTCGACGCCCTTTTAGTTTGGAAAGAACTCAATTTCTTCTGCGGTAAATCGTTTTCGAGTTATTAGCGAAAAATTGAAAAAAGTTCGAAAATGTCGATTTTGTTCGCCTATAAAATTTGATGCCAACCGATCTGAGGTGGCAGACGTTCACATTTGTTGTCTATGAAATAACTACTTTGAGTCTATCTGATCAAAAAATTTCTTCAAATCAGGCACCTTTTTGGCCCTCAGCTCCAGGACTATTGGAACAAGTGGTAGTTTGGAAGAGCCATCTACCATATATCTGGTGAATACGGCTCCTTCATAATGCATGGTTACCTAGGTTTAAACTAGCTCCAGTTTTCTTTTGGAAAAAATTCTCTCAAAAATGGTTTTGAGGGTATACAATCTGGTAAACAGTCCTTCATATTTGGGAAATGAGTTTTGATCGATAATTTTAGATTCCTAATAATCCTGGAAAATGTATAGATTCTTTAGTGCGAAATAGTCTCTGCCGTCAGTCTTAAATAAATCCGCCCAAAGATATCTTAATCTGTTTGTGCCGCACATTCGCAGCGAAACTGATTCCTCATATCACCTGCTTCTAATCAAAGGCGCTCTGGACTATTTTTAGAACTTGTTTTCATTCCGAATGTCGGAGGCAACTATTTCACATACCGAGTCACATTGCACTATGTAGCTTAAAGCTATATATTAGATAAAGTTGTCAACATCCTCGATAAAACGTTCGCTATATTTAGAGTTTTTCCAAAACATGGCCTAAACACTTTTTTAGAATTGATTTAAACTCTAAATTTTCAATAAAAGCCTTCATTTTTAAGATATTCTTATCCTAATTATGTTTGTAGAGAAGCCTGATATAAATTATAAAAAGAATATATAAAAACAAAATGTTTTTTTTTTTTTATTTTTTTTATTTGCTTATATGTTACAACATGTAGCCATGGAGTCTGGCCTATTATGTGTTAGTATGTTAGTTATAATAAATATAAAATAATAAAGAAAAATAAAAAATAAACAATAATTATAATAAACATATTATATATTATTATTAAATAAACAATTATCCTGGTTAGTTTCATAATAAATAATAATACAATTTAATGGCTAAAAATAACAAGAGCAGATAAAAAACAAAATGTAAATTATATAATTTTAATCGTTAAGCATCCTGACCTAATATTTTTACGTTCACTTGCCTAGGCATATCTTTATTTATATATATAAAAATCTCGTGTCGGAGGTAAACTCAGAAACTACTCAATCGATTTTGATGACATTTGGCTCAAACATGTACAGTTTTGTCCAACTTAAAAGATAGGATACTTTTTATCTTGATTATTGACCACAATATTTTTGTTATTGCGAATTAATGCAAATACAGTAGTTCGTGTTTCGATTTATTAACATGGCGTCATGGGTCGATTTCATAATCATTTTGTTGTTTGCCGGGGGTAAAATCAGAAACTACTCAACCGATTTTATAAAATTTGGTTCATTTGTTGTAATTTTCCCAACTTAAAAGATGGGATAATTTATCTCGATTATTGGCTTCATTATTTTTTTTTATTGCAAATTAAATGCTTGTTATACTACAGTTAAGTGTGATTATTTGTAAGTTCTATAAATTTCCAACAGATGGCGGAGCAAAGTTTATTAAAGTGTGAATTCTAATAATAAAAAAATGTACATCATTGTTGTAAAAAGTTATAAATTAACGCTATATATCTCATTAATAAAATTAAATTTTTATGTTTTGATAAGTTCGTGCAACATTCAGCATGGCTTGAGATTGCTCGCTTTTTATAACCTGTTTCTAGTAGAACCTCAACAAATAGACGATATCTCATTTCATCATGTGTTATATTCTGAATTTAATTAATATGTATTATGGCAAAAGATTAATTTGGTACATTTTAGCTAACTGCCAAATGTGTTTCTTATATTTAATCTTGCCTCAGCTAAAAAAATCCAATAAGTGCTAATTATTACTTACTACAGTCAAATATGAGGTGTAAAAAGTAACAAGTCTAACCCTTCTAAATTCTTTACCAAACAATTTTAAATTTGGCGTTAAGTTCTATTTTAAATCCCGTTGATTTTTAGATTAGCTATCTTTATCGTTGAATTTTGATTTGGCTGTATAAAAAAGAATAGGATATAAATAATTCAACGCATTATAGCTACTGAGGCTGTGACAGCTCGTATATGAAATTTCCGCTGAGCCTAAATAACCAAGTCCAAACATTTGACAATTAAATTTTAATTTAGTAAGAGCCGTAAATACATCTTCTACCGATTCACCTTCACGATATGTCTACAAAAAAAAAAAGCAAATCGCAGTACAAAACGAGGAAGCAGTAAAAAAACTAGGAATATCAGATTGGTGTCGTTTAACAGAGTATGGTTCTTAAAAGACACCAATCACATAGTCTTAGTCAAATTTGGAAAACGTTTACAGATAGTTTTATTCATAACTAGCTGTATACCCCGGTTTCACCCGGAGAATTTCAATTTTTAAATCTAATAACTAAGACTTTTATCGACTCAAACGGTCGATTTTGTAAAAACCAATGTAAAGCGAGATCAAAAAGATTATTATAACAATAAAGAATATACCCAGAGATCGGCTGAAGTTATGTAATTTTAATATGGACAGGTGTTCGCACCTGGTATGAAAGAACCACTGAGCGAAATTTGGAGAATTTAGGACAAACGGTATGGATCCCTTTTAAGAACAAACAGAATTTCACCTTTATATGCTTAGATTATAGCTGTATATCCCGATTCCACACGGGGAATTTCATTTTTCTAAAGAAACCGTCGATTTCGTAAAAAAAAAAAATTGTAAAGTGAGATTATTATGATTTTTATAACAATAAAGAATGTCAGCTGAAGATCGGCTGAAGTTATGCAATTTTAATATGAACAGGTGTTCGCACCTGGTCTGAAAAAACCAATGAGCGAAATTTGGAGAATAAAGATTTTCAGCTGAAGATCGGCTGAAGTTATGCAATTTAAATGTGGACAGGTGTTCGCACCTGGTATCAAAGAATCACTGAGTGAAATTTGGAGAATAGAGAATATCAGCTGAAGATCGGCTGAAGTTATGCAATTTTAATGTGGACAGGTGTTCGCACCTGGTATCAAAGAATCACTGAGCGAAATTTGGAGAATTTAGGACAAACGGTATGGATTTCTATAAAGAACAAACAAACAGAATTTCAACTTTATTTATATAGATATGTTAGATTTATGGAATTTTATAACTAGTTTTCAATGTTTTTTAGTAATGAAGAAATTTTACATTCCACTCATATAATTTGCTGTATGAATACTATAATACTACCTATTTCTAAAAAAAAATATACAATTTTTAAAAAATGCCCTTTTTGAGAAAATTGAAATGAAAAATTTTACATTTAGTTTTTAAAAAAATGTCTTTAGTAATAACCTATACATTGTTGTATATCATATGAAACTCATATAGGTCTCAACAATATTCGTCTAATATTTAAACTTAGGGGCGAATTATTAAATTTGAACTGTAAGCCATTTAATAGCTCAGCACCCAGCAATCAGGATGAGTGCACCCTATGTAATTACAGAGATAAAGAGGACATTTTTCATTTTCTAGCTATATGCCCGATACTTGCCCCCTATCGCCTTGCAGTTTTTGGAGAAAGGCTTTTATCATTTGAATTCATTATTGAACTACTTAACGGTAAAAATTGGTCTCGTCTTATTACATACACAAAAAATGCTTGGAATTATAGAAAATTTAATTTTTTAATTTTAATTTTTATTTAATTTCCTATTTGTTAATAGTACAAATGTAATGTAGATGAATCTTATTTTGAATACTAATATGTTTCTTTTAACTACTCACATTTTGTTTGATTTTGGTGTGTGTTGTTTAAAAATATCAATATTTTCTAACTAAACTCCGGCAGACGGTTCCCATGCCTTAATTGTTTATTTTATTTATATATAAATTGTATGATTTTGTATATTTTGTCGAATAAACTTATTATTATTATTATTATTATTATTATTATTCATACGAAACGGCATGGAATGCGCTGTTAAACGACACCAATCTGATAGCCCTAATCAAATTTGGAAAACATCTACAGCTATTTTTAATTATGATTTTTTTCTGTTTCTGGACCTATTCATAAGGGCTTTAGAGAACTATAATTCAAAAACGAGTTGACATATCTCAGTAATATTTCACAACTGTTCTAGTAGATACAAGTAGTACACATATACCAAATTTCAAGAAAATCTGGGATGGTGAGGTCCAAAATGATATATTTTTGTGTTGATTTGACGTGGAATGGCTCATTAACCATCTTTTCTATCAAAATTAGTCAATAAAATGTTGTGATTCGATTATACGTGTACCATCACACCCATCATTACCCCTGATAAAGGGGGTACTACTGTATTTATAAAACACGTCGATTTCTAATCTAAGTAAGTTGGTAAGTGGAAGTTGCGTGTTGCGGGCATCGCACACGAGTTTTAAGAATTATTTTTAAAAATGTTAGAACCTGACAGAGCAAATGAATGATGAAGAGTGAGTGTACACAAGACAGAGGTCTGGCAGCGGCATTAATAAAAAGGAAATGCCAGGAGTGGTTTGACCTTCCGGCAGCCCTAGATTGGTTAAATGCCTCCTCAATCAGATAATGGATTATCGGCATTCCCAGGCTCCTCCAATGTAATTGTCAACTCTCTTATACTAATCTCTCCGTTCAAATGATTAGACGTAATGTCTTGTAACAAAATCTTGCAGACGTTTCCGTTTAACGGGCATCAGAAAAACACCTTAGGCTTTCGTTATAGTATGACTTTAGGAGATATATTGGGGTCGCCTTTGGTATAGTGGTTAGCATGGCAACCTAAAGGATAGAATAACCTAAAGGTAGCAGGTTTGCTCCCAGCGGTGGCCCTAGGATTTTTTAATGGGAGTAAAAAATCCTTAGCCTAAGAACATGTGGGACCGGTGCGCCCCCTTTGCTCCGGCTGGCCCCCATCGGCCTGGTTGCCGCTCTCGTCGGTGTCCGGCGGGATTTGGGTCGGTAGTTTCCCCAAGATAGATAAATAAAGAAACCAATGGGCGTTGATGACCTCAGCAGTTTTTCGCCCCTAAACAATAACAAACAAACAAAATCCTTAGCCATGCTGTCTCTCGGATAGGACTTAAAATGGAGGTCCCGAGCCTGTACGATGTCAGATACTCGTCAAAGATCCCTATCCTAATTATACTTGGGTAGGCAAAATTTAGGACTCCCACTGTTGCAACGTCCGATTAGCCTTAGTGGCATAAAGTGACGTTAAACAAACAAGAGATTTATTTATTTATTTGGATTTAAATAGGGTGAAAACAGCAATGGTTATCATCACCCGCAAGTTAGAAAGGGCGTGGCTCTTTTATGAGAGTAGGAGAGCCCCACTTCTTTAAGAAAACTTAAGAGTTCTCTGATGATCTGATTTTCACCTAATGCTCCAGCGATAGACCGAGGATCTGTATCATTATAATCTGGGCACTCTTCGATTATGTGCCTCACAGATAGTATGTTCTGCACTTTGTGCAATGAGGTGCTGGTTGTTTAGCTATCAGGTAGCCGTGAGTGAGGCGGCAGTGCCCTAGTAATAATAACCACTTCTTCTCTTCTCGACGCACTAGAACATGAATTCCATCTCCTAACTGTTCCCTTAATAATGTGAAGTTTATTAGTAATTTGCCTACCCCATATCACCTGCCACTTCTTCCAAATCTCTTTTCTAAGAGGCAAGGATAGTTATGAGCATGATAAAAAGGAAAATTCAGCGTTATCTAATTTTTTAGCTGATTTGGCTTCTCTACCACCACTGCTATCTACAAAAACCACTGCTATCTTAGATTTTTCCATCTTATGTAAATGGTTATAAATTTCCCTGACGAGTGGTTTTCCCTAGAATGGATTTCCTAAGCTTTTTAGGGCGGTTTGTTATACCGAACAAACCACAACCGAGACTTCTTTTGCGGATAATTCATATTCGAGTGCTTTTAGTATAGCTGTCAATTCAGCCGTAAATATGGAGCAGAGGTTGTTTAGTTTGTACTTTTTTGAAATCAGATTAAATACTTTTGCCCAAGATGCGGATTCTTCTGTTTTAGAGCCATCGGTGTATATTATCAGACTGGTTTTGTGACTGCAGAGAATGGGAGAAATCGTGGTTTTCAAGCGATGGATTAATTTATTATGTATAACTTTTCGGAACAACACCATATTGATAGCGGGACCAGTTAAAACCCAAGGGGCTAGGCTGTCGTCACTTAAAAGTATTGGGTTCTTTTTGATTTCTTTTAAAATATCATCGAGCCTTCTTAATATTATGAAGAGATTTAATTCTAAGAGTATCTGATTTTCAAAACTAAATTAAAAGTACAATCTATCAAACAAACAAAAGAACTGAATAATAACTAAAAGAATTGGAATAGAAAACTTTGCTATAGGTTAGAAACTTTGAAATGGATGAAATACTTAATGAGGTAGGTGGTCTTTAATAGAACGCCATCTATCAACGTCACTAAAGGTGGAAGGAACCTTCTTTTCTTTAGATTTGTTTAAAGTCTTCAACTTTTAATATAATAAATAAATAAGTACCTGGACCACTGCGAGCTATGAAGGGTCTTGGGTTCAGTACTGTGTAAGGAAATACCTTTTGTTGGTCAGGGGTCGTGCAAGGAGGTGATTTGACCCCCATAATTTTTCAATCTCTCAATCCACTTTATAAAGGCTGGGTTAGCCCCAAGAGGGTCTCTCGGCCCACGAGACGAACTGTGGAGCCATATTCGAACTAGAGACCTTGAGCAACTAAAATTCCAAAAAAAATTCAGGGAATTTCAAGTGAAAATTGAAGCGTAAACGGTTACATTTCCTATGGAAAGAATTACACCGCATTTGGAAAGGGATACACTTGACTTGGATAGGGTTACTTTAGACTTTAAAAGGGTTTAAAAGGTACATTTGATTATTGAACGGTACAGTTGACTTGAATAACGTTAAAATAGACTCATCTTTTTTTTTTTGTGCTCCTCCCCTTCCTCGCCGTTTAGACTTTACTGGGTTTCCCGGGCCAGGGGGCAGGGTGGGGGATTAATGCCGAATATAATTAAATGCCCCCCTGGCCCCGGGTTTTGAACTTTACATCTTCGGGTTCTCAATCATATGTCCGCTTTTCAGTGGCAACGCGTATTTTCTAACCCGTTTGCCCACTCGGCCAACTCGCCACCCTCGTTAAAATAGACTTGGAAGTTTTATATGATAAGTCTGTCTTTTTCTAAGCAATAGGTACAATGGACTATATTATTTATATTATATATTATTTTAAGTAAGATTTGAACACTTTCAGACAGTCAATTTTTAATAAATGTATTTGACTTAAAGAAGCTTTCGGATGTGATGGGTATATTGATTGGGGTGGGGGATATTATAATATAAAACGGCAAAGTATATTCATTCAGTATATTCATGTATTTTGTTCATAAAGTATATTCATTTATAGGGAGAATGAACAAAATACAGAAACAAAGATACTGTGCATAGTGTTCACTACATACACTAGTCAAGATAAGACTTGAGTTCTCCCAGACTATTAGGTCTCACTAATTCTTATGGGGCATGGGAGATTCACAGCGTAACTTTTCAAACATCGGTCTCCTATGCGCCAGTTGTGGCGTACAAGAAATCGCCGAGCATATTGTTGTCTGCACCACCTATGAGACAATAAGGGCCAAACTGTAGAGGGAGTATGGTCTTTACATTCTGTCAGAGAGCGACCTCTCTCAGATGATGAACCAAGAAATTTTGATGATACCCGCATTTCAGAAATTTTGTGCGCGGGTCGAAGGATGTGGTGGTCCTAACCCACGTTATCTTGAGACCGCCGAACAGAGGAGGTGAATTAAAAGACGGGAGAGGCTAATTAATTTCGAAAAATAAGAAAATATTGCAAGGAAAACTGTAAATTGATGTACTTGCAATAGTGGTACATTATGCAACCATACTTATCGTACCATTGTTATGCAAAATCCCGTATTACACTAGGGGTACGGTAGGGTGGAATAAAGAAATAAAAGGATCCACCTTTAACGGATGTATTAAAATAAAATTGCATCGATTAATATGGTACAAAAAGATTAGCAATAAAAAAATAAATAAATAAAACAATGAGTTTACTGATGAAACTCATCCACGAGTACAATATAGGACATTTTTTCACTACTGATAACATAATCAACGCCTAATCTTTATCCTTACAATTCCAATTTAGATGGTTCCTTTTCTCCAGAATCTTATATAATCTCGCAGATATTTATTTTTTCTATTTAATCTCGTTTTATACTGTAACACTTATAAGGGTTTAAATAAATTTAATTAAAGAAAATTATGACTCACAATGTCAGACAAATAATAAAAGACTGAAATAATCAACAGACAACTTATATTTAGTCTGGTTAAAACAGTCTAGAAGGTTGCAGGCAAGCGTAAAGCGCGAACAGTAACGAACATGTACTAGAACAGTTTGTTCCAATCATTCCAAAAACCAAACTCGAACCCTTTGTAATCAGGAATTGTAGATTTAGATTCGTTTTTGCGTTTCGAACTCTTGGTTTTGATACGGTGTTAAAATAGGACAAAGGAAACTGGGAAAATGCTTTGACAAAGAAAGAAAAAGAGATATGATTTTAAACAATTAAATAATTGGAACAATGAAATGTACAAGAACAAATACAAGTAGATAACCCTGATATGAGATACGGACTCAGCTAAGAAGTGGAAAAGTAGGAATATTCCAGATACGATTCGGGAGGACAGGCTCCCCAGAAACGTTGAGATAACTTGTTACAATGAAGGCCTGATAAAAAAACAAAATCATGTCACGTTCGAGTAAAAGAAAATACTTATTTCATTTACCACACTTTTTTTTTTTCAAATATTAAAACTTTTTTATTTTGGAAAGCCAACGTTTCGATCCAACTTGTGGATCTTCATCAAGGCTAAAAGAAAACAAGTATATGAGTATCTATGCTAGAGGATGAGAATAAATGAGTACTTTACAAAACTGATAATAATATAAAAGATGGTAAGCATTCATTATACATGAATATTTAAATAAGAGGCTGGTTAGCAAGATAAAATAGAATCTGATATTTACCTTCTGAGTCCAGAGTGATTGAAAGTCTGAAGGTAAAATAGGGGGAGAGGTATCGGTAGGGGGTGGTTTTTTGACTTCAAAGGTTTATGACGGGGAAACCCAACGCTTTGAAAGTGAAAGGCTACATGACAACTAGGTGAAAATAAAATATTAAAAACTAACGAAACAGATGGTACTATATACAAATTGTTATGTCTGGACTCAATAACAGAGATAATACATAAGGTAACAATGCATAAAAAATTGAAATATATATAGAAGGAAGTTATACAATCCTAAAGACAATAATAATATAGAGGTAGATCGATAATTGCAGGTACCTATGAAATCAAAACTAGGATGCAGAAGAATTAGTGGATGAAATTATCTCTTTATCAGTTTTATGATTTACGGGGTTATTTTTTTTTCCAAATGGATGAATATGGATTCTGAGAGGAGTCGTTTATCGAGATTTGGTACAGTAGCTAATATGGAGGGGTTCTTAAAGTCAGAGGAATGTTTATGGGCAATGGCATGTTCAGCTAATTTAAACAAAGTCAACCCTCCCGCAAACACACGGAATTTTTTTTCTGGTTCCACCGCTGAGATGTGGTGAAAGCTTACTAAGGGAAATTTATTATTTCAAAATCTACATTAATTTTGTGTATATTTTTCCAAAAGTTCAATTAAATATAAATTCCAATAATATTTAAATAAAAATGTTATTACAATGGAGCATCTCGTATATATTAAAGTTGGTAGTAGTCGGCGCACTGATCAATACAAGCAGGAAAAGGGAACATCCACAATGCAGTAAACGAAACGAGGAAAAATGACCTGAGCAAATACTCGCTTGTAAAGAAATATTATGGCTCAGAATTTTTTGTAAGGATTTCCTCTTTTGGACCCTCAACATAATTTACAGTTCTATTTAGATCGTTTTAATCGCCCCAGGTAGTCAAGGTAAATGATTTTACTTATCTAATGAATTCAAAAGAGTTTATTGACTAGAAATAAACTAAAGAAATGAAAAACCATATGTTTATAAACACAGTGCAGGTTCCTATGCTGGTATACTTGAGAATTCTCAACACGTACGGCGGTACCCTTATTAGGTCAACACTCCATGATGTCATGGAAGCCTCCCTTCCAACGAGCGTAAGGCACAGACGTAGTTCACATTGTACGGCGACACAGTTGTCCGAAGGCTACCTGGACGTCAGGTGAGCAACTCAAACACTGTGCATGGCCTTGTGACACTATGCACGCACAAGCGAGGAACGCTTCGATTTCTTTAGTGAAATATCCTTATATATATAAAAATCTCGTGTCCCGATGTTTGTCTCTCTATTTCTCATAAACTACTCAACCGATTTTAATGAAATTAGGCTCAATGTATATAGTTTTGGCCAACTTAACGGACCGGATAGTTTTTAACTTGATTAGTGATCAAAATAATTCTTATATAGCGAATTATTGCAAATACAGTAGGTCGTGTTTCGATTTATTAACATGGCGTCATATGTCGATTTCATAATGTTTTTATTTATAAGCATACTATTGTAATACAGGTTATCAATATTATAATTTTGTATTGTATTATGTGAATTATTTGTTCCTATATTACTATTTATTAGTAATACAAATCTTTGTATTTATTGTTAATTTTCATTAAATAATAAATAAAACAAGAAAAGGTTACAATAAATTCTCAAAAGTGTAGGTAATTTTTCTTCCTTTTCCTTTATTATTTGTATTTAAATTAAATTACTAGCTAAGCGCTGAAACGCTTTGCTGTGGCCCACCCTGATATCAACTTTTAGTAAAGTAAATACATTTAAATTAGGCTATTATTTGAAATAATACTCTATAAATGTTGTAACAGCACCTACAGTCATAGGTGTAACCTAATAGAAACCTACCTTGGGGTGTCAGTGTTGCCAAAAATTATTGAAAATTAGTAAGCTGGCTACACTGGGGGTAACCAGTCGTAAAAACTCCCTCACAAAAAGAGTGTGTTTTGATTAGGTGTTGTGGGATACTTTGTGATTTACTAAAGAACTGCATAATTAAGACTTTAATATTATATATTCAGTTGATTTATTTAACAGAAGTTTCTTTATTTTCATTATTCGTTTTGTTATTATTATTTAAATACAGTGTTTTTTTATTTTACCAAACCTTTTTATCATTTTTATCCCGAGATCTAAAATGTAAAATTTAAAAAATGTCAGTGAAGATTTGTAATTCCTCCTTTATCAACAATAATTTAAAGTTGAGAAAATTTAATCCCAATCGAATAGAGGATGTTACTTCCTGTTCAGCAGAGTTGTAATTATCTTTAAATGTAAAATTTAAGAAATGTTAGCGAAGATTTTAATCCTTTCTTTTATTTAAAGTAGGCTATTAGGAATGATATTTCGTTGTTAATTTCACCAGAATAAAATTTTTTACTTATCTTTAAATGATTGTTGATTAAGAAAGGATTACAAATCGCGGCATTTTTTAAATTTTACATTTAATGATTATTACACCTCTACTGAACAGGAATAATTGTTATTTGGGTAACCTCAAGTTTCAGATTTATCCGCCATAAATATGAGAGTACTACTGCAAAATAATCCATCGGCAGATATATTTTTTAAAGAATTGCTCTATATTGGAAACGGTGAAATAGAGCTGCATCGAAATTCAAAATTTATCAAATTACCAGAAAATTTCTGAACTGTTGTAGAGAAGAAAAATGAACTGTCAACGAAATATAAAGTGTCTTTCCTGATATTTTGAACAATTATTTGGACTATAATTGGCTGGGTAGTCCTGCTATTTTGGCAGAAAAAAATGTTGATTTCGATGAAATAAACTTCCGAAATCAATTGACTATGTTCTAGATGTAAACGAAGCCGTAAATTTTCCATCTGATTTTTTTAATTCCCTGGATATACACCCAAACAATCTCCAGTTGAAGATTGGCTCACCGATCATTCTTCTTCGTAACTTAAATCCACCTCAATTTTGCAACGGTACACGTTTAGTCATTAAAAGGATCACAGGAAATGCTATTGAAGGAAAAATGTTGCCTGGAAGGTTTACAGGAGATATCGCCCTATTGCCACCTATTCCCCAGGAACCGACAGAATTTTCAATAAAATTTAAAAGGCTTCAATATCCTATTCGTTTGGCTTTTGCCATGACCATAAACAAATCCCAAGGGCAAACAATGTCCACTTGGACTTTGAAAATCCGTGTTTTTCCCTTGGGCAATGGCATAACTCACGTGGGAAATGGGTATCGCCTGCTCACGTGTGTGGAAACCATCAAATCTTTGGTTTGTGTTAAAAAAAAAAAAAACAGGTTAACCAAAAACATTTTGAACAAATTAGTACTTGAATAAATAAAAATTCTTAATTGTATTATGTAAAAACCTCTTTAAGAAGAGATTTATTATCACTCAAATATATTGCTAAATTAAAAGCTTCAACACACCACAACTTTAACTTTCTTATATTCTTTACCAAATACTTTTAAATGGTGTAATGCTCTATTCTCAATCACGTTAGCTTAGATTAGCTGAAAGGTTTTCATCTTTATCAATGAATATTGGTATTACTGTATTTGTTTAAAAATATTAGGATATAACTACTGAGCCACAGCAACGCGTGGCCGGGTCTGCTAGGAATCTATATAAATAAAGATGAAATTCTGTTTTTTCTTTATAGAAATCCTTACCATTTGTCGTAAATTCTCCAAATTTCGGTCAGTGGTTCTTTGGTACCAGGTTCGAACGCCTGTCCAAATTAAAATTGCATAACTTCAGCCAATCTCTGGTTATATTCTTTATTGTTATAAAAATCGTTTTGATCTCGCTTTCCATTGGTTTTAGGAAATCGACCTTTGAGTCGATAAAAGTCTCACTCTAAAGATCTTATAGATTTAAAAAATGAAATTCTCCGGGTGAAACCGGCACATATACAATAATATATATACCGTATAATATAAGAACTATTACATAAAATATATATTATAATACTTTTTATATTAATATCTTAAATGAGAGTCAGTGTAAGTGGAATATGAAATCATTATTTTATATCTATTTTATGCCTATTTTTTTATTTACCCATAACAGAAAATCATCACACAATTTTCACCTTAAAAACTTGTAAAAATGACAACTGATGAAAATTTCTGTTCACACATCTACTCCCATATTATCATTTTACTCATTAATTTGTTGTTAGCCATAACTTTTGTTTTTACTTATCAAGAAGATTTTGATTCAAGTCGAAATGCTCATTGAGAAACAAGTATAATTTAATATCAGGTAGGTCTTATCTTCATCGAAATGTTCTGATTTGACATAAATGGTGAAGGTAAATTTTCCTTCCTAAAAAGTACCTATTATCATTTTGTATATATATGGATAATCTAAAAGTCTATCAAAATGTTCATCTGTAAGATACAAAAATTAGTAAGAAAATGAGGAATTTTTAAAATAACTACGTCATGAAGAAAATGAAGTTTGTTCTTTTTAGAAATCCATACCGTTCGTCCCAAATTCTCCAAATATCGCTCAGTGGTTCTTTCATACCAGGTGCGAACAACTGTCCATATTAAAATTGCATAACATCAGCCAATCTCTCAGTATTTTATTTATTGTTACAAACATCGTTATGATCTCGCTTTACATTTTTTTTTACGAAATCGACCGTTTGAGTCGAAAGAAAAATGAAATTCCGGGTGTAACCGAGATGTACAGCTAGTTTAACGTAAAGTGAAAAAAAATATATCTTTCAAATTTAAACCATCTAATGTATCCATTCCATTTATTTAAACCTCTACCTCGGATGAAATAAAAACAAAACTTACTCACTTTGGCAATATCTTCATCCTCGATAACTACAAACTACAGACCCTCCGAAGGCTAGGATGACAACTGACTGCCAATGCCAGACCGAAAGATAACCCCGGTGATCTTTGACAACTGCCGTCTTCGCCACTGATCAGCCGAAAACTGATACAGAAGCTGAATCACATCATGATTAGATCGATGAGCATCGATTTTAACCATTAGTCGATTTATCAATCAAAGATTCGACAAAGAGAAAGGATGCGTTTTGAATTGAAATTTTAGTTTGGGTTTTTTTTTCTTCTAATTTTATTTAAAATTATAAAACACGAAAAAAAACAATCCAAATACTGATCATACACAGCAGAGTTGAGCATATTTAAATTAAAATGTAATCATGATTATGACTAATAATCAAAAATGTGAATGATTGTAATCATCATTCACAAATCATTCTTTTGCGCGGAATCATTAATCATGAATAGTATTAATCACTGGTCGTGGAGTATTCATGAATATAATGTATTCAACAATCATGAATGACTATTATTCATTACTAGCTGGGGTGCCCGGCTTCGCTCCGGTAGTTGTGTGGTAGCTTTAATACCAGAAAAACATTATAATTAAAGGAAATAAGGAACAAAATTAGCACCTTCTTGAAAATTCGGTTTTAACTTGGTATCAATATTCTGCAGACTTGAGATCTGCACAGTGAGCCCAAATAAGGAACCCTGTATAATTTACAGGGGGTTAAAAATGGTAAATGAACAATTAATTTTGCTGCAACTTTGTCGAGTTATGCATCGTTTTTGATGGCTTCTGTGATTCTGAATCCTATAAGCCCATTCCAAGTAGTCAGCAGATAATAAGTTATTAGATTGTAGTTGAAAAATCTGGTATCTCAGTTAAAAAAATTATATTTCGAGTAAAACTTAAGCTCCGACTACTATGATGGTCCTATTTGATTCAGAAGTATAGAAACTACCGAAGATTTATAGAAATTTTTTTTAAGACCTTGCTTCCATTTCAACCTCCCTAAAATATCCCCCATATACGTTCTGCATACCCGGAATCTTACTACTATTACAAAGTGAAAACCAAAATTTCTTGGAGGCACAATTTTTTCATCATATTTCTTTTTATCTTGAACTATGAGGGTTGATAAAATCTTGAATGCTGTTATTGGAGTTAGTCGTTTTGTCAACTGGAATGCTCATCATTCATAGTAATCAAACCAAATTCTTTTTCATAAATACAATAAGAACACTTCAAACTTTTTATTTTCGATTTATATTCAGTCAATTCATCTCTTTTTTTATGTCTGATTTTATTCGCTCACGGTACTACTAAGAAATCTTCACTCATATTGCATTAAATTTACTTAAGTATATTAAGTAGATATACTTAAATATTAAGTAGATATAATTAAATAGATTGAATGTAATGTGCTGATCATATATTAGCCTTCTTATGAGAAAACTAATTCTTTAAGGAATCCAGTTGGTTTTCTAATTGATTGCAGAGATGTAAAATCATTATTTTATTTTGAAAGCAAAGGAGAAACTAATTATTTTCGCTTAATTTTTTAGTGATTTAAAATGAACAGCTGAACAAATATATAACCTCTACAATTTGAACTGGATGAATGAACAATAAACGTCGAGTAAAACGAACCCTAGCGCTTCCTGGTAGTCTGGAGCTCGAACTAAATTTTTCATTCATAAACTCGTATCTCAATCTCAGAGACGCTAATTAAATGGTGCGAGAGGCATAAAATTCCAGTCTTTTTCTCTTCAATTTTACACTCTTAAGAGAAAAACGGAAACCTTCTTTTCCGTTAGGAGTCATATGGCTAAGAGACGACATAACTTCCTTAATCCTACGTGGAGTCGTTTTTGAGCCTTTTCGGCACGCACATTGTACACTTTGCTTTATAATATATATTGATTAAATGTTAGTCAGTAATAATGATTAAGATGAATTCATTATTCATGATTACTCATTAATCATGACTAATGGGAATTCACTACTCATGATTACAGATCATTATTTAATCATGAATAATATAAATTCATTAATCGTGATTGCAAAAAAATCATTACTAATCATGAATGATGATTGAAAATTTGTTTTCTTTTTCCTTCTTGCCGATAGACCTTTACTAATACCCACTGGAATTAGGGTCTAATTCTTTACTTGTGACTTTAAATGCTGTTCAGTTGACTACACCCACTCTTAGGACTTGCCCTTGCTCATTAGGACAACTTTTAATTCAAAAATGCATACTCGTCTTTTAAATTTAAATGAATAATGATTATGAATATATCATATTCATGATTGATAATTGGCGAATTTTTGTTATTCATGATTGATAAATATTAAGTATTCCTGATTGATGAATATTGTATTAATCCTAGCTCATGAATATATTTTATTCATGAATAATCACTAACTGAATTTGTCAGTATTCGTTAATCAAGATTAACTGAATACCAGTTATTCATTATTTATTTCAAATGAATACCATAAACACTCAATAATCATTAAAAATACTCCGCACTGATTATGAATAATCTTTATTCATAATTCATTTGTTCTATTATTACAATTATTCATATGCATTAATCATTATTCAGATTACAATTTGCCCAACTCTGGTATACAGCTCTTCAGACTTTGCGCGTAAGTTGCACCATACACTACAATTGGTTATCGATTAGACGATATATTTGAGGGAAGCCATGCTAATTACACAGGGTAAAAAATAAGGTAATTTTTTAGAAGGTGAAAACCAAAATTTGAATTATGTATAATGGGTGTAGGTAGTGAAATGTTGCTGTGTGCCAAATTAAAATCACAATTTAGTTGCGATACGTTTACAGGTGGAATCGAGAACAAATGTTTACACATATAATAATAATAAAGTAAATTCTTCTACATAAAATTATAATATAATAAAAGAAAATAATTTACAATGTAACTAGGATTATAAATCCATCAGCTAGAGTGACTACAGTACATTAGGTATTAAGAAAGAATATATATATATATATATATATATATATATATATATAATAAAATAAAAAAAACATAAAAACTTTATCTTCTTGTCCATATTTTAAGTATTATATTCTGATATTAGAAAGTTCCTCCATTTAGAAGTAGCCTTCAAAAATTTATAAATTGATGGATATTTATTAACATAATTATTTTACACATATATAGTCAAGGTGATTTTGTTACGCAAGAACAAAAGTTATTGAGTCCAATTAACATTCCTAACAAACAAATTATCAATAATAAGGATAAACAGATAGAATAAAAAATAAAAACTTGAAATAATTGTGTCAGAACAGATATTCAATGCAACCTCCATTGCTACAACCGGATCTTAATTTCCTGTCGTTTGCTGGCTGACTTCCTAGTTGCAGGTATTGAGGCAATTCATCGTCAAAAACAATAATAATAATAATAAATAGCTAATAAATTGTTTTTGTTAAACACTTTTTTAACTTTCCCTTACCTATATATGAAATATATAGTAACGAAAGTATTGCGATCGTGAAAAATTTCGACTTCCGGCTTTCAACGTAAATATACGTTTTGGATGAATGAATTTAGATTAAAAATGGGATTCATAGAAATAGAAAATTTTAATGTTTTTTTTTTTTTTTTTTTTTTTTTTTTATAGAAAGATGAATAGAAGATTGAAATGTAAAAGGAAATATGTTAAAAAAAAATCTAAATTTAAATTTGTAAAAATTAATGAAAACAGTTACTTAAGAGATTAAGCATAATGACTAGTGCATACCTGAAGTGCATGATAATATTGATAAAATATTCAACTGTGTTAATAAAGAATAATGAAATATATCAATAAGGAATGGGTCACTGAATAATACATAAAGAATAGCATGACTAATCAATATGAAATGAATGACAGTTAAACTAATAAATGAATAAGAAACAAGAAATGAATCACTGGATGATAATAACAATAAATCCATGACCAAATAGTAAGAAATGAACGGCATTCAATATATTATACGATGGATTTTAAACTGAATGTAGTGAGGAAAAAAATGTGACATATGTAAAACTGAATATGAATTAAAAGAATATATTGTAACGGCAAGATAACATGTATTTTTAGTTGGGGATGTTACAAACTCAAAATCTTTTTTTTTTTTTTATTGAAAAAATTTCGGATAAGGAAAACGCGATCACGAGAAAACGAATTACATAGTTCGGAGGTGAAGGAAAGAATTTGCATGATTTTTGAAGCGAGGAAGAAATTTTAAGCTAAATGAGGTTGATAGGATAAACTCTAAGACTTTTTAGCTTAATTTTGGAAATTGCAGAAAGGGGGGGTGTTAATGAAAGGGGGGGATAGTTAAGGCAAGGTGTAGAAGGAGTCAGAGTCAGGTTTAAGTGTTTCATACGTTTCATAAACCATTTGATACATTTGAGTCGGTCGTTTGAGAAAACCGACATTTTCAAAAATCTAAATTATTAAAAATTGAAAAAGAAAAATAAATTCTACTTTTGCATTAATATATTTTCTTAACTGAAATCTTTTTTTCCGACACATATTCCTGCTTAGAATACATTTTCCATGATTTGATAAATTTATATTCATTCTATAGATCTAAAAAATCAGTTTTTTACTTTCACTTACTTATATACGAAATATATAGTATGAAATATATAGCGAAATGTCTATGTATGTGTGTGGGTGAACAGACTAGCTCAAAAACTATAAACCGTGCAAGCCTGAAATTCGGTATTTAGTGTATGTATATGCCCGCTATGTAGGGGCCGGGATGGCCGAGTGGACAAGGGCGCTTGTAATAGATAAACGAAGTTAAGCAACGTCCATCGTGGTTAGTACTTGGATGGGTGACCGCTCCATTTGGGTGACCGCCCACCAATGAACGCCACGCAGTCCAAGTCTACCCCCACCCCCGGGTATGTGAGGCCCGTCAGCCTACTGGAGGCGACTCACACCGACCGGGCGTAGGAGTGATGAACCTTCTCCGTGTATCTCATCGAGAATCGTGGTGTGGTTTTCCAGGATGTCAGTAACCGCCCGGAGGTTTGGTTCAGGGACGGTATGCTTCAGGGAAAGAAATATAGGTCCTCGGGGCCTGCTGACTCTGAGCTACCATAATCCTTGGACCTAGACCAGTTTGTCACTGTCCTTGAACCCGAGGGAGCTGACGCCATCGATGGGAAGGACACTGCCAAATTGGCCCCAATGGGATTGGTTATGGAGCCATAGGCAGTCTGCCGCTGTACCATGGTGACTATGGCTTGCAGCAATGTGAGGTTTGGGCTACCCCATCCAGGCTGTCTGTACTCCCACAAGCAAAACGAATGTCTGTAAGAAGACCACACTGCGCGGCCAAAGGTCTCATTAGGCCTAATGCGCCAACCGAAAAAAAAAAAAAAAAAAAAAATGCCCGCTATGTGACAGCAACAAGTGGATCAAAATGGGTCAAATGGAGGGTCTCTCGTTTCGCCTAAAAATAAGGAATGGCTAAATATAAGATATAAAAAAAATGAAGTAAACATATAGAGGAAAAAAAAAATATTCCGTCAACTCATAAAATACATTGAGCCCACCCAAGCGCAGTACGCCTTTAGTGACAGGCCACTGTTTATAATTAAAGCCGTTCTGTTGATTTAATGGAAATTATTTGTTTCATGGTAAATTAATGAACGGGACGACTTGGAGTATTATGCTTGCTTTGCAGAATTAAAAAAAAAAAAAAGAGTATTTTTTAAAGAGCAAATAAAAACAAAAATAAGAAATGAATGTGGAAAAATGTTTGACTTTGGGAAGTGGCAATTAACAAAACACGTCAATTTCTAATCTAAGTATGTTGGTAACTGAAAGTTGTGTATTGCGCGCACCCACCAGATTTTCTTTTTTTTTTTTTGTACATGTAGGGTTCCTCCTTACTATTAGGATTGTTACAAACCATATATTTCGGAAATTACTCTACAAAACACTTACAATTTTACTATATATGTTGTCTAATATGTGAAAAATAACTGAAATGATAAACATATAAGGAATAAACATATACATATACATACATATAGGAATAAACATATAAAATGATAAATATAACTTCTAAAGGGTTATCAATACTCAGTTTGTACACGGAATTCCAGTAATTTTGTGTCCAACCGTCGATTAGATCTAAATTAAAAAGGTTTCCTGATATCGGTGAATATATATATCTATGTAATATATCTGCTAATATCGCTACAGTATACGACAGCGATATTATATTCTGCTGGAAGAGTAGGATCCGTTATCCGGGCCTCTGTTAACCGGGGTTCCGACGAGCAAATATTATTATTTGTATGTATAATATCAATTTAAATAAAATGAATACGTAAATGTTTTGAAGATCACACAATAGTTAATTTCTATTGTTATTAAAAATTATGAAATAAAATAATAAATGGACGAACACGGCAATCTCGTATCGTATGATGAGATGTTCCGGTAACTATTACTCCTTTAATATAACTTCTTAAATATTTTTTTTTTTCGGTTGGCGCATTAGGCCTAATGAGACCTTTCGCCGCGCAGAGTGGTCTTCTTACAGACATTTGTGTTGCTTGCGGGAGAACAGACAGCCTGGAGGGGGTAGCCCAAATCTCACGTTGCAGCAAGCAACGGTCACCATGGTGCAGCGGCAGATTGCCCGAAGCTCCATAACCAATTCCATTGGGGCCAATTTGGCAGTGTCCTTCCCACCGATGGCGTCAGCTCTCTCGGGTTCAAGGACAGTGACAAACTGGTCTAGTTCCAAGGATTATGGCAGCTCAGAGTCAGCAGGCCCCGAGGACCTATATTTCTTTCCCTGGAGCATACCGTACCGTCCTTGAACCAAACCTCCTGGAAGAACACACCACGATTCTCGATGAGATACACGGGGAAGGTTCATCACTCCTACGCCCGGTCGGTGAGAGTCGCCTCCAGTAGGCTTACGGGCCTCACATACCCGGGGGTGGGGGTAGACTTGGACTGCGTGGTGTTCATTGATGGGCGGTCACCCCTCCAAATATTAACCACGATGGACGTTTCTTAACTTTGATTACCTATTACAAGCGCCGTTGTCACTCGGCCATCCCGGCCCCTCTCTTAAATTAAATTAATAACCTAAAAAAGGTTTTAATGGCAACACCTCGTGAAAATACATAAACAATATGACTTAGTATGATTGAAGAAAGTATTTCCTTCTGGGTTATTGAACTAGTACGATAGACGAAGGTTTCAAAACATCGAAAAAAATAATCCAAGCAAAACAAGTTATTTATTTTTTCAAAAACATTTCCCAGTGTGAAAAAAACCTAACTTAATGAAAACTTAAAAAAAAAAAAAGTACAAGGAGCTGAAGAACAATAAAAAAAAAAAAAATTACCTACGAATAAACCGTTCTGAAGATATAACTAGTGTAATGTCAGTGTGTAAATGTTGTTTACTTCAATAACTTTTAGTGGGCGTTCGGCCATGAAGGAGCATGTTTTGCGAATCAAGTAATTGTTTAGATCCGACAACAACCCCTAGAATAAATAAATAGCGTCTAACATCATACAGCAATGGAAATGATAAAGTAGGTTAAACATAATCGTAATTTACATACCACAGAAGCGGCCTCCGAATACACTGGTATTCATTAATGCAAAAGGACTTACCTGAAAAAAAAAGATAAAAAAATAATGTGAGAAATATGAAGGAATCATTTAAAAAACACTAAAACAATACGTAAAAATAAATCATTATAGCAAAAGTGTGCTATAATACTTCTTTTACATTGCAAATATAATTATTATAATATGAAGTCAGATAATTTAACTAGAATGAAAGTTGACCGAAATAACTAAGGCTGGAGAATCATTTAATAATATAATATGCAAACAAATCAATGGGATATTACAAGTTCAAAGTATTTATATTTCGAATTTATATATAATATATTAAATAACTAATAATAATTACAGCCTCATTATGCATTAATTGTTACGAGCAAGTACTTTTTTTTTTTGTTTTTTTGGGTCCACCCCTTCCTCGCCGTTGAGGCTATACGGGGTTTCCCGGGCCAGGGGAAGGGTGGGGGATTAATGCAGAGTATTATTAAATTTCCCCTGACTCCGGGTTTGGAACTTGCTATCTTCTGGTTCTCAAATCATCTGTCCGGTTGTCAGTAGCAACGCGTATTTTCTAACGCGTTTAGCCACTCAGCCATCCCGCCACCCAGAATTTCCTTATCAATAGTACGGCTATCTTACAACTTGAAATAATTATTCTGTTTGAAATTGGTTTACATTTAACTAGTAATAAATTAATTTTTTTTCTATAGGTTAAATGATGGTCAGGATTTTCAGTTACAATGATATTTATTACGGTAAGCCAACGTTTCGATCCAACTTGTGGATCTTCATCAGGACTAAAAGAAAACAAAAATATGAGTATCTATGCTAGAGGGTGACAATAAATGGATACATTACAGAACTGATAATAATATAAAAGATGTTGTATACATAAATATCAATGATATTTACCTACTAAGTCCAGGTGGATACTAAGACTAAAGGTAAAAATAAGGTGAGCTCTATACCTCTTGTACTATTATTATTTTTTGTAGTGTATGCTTCTTTCTGTATATTTTCCAAATTTGTATGCATTGTTACATTACGTATTATCTCATTTTTATGTTATTATTCAGTCCAGACACAACTATTTGTATACAGTACCATATATTTTGTTAGTTTTTAAATATTTTTGTTCACTCAGTTGTCATGTGCCTTCACGTCAAAAGCGTTGGATTTCCCCGCCATAAACCTTTGTAGTCGGCAAACTAACCCCCTACCACTACCTCTCACCTTATTTTTACCTTTAGTCTTAGTATCCACCTGGACTCAGTAGGTAAATATCATTGATATTTATGTATACAACATCTTTTATATTATTATCAGTTCTGTAATGTATCCATTTATTGTCACCCTCTAGCATAGATACTCATATTTTTGTTTTCTTTTAGCCCTGATGAAGATCCACAAGTTGGATCGAAACGTTAGGGCTTACCATAATAAATATCATTGTAACTGAAAATCCTGACCATCATTTAACCTATCGTAATTGAAGAACAGTTGACCATCTCTCATCTCTAATTTTTTTTTCTATTAATTAAACCTTTGATAATCCGATAAACATCTGATAGTCCGAACGGTTATGCGATCTTCCTGTTCTGATTATTGAGACCGTTCTGTATTTCTGATTTAAATGATGTATATTAGTTTTAAAACGTTAGGTGCGGCATTGATCCGATGTGTTCCCTTGCACTTGCATTCCCCTCTCACAGCCGATTTTTACATGAAAATCTCCGTAAGTCCGAACACTTCAAATACTCAATTTAGTCGGTTTTTAATGAGATTATTGCATTTTAGTGCAGAAAATGTTGCTAACGGCTGCAATTCTGTTGTTTTTTAGAATCAGACTTCGAGGTCCTTTTTTCGATAAAGAATGGCGTAAATCCTGTATCGGCCTGTCCTGCTCCTATTATGTCTAGTCCCAATCCTTACCAAGAGATAATGCCGTTTAGACGCTCATTTAATTCCCTTTTAATCAAAAGATAACGAGAATTAAAGTATTCCCATCTGACCACGACGTCCGATATCGTCTCTGGCTCATCCCAGCAGTCGGACCCCGGGGACCAATACCGTCCAATTCAGGATACCCCTAGAATAAACCGGCGCACCTAAAGTGCTAACAAAACATTTTAGATCGGATTTGATTTTGTTTTTTATTTATTTACTAGCTAGGGTGCCCGGCTTCGCTCCGGTAATAACAGAAAAACTTTAAAATTAAAGGAAATATAGAACAAAATTAGCACCTTCTTGAAACTTCGGTTTTAACTTGGTATCAATATTAAAAAAAATAAAAGATTCGAGAACTGCAGAGTCCGCCCAAAGAAGGAACCCTATATACTTTATAGGGGGTTGAAAATGGAAAATGAACAATTAATTTTAATGAAACTTTGTCTAGTTATGCATCGTGTTTTATGGTTTCTGTAATTCTGAATCGAATAAGCCCATTCCAAGCAGTTAGCAGATAATAACTTGTTAGATTATAGTTGAAAAATCTAATACCTCAGTTAAAGATATTATATTTCGAGTATAACTTAAGCGCCGAATACTGTGAAGATCCTATTAGATCCAGAAGAATAGAAACTACCGAAGATTCTTAGAAACTTTTTTTAAGACTTTTCCTCCATATCAATCACCCTTAAGATATCCTCCCGTAATTTGACTCTGCAGAACTCGAATCTTATTACTATTACAAAGTGAAAAGCAAAATTTCATGAAGGCACACTTTTTTCACCATATTTCTTTTTGAAGAACCAAGAGGGATGATAAACTCTTATTGAAAAAATGCTGTATTTGGAGTTAGTCATTTTTCAACCGGAATGCCTATCATACATAGTAATCAAAACAACTTATTTTTCATAACTACAATAGAACACTTTAAACTTTTTATTTTCGATTTATATTCAGTCAATTTATCTCTTTTTTTTTAATGTGTCTTTTTATTCGATCACTGTACTATTCAGAAATGTTCACTCATATTGCATTAAATTTAGTTAAGTATACATTGTATGCTGATTAAACGTAATCTGTTGATCAATTAGTCTTCTTATGAGAAAATTATTTTTTTTATGAATCCAGTTGGTTTTCTAATTGATTGCAGAGATGTTGAATCATTATTTTATTTTGAAAGCAAAGGATAAACTAATTATTATCGCTTAATTTTTTAGTAATTTAAAAAGAACAGCTGAAAAAATATACAACCTTTACAACCTCCCTGGATGAATGAACAATAAACATAGAGTTAAACGCACCCTAGCGCTTTCTAGTAGCCTGAAGCTCAAACTAAATCTTTCATTCATAAACTCGTATCTCAATCTAAGAGAGGCTAATTAAATGGTGCGAGAGCCTTAAAATTCCAGTCCTTTTCTCTTCAATTTCACACCCTTAAGTGAAAAACGGAAACCTTCTTCTCCGTTAGGGGGCATACAGTTACACGCTGACATAAATCTCTTAATCGTCCGTGGAGTCGTTTCTGAGCCTTATCGGCACGCACATTGTACACTTTGATTTATAATATATATTGATTTCAACCCCTGGAATTTAGGGATTTCGAAGTACCGAAGAAAGCTATGTTAAGCCTTGTGCTACACTGTTTTATTTCTGATCCTTGGATTTTTATATTGGGACTTTAAGAACCAAGGTTTTATTACACTGTCTTCACAATATCTTATCCTTACAGAGAGTACTTGCTCGCAAGGGTGGCGGAATGGCCGAGTGGGCAAACGCGTTAGAAAATACGCCTGATTGGAAATACGAAGACATTAAGTTCAAAACCCGGAGCCAGGGGAAAACTTAATTATACTCGGCACCAATCCCCCACCCTCTCCCCTGGGTCGGGAAACCCCGTATAGCCTAAACGGCGAGGAAGAGGAGGGACCAAAAAAAAAAGGTACTTGATCGTAATAATTAATGCATTATGAGACTATAATTACTATAAATTATTTAATATATTATATAAAATTATTAATAGTAGAAAGCATGAGAGAAGAAAGAGAACCGCGGAGAGGTTACTGACTCTCCAAAGGCTGATTTCACAAATAGCCACTGTTTGTATGAAGTGGGCTGGAGCCAGACGGTGTAACCGCACTCTATGAAAATAAAACGAGACAAACTTTCAGGCCCCAGTAAAAACTTCAATTCGAAATACTAATCAGGATTAAACTACGTTAACAAAATCGACAAACGCTTCGCGAATTAATGATTCAAGGGAAACGACCAAAGACGCTCAGAGAAAACCTTTAGGAAACACAATAATGATTTTCTAATACAAAAAACTGATGGTTTATTGTCGCTTGTATAATACAATCGTAAACGGTGGCGTGTAAATAAAAGATATGGCCAACATTTAATAATTTTTGAAGTAAAAAGTTACTTCAAATATTTGATCTATTTTGGAAAAAATAGACCAATTAAATAGGGATGGCCATGAACATGAATTTCCCCCCAAAAAATGTTTTTAAGTCGTTTTTTTAAAAGTTAATATTGGGATCACGTGTGGTGTAGTGGTTAGCATAACCTGCAATGCTAAAGGTCGTGGGTTCGCGTCGCGCGGTATTTATTTTTTAAAGGGAGTAAAAAATCCTTGGCTAAGCCGTCTCTCGGATAGGACGTAAAATGGAGGTCCCTAATCTGAAAGATGTCAAGTAATCGTTAAAGATCCCTATCCTAATTACCTAAAATCCTAGCCTTACCTGCTATTAATACATATTTATAAACATGTGTTTGAATGAGTTTACTTGTAGCTATACTGTGCTTCATGCTAATATAAGTATTATGTTTAAAGTGCAGAATAACATGGATATACCAGAAAATGTTATAGAAGAAGCTTTAAACAAACTAATTCCTGGGGTCACCTGTGGTATAGTGGTTAGCATAGCAACCTACAACGAAGTCCCGCGGTGGCCCTAGGATTTTTTAATAGGAGAAAAAAATCGTTGGCTATGCCGTCCCTCGGATAGGACGTAAAATGGAGGTCCCGAGCCTGTACGATGTCAGTTAATCGTTAAAGATCCCTATCCTAATTATACCTGGATAAAAAAAATTTAGACCACCAAATGACGTTAAACAAACAAACGAACTAAAGTTAATATTTATTTATTCAGTTTTTTTTTTTTTGCTGCTTTCACCCTGCAGGAGCAAGCAATAACATCATCAATATTTTAGATTTAAGAATAAGTTTTGATCGATTTTAACTATTCAAATGTTTTTTCAAGGTTTTTTTCATCATCTCTTAGAACTTCCTTCAATGTAACCTCCAAAGCCATATTCTTCCTGTTTTTCATGAGAGCTTTGCAGTCTATTGTTATATGTGACGTATTTTTATATGAAGTATTGTATTCTTCACTGCATATTCTGTACGTTTGAGGTGCGAGAATTTTAACAAATATGCGTGTGAAAATTCACAGTGTTCTATTCTTATCCGACAGAGGACGGTTTCTGCCTTATATGTGTCTCTAATCGAGGTTGTCCACTTCATCGGGTCTCTAGTTATTAGTCTTTAGCTTGGCAGTTAATATTTGTTTTGTATTTAATTCAGTTTTTCTATAAATCAAATTAAATCGGTATTTATTTCAATATTTCTACTTTCATATATTTAAGCAGTGTTTTCCTATCTGAGCCGCGGCTGTTCCCCTTAGGTGCTATGAAAAATTTCCTCAACAAAATATTATTATAAAATATGATCTGGTGCGATGCGAGCGACACACAACTTTCACTTACGAACTCATTTTGATTAGAAATTGACGTGATTTGTTAATGCTAAAATGCCTCTTCTCAAAGTCACACATTTTTCCACATTTTTTTACATTTTTGTTTGTATTTGCTCTCTAAAGTACACTAATTTTTGCTATTATTAAATAAAAGTTTTTACTTGTGATAATTCGGTAATGCATGCGTAATACTCCAAGTCGTCTGATTTTTTATAAATCTCTATGAAATTGTTGAAAACTTCATTTAGTAACTATGAAACAAATAATTTCCATTAAATGAACAGAACATCTATAATTATAAAGCATTGGTCGGTCATACTGCCCATGCGTGAGTTCAATGTTTTATGAGTTGACGGAATATTTTTCTTTTTTTCTTCTGTATATGTTTATTTGATTTTTTTAATATTCCATATTTAGCCATTTCTTATTTCTAGACGAAAAGAGGGACACTTAATTTCTCCATGTAAAACAAAAACAAAGGTACTTTATAGGAAAACAAAAAAGGCCACTTCCATATTAAAGCCCCCTTTAGAACATTTTAATAATGATAAAGCTTTATAACACCTGATATTAAAGAAGACTTGATTTTCATTAAAGATGACGAATTTGATCAAAATCCTTGAAGTCGTTTTTGAGAAAATCGAAAAAAACGTAAACATTGGAAAAAAGTTAAGAAATAAAGTGCCCCCTCCGTTTGATCAATTTTGATGAAAATTTTTGCTGTCATATCGCAGGCATATACCTACATCAAATACCCAGTTTTATCAAAATCGTAACAACCCTTTTTGAGAAAATCTAAAAAAAACGTAAAAAGTTATGAAATAAAGTACCCCCTCCATTTGACGAATTTTGATGAATTTTCGCTGTCACATCGCTGGTATATATTAATACCAAATACCCTATTTCAGGTTCATACGGTATAGAGTTTTTGAGCTAGTCTGTTCACACACAGACCATTTCGCGGGACTTGGTTATTTGGATTCAAGGTACCCAAAACGTGTAATTCCGTTGAAAACCGGAAGTCGTAATTTTTCACGATCGCAATACTTCCACTTACTATATATTTCATATATAGGTAAGTGAAAGTAAAAATATGTTGGGAACTTTAGCTTGGCAGTTAATGTTTGTTTTCTATTTAATTTAGTGTTTCTATATTGAATTGCTAATTATTTCAATATTTCTACTTTCATATATTTAAGCAGTGTTTTCCTATCTGAGCCGCGGCTGTTCCCCTAAGGTGCTATGAAAAATTATTATAAAATATGTGTTAAGAACGGGGAGCCGGGATGGCCGAGTGGACAAGGGCGCTTGCAATAGGTCATCAAAGTATAGATCCTCGGGGCCTGCTGACTCTGAGCTGCCATAATCCTTGGAACTAGACCAGTTTGTCACTGTCCTTGAACCCGAGAAAGCTGACGCCATCGGTGGGAAGGACACTGCCAAATTGGCCCCAATGGGATTGGTATGGAGCTACGGGCAGTCTGCCGCTGCACCATGGTGACCATGACTTGCAGCAACGTGAGGTTTGGGCTACCCCCTCCAGGCTGTCTGTTCTCCCGCAAGCAACACAAATGTCTGTAAGAAGCCCACACTGCGCGGTCAAAGGTCTCATTAGGCCTAATGCGCCAACCGAAAAAAAAAATAAGTGATAGTAAAAAAAAAAAAAAAATGTGTTAAGAACAACAAGCTCACTCACCTCATTAGGTATTTTAATATCTATAAAAAAATTATTTGTGAATTTCAAATAAGTACTTTGTTTTTAAACTAAACCACACCAAATTTGCATTTTGATTGCGTGTCGTGGTTGCATTGAATGAATTCACACCCACGTATGGTCTCTACAACAGGCGGGACAAGGAAAATATTACTCCAAAACTTACTGCTTTGTTCACAGGAAGATATTTTTCCTTGCCCTGTATTTGTCGAATTCCACCTGACAACTATTATTTGAATGGTCTAAAAACCCGATAAATCAGCTGGACTAGTCAGGTCACTTGAATTTGATGTCTCGGCATGCTTATATTTTTGGACATGGATGTTTTTGAAACGACTGATTCAAATGTGGATATAACGCATCTTCAAGACTACTATAACTCCAAATGACCAATACCAGAGAAAATGGCATTTTTAGTATTTCATTTAATCTTTAAAATCCGAAAATACTCTCTCCTATTTTATTGCAACACCAAAACAACTCAAAATGTGTTTGAAATATTTTTACAACATTAACACGTTAAGTGCGGCGGCGTATCCTGAATTGAACGGTATCGGCCCCCGGGGTCCGACGATATCGGAACGGGGAATGCTCTTACAAAAGCGATATCTTTTGACTAAAAAGTAAATTAAATGGCCCTCTCAAGGGTCTATCTATTGATCTACTGGTGAGGATTGGAACTAGACATAAAAGGCGCAGGACGCCTGGCGGATTTACGCCATTCTTTATCGAAAATCGGACCTCGGAGTCCGATTCTAAAAAATAGCAGAATATCAGATGTTAGCAACAGCTTCTGCACTAAAATGCAATAATCTCATTAAAAATTGACTAAATTGAGTGTTTGAAGTGTTCGGACTTTCGGACATTTTCATGTGAAAATAGGTTGTCAGGAGTGGAATGTAAGACATCGGACGCCGGGGACCGATGCCACACCTAACGTGTTAAAGAACATATTTTCAAAAGAGATGCTCAAGCAATTAAACTGAGGTAACGTATTAAAATATATCGGTTTGTTCAGTATGTTCAGGCAAGTTAGGTTTTAATAATAAAAACCTTTCGCTTCCCTGATGAAGAAAGTATGGCCGGTGCTCAATGCTCTTAGTTTTGTTGGTTAATGTATTAAAAGGTTTACATAATAAAAGAATAACATGGAAGATATTTAACATAAAGTTTACCTTTGTAATTTAGAAAATAATAGCATAATAAAAAAGGAGAACCAAATAATATGAATGGAAGGAAATAAAGAAAATTCTCTGATATTTAAAGCTTAAACTATAATTTATTAAATACAAATAATTTATTAAACAAGAATGAAACTAAAATGATTGAATGAAAATGAAAGACAACTTATTAACTATTATAGACAAAAATTATGTTTTAATCGAATGGCCATTGATGAACTATAGAGTAGAGTAATAAACAAATGATTAATAACTATAATACAAAGATATATATATAATAGCTGAATTTAGCACTTTGATTTAATGTTAAAAGGTTAAGTCCAATGTTAATAGAATGTTATTTAAAGTCGAAGATTAAACACAATGTAATGTTCATACATTATTTAAAAAAAATAATGATGGAAGTATTTTACTTTAAAGGTCCATCCCGCTGGGAACTTAATCTTCCTCTTCGCTCGTCTTCTAAAATAATGTTTGCAAATGTGCACAATACACAACTGAACACCCTGGGTGAACGAGAATGTAATAAATGTTTTTAAAGAATGTTTTAAGCGTGAGGCGTAATGGTTACTCGGCTGGCGAGAATCAACAGCTGACTGACTTGAACCGTCTTTTGTTTGTCTCAGAGCGTCTTCCACCAATCACAGACGCCCACGCACATAACACTAAACTAATGCTAATTAAATACTTAATATAGATTGGTATGATATTCAATGTTAAATTTGATTAATAAATTAACGACAACATATTAATCACTTAATATACAATTTATTAATTATTGAATTTAGAATTAATTTAAAAATGCTGAACTAAAAATTAAACTAAGATAAACTAAAATAAAAAATGGGTTCCCTGAACACCAAGTTTGCAGACCAGTTTCAGTAGCTTCAAGATAAAAAATAAAATGAAAAATCAATTCTTTAGATTTATGGTACTCTTGCATTGGCGGGTAATATACTCGATCTCCGTTGAGATTGATGGGTGTGGTGCTGTGTAGAACCAGCAATCCAATACAGTAAGGCAGCATTAATTTTTATTTTTTGAATATATTTTACTTTTCCCATTAGCTAATTTATCATAAGATTAGGACCATTGGTTATCAGGTTTTCAGTAAAAAGTTTTGTCATTATGAGAGCCTACGTTTAGATTCAAACATGTGGATGTTCCTATCTATGCTAGAAGGTGAGATTAATTACAGATAGTAACAGTAAGAAGTTAATCTTAAAGTAAACAGTCGACTGTTATACATACACTAGTTCTAATTTATCTTACAAGTTGTTTTTACTTTCACTTACCTATATGAAATATATAGTAAGTGGAAGTATTGCGATCGTGAAAAATTTCGACTTCCGGTTTTCAACGGAAATACACGTTTTGGGGTCCCCTGAGTCCAATTAACCAAGTCCCCCGAAATGTATGTGTGTGTGTGTGTGTGTGTCTGTCTGTCTGTCTTTCTGTCTGTGTGTGTGTGTGTGTGTGTGTGTGTGTGTGTGTGTGTGTGTGTGTGTGTTTGTGTGTGTGTGGTGTGTGTGTGTGTGTGTGTGTGTGTGTGTGTGTGTGTGTGTGTGTGTGTGTGTGTGTGTGTGTGTGTGTGTGTGTGTGTGTGTGTGTGTGTGTGTGTGTGTGTGTGTGTGTGTGTGTGTGTGTGTGTGAACAGACTAGCTCAAAAACTATAAACCGTGCGAACCTGAAATTGGGTATTTAGAGTATGCATATGCCCGCGATGTGACAGCAAAAATTTCATCAAAATTGCTCAAAGGGAGGGGGTACTTTATTTAATAACTTTTTACGTTTTTTTTTATTTTCTCAAAAACGGCTCTTACGATTTTGATTAAACTGAGTATTTGATCTATTTATATCCCCGAGATAGGACTGTAAAAATTTCATCGAAATTGATCAACCGGAGGGGGGACTTAACTTAATAAATTTTGTATCATTTTCACATGTTTTTTTTATTTACTCAAAAACGGTTCTAACGATTTTGATCAAACGTGGTATTTGATGTATTTATATGCCAAAGATGTGATAACCAACATTTCATCACAATTGATCAACCGGAGGGGGGACTTTACTTAATAAATTTTGTATAGTTTTCACGTGTTTTTTTTATTTACTCAAAAACAGCTTTCACGATTTTGATCAAACTGGGTATTTGATGTATGTATATGCCAAAGATGTAATAGCAAACATTTCATCAAAATTGGTCAAACTGTGCGGGCACTTTATTTCATATTTTTTTTCCAATTTTTACCTTTTTTTCGATGATCTCAAAAACGGCTTTAACGATTTTGATTAAACTCGGTATTTGATGTATTTATATGCCCGAGATATGACTGTAAAAATTTCATCAAAATTGATCTACGGGAGGGGGGACTTTACTTTATAAATTTTGTATCATTTTCACGGGGTTTTTTTATTTACTCAAAAATGGCTTTAACGCTTAACAAAAATAAGATATGAATGTAGAAAAATGTGTGACTTTGGGAAATGATATTTAGCAAAACTCGTCAATTTCTAATCTAAGTAAGTTGGTAAGTGAAAGTTGTGTGTTGCGCGCACGCACCAGTATTTTTTTTTTTTAATTTTCATTGAAGAGGTATTTGCAATGCCTTAAGTTGACACTGAACTTTATAAAGAATGAAAGGTACGAGTAGAATCAAAACGCGTAATGCAATGTTCAGAAAATAATGGGAAAGATTTAATTTTTTTTCAGTTCTATTTCTTTCCCGATTATCTCAAGTCTATAAAATTTATATTCATAGCTTTTTATAAAATGACAGAATAATTCATATAATATATTATGTATATGTTATGTAACAGATACAGAGAACAGTTTATCACAAAGATTATCTGATCCCAGAGCTTGAAAGCTTCACTATTTATGATATCACTTCTTAAAATCGAATATTAACATATTCGATACATTTTCATTATAACTTATAATCTAAATGTATTAAAGATAGCGGACATCTGAATTATTTATAGTCATTTTTTTAAAGTTAAAGGAATTGAATTTGAAGATATTTGATCGAAACAGTTCAAGCTGAGATAAAAAAAATCTGGTGCGTGCGGGCAACACACAACTTTCCTTACTTACTTAGATTAGAAATTAATGCGTTTTGTTGATTGCCACTTCTCAAATGAACAGAACGGCTTCAATTATGTTCAACGGTCTGTCATTAAAGGCGTACTCCGCATGCCTGGGCTCAACGAGTTTTATGAGTTGAATGAATATTTTTATTTTTTTTCTCCTCTTTATGTTTTCTTTATTTTTATCATATCTCATATTTAGCCATTTCTTATTTTTAGGCGTAACGAGAGAAAGTTAATTTCTCCATATAAACAAAAACAAAGGTACTATATAGGAAACAAACAAACAAAAAATGCCCCCCCCCCAAAACAAAAAGCCCCCCTCAGAACAGTTTAATAATGATAAAGCTTACCTGATATCAAAGAATACCTAATTTTCATTTAACATGACGAATTTGATAAAAATCGTTAAAGCCGTTTTTGAGATCATCGAAAAAAAGGTAAACATTGGAAAAAAAGTTGTGAAATAAAGTCCCACCTCCGTTTGACCAATTTTGATGAAATGTTGGCTATCACATCTTTGGCTATATCAAATACCCAGTTTTATAAAAATCGTTAAAGCCTTTTTTTGAGTTAATAAAAAAAACACGTGAAAATGATACAAAATTTATTAAGTAAAGTCCCCCCTCCGGTTGATCAATTTTGATGTAATGTTGGCTATCGCATCTTTGGCATATACATACATAAAATACCCAGTTTGATCAAAATCGTTAAAACCGTTTTTATTTCTTTCATGTTTACAAAATAGCCAAACAAAATAAATAAATTTACTCAAAGCTTAAGGATAAGCCCATCAGCTAGAGTGACTTTGACTTAATGTTTTAAAGGAACTAAAGAAATTTTTTAAATGTACAAAATAAATATGACAAAAACACAAAAAACATGAACCTAGATCTATGAATAATCAAATTTGAAGGCTATTGCTCTTTTTACATACTGGTAGAGTAAGTGATAGTTCTCTCCATTTAATAAAAGTTTCACTTCACTTTCCGATAGTCTATTCTTTCCAAACAAGTCTTTTATAAATTCGCTGAGGATTGGACAGACAGCTATGAAATGAAAAATATCCTCCGATCTAATACTATATATTTATATTTTTTATAATTTAACCAATAAAATTTAATAAAATACTTTATATTTATATTTTATTAAATTTAATTGTATAAATTCGTAAAATCGCATTTTTATATAATTTTTTACATTGGGTCCTCTCCTGCCCAAATAGTTTAGATACTACAATAAAATTAGGACTGTTTATTATTCAGATTTGCCATTTAGACGGGTACTAATATAAGATTTATCCTCTAAAAAATTTTTTATCGCAGGTCATATACCTCCTATGGAAATCACACCCGGTTAAGAAAAAAGGATATCTAGAAATGGAGCAGATTATGAAATTAAACGCAATGATGAAAGCCGCCATGCTATGAAGCTCTAACCTTGTGATCTGCGGAATGATGGGAATTCAGAAAGTTGTAAGGATGACTTCCATGAAGTCAACAAGATTTGAAACTGGGTCAGAGGAGTGAGTAAGCATTGCACCATCCTTGTCATTAGATAGATGAAAGCAGAATTAGTTTTATAATATACCATTATTTTCCATATTTTCCATTTATTATTTTGTTTCATAATTTCTAAGAACAATAGATAATTAACCATTGTGTAATCGTTAAAACATTTACGTATTCATTTTATTTATATAAATACTAGCTAGGGTGCCCGGCTTCGCTCCGGTAGTTGTGTGGCAGTTTTAATAACAGAAAAAGTTTAAAATTAAAGGAAATATTGAACAAAATTAGCACTTTCTTGAAAATTTTAACATTGTATCAATATTAAGATTCGAGATCTGCAGTGTCCGCCCAAATAAGGAACCCTATATACTTTATAGGGTGTTAAAAATGGTACATGAACAATTAATTTTGCTGCAATTTTGTCGAGTCATGCATCGTTTTTGATGGTTTCTGTGATTATGAATCCGATAAGCCCATTCCAAGCAGTCAGCACATAATAAGTTATTAGATTATTAGTTAAAAAAACTATATTTGGAGTACAACTTAACCGCCGACTACTGTGATGGTCCCATTAGATCCAGAAGTTTAGAAAATACCGAAGATTCATAGAAACTTTTTTTGTAAGACCTTTCTTCCAGTTTAACCTCCCTTAATATACCCCCCCCCCCACGCTAATTTGGCCGAACTCTACAATTCTCCAATCTTACTACTGTTACTAAGTGAAAACCAAAATATCATGAGGGCACAATTTTTTCATCATATTTCTTTTTATCCTGAACTATGAGCGGTGATAAAATCTTATTGAAAAAATTGTATTATTGGAGTCAATTCATCATTTTGTCAACTGGAATGCTCATCATACATAGTAATAAAACCATTTTTCATAACTACATACAATAAGAACACTTCAAACTTGTTATTTTCGGTTTATGATCAGTCTATTCAGCTCTTCTTTTTTGTTTTATGTATGTTTTTATTCGCTCACTCATATTGCATTAAATTTACTTAAGTATACGTTAGATATTGATTAAATTTAATGTGTTTATCAATTAATCTTCTTATGAGAAAATTAATTTTGTAAAGTATCCAGTCGGTTTTCCAATTGATTGCAGATATGTAAAATCATTAATTTATTTTAAAAGAAAAGGTGAAACTAATTATTTTCGCTTGATTTTTAAGTTATTTAAAAAGAACAGCTGACAAAATATATAACCTTCACAAATATAACGGAATGAATGAACAATAAACATTGAGTGAAACACACTCTAGCGCTTCCTGGTGGTCTGCAGCTCGAACTAAATTTTTCATTCATAAACTCGTATGTCATCCTCAGGTAGGCTAATTACATGTTGCGAGAGGCATAAAATTTCAGTCCTTTTCTCTTCAATTTCACGCCCTAAAGAGAAAAACGGAAACCTTCTTCTCCGTTAGGGGACATACAGTTACACGCTGACATAAATCTCTTAATCGTATGTGGAGTCGTTTCTGAGCCTTTTCGGCACACACATTGTACACTTTGCTTTATAATATATATTGATTATACATACAAAATAAATTCCATAAAAATTAAAAACAGCATATTACAAAAAAGAAAAAAAAAAAAATAGGCTCCTCGGAAGCCCGGTTAACAGAGGCCCGGATAATGGGGGATCCTACTGTATATGAATGTCTACTGCGAGTATCCTACTCAGTAACCTAATTAAGGTCTGGCCACACATGTCCGCACCGGATCCGCACCGCAGCACTAATATAGGTTATGTTCAGAATATTTTTAATTTAACTTACACATTACCTTCAGTTATGCCTAAAGGTCAGGCCACACATGTCAGTCACAGGCCACTTTAGGCATAACTAAAGGTAATATGTAAGTTAAATTAAAAATATTCTGAACATAACCTGTATTATTGCTACGGTGCGGATCCGGTGCGGACATGTGTGGCCAGACCCTAAGATGTATAAATTAAAATGTATTTTTAGAAAAATTAACAGTGAAGACAGTGCAGTGAACTTTCTTCAAGAACGTGGAATCGTTCCAAAAGAAAGAAAAATTGCATTGTAAGTTGAACAATAGCGCTACAGTTATTCAATATGTTTTTATTATATTTTTTTTTTTACGATTTAAATTTAGTATTAAGTCCAGAAATATTCCATCATCAAGGGTGATTCTGTATGAGCTCCTTTCCAAAATAGTATTACTGCTTTCCTCTTCTTAAAAATTGTAATAGTGATTTATAAATAATTCGTTGTATTATATATAACAATTTCGAGTTGATGGGGGGGGGGGGGGATTCTACAGGAATAATCGGGGTGGGACTGTCAAAATGAATTTCAAAATAACCAGAGTTGTGGATTCGAACAGAGGAGGAAGCTTGTGTAGTTAATCACAATTACACTTTCATGTTTTCCTTAGTTCGTACGTTTCCTGCTACAACTAAAACTCCCATAAAAAATAAGTTCCCACATAAATAAGTAGTTATCATTCTTAAAAAATACATAAGAAACAAATAGTCCCACGGAATGTCCTCTGGGAATCCCTAGGTCAGTGCTTTACCAACGTCATTGTTCCCCTTTCTTCGAGCAAAAAATTGCAAAAATGAAAAAAACACAATGAAAATCTTAAAACAAAGTTTCAGTTGCAAAGTTAAAAATCTGGTGCGATGCGCGCAACACACAACTTTCACTTACCAACATACTTTGATTAGAAATTGACGTGTTTTGTTAAATACGATTTCTCAAAGCCACAAAATTTTCCACATTCATTTACTTATTTTTTTTTGTATTTTCTCTTTAAAGTACACTAAATTTCTTTATTATTGAATAAAAGTTTTTACTTGCGATAATTAGACAATGCAAGCATAATACGAGGACTCCAAGTCGTCTGATTTTATAATTCTCTATGTAGTTGTTGAAAACTTCATACAGTTCCCATGAAACAAATAATTTCCATTAAATGAACAGAACATCTTTAATTATAAAGCATTGGTTTGTCATACTGCCCATGCGTGAGTTCAACATGTTTTAAGAGTTGACGGATTGATTTCCTCTTTTTTTCTTCCGTATATGTTTACTTGATTTTTTTAAAATTCCATATTTAGCCATTTCTTATTTCTAGACGAAAGGATAGACAGATAATTTCTCCAAATAAACAAAAACAAAGGTACTTTGTAGAAGGCCTCTTCCCCATTTAAACCCCTTCAGAACATTTTAATAATGATAAAGCTTGCCTGATATTAAAGAATACTTGATTCTCATTAAACACAACGCGTTTAATCAAAATTAAACTCGTTAAAGCTATTTTTGAGAAAATCGAGAAAACGTTGCTGGCACATTGCGGGCATATACATACTCTAAATACCCAATTTCAAGTTCGAACGGTTTATAATTTTTGACCTGATTTGTCCACAAACACACAAACACAGACCATTTCGCGGGACTTGGTTATTTGGACTCAGGGGACCTCAAAACGCGTATTTCCGTTGAAAACAGAAAGTCGAATTAAATATTAAAGTGAATTAAAGTGAAAGTAAAAATTAAATATTTTGGATAGCCCCAAGCAGATTCTAAAAGTTTCAGAGGTATACTTGATTAAGACAAGTGTAGCGATGAAGTTTATAAATGTGCTAGATAAAAAAAAACAAAATACAAGAACAAATAAACAGAAATATTAGCGGAAGGAGAGCAAAAAGTAACAGGAACAATAAAAATAACGGTAACAATAAATATCAATAAGATGTTTATTTCGGATTTCGGAACATTTTTTTGTAAAGTTTTGGTGTCACAATCGATTCATTCTTATCTATATCTTGAGTCGTTGAACGCAAAAAACTGTTTCAACACTGTGAAAGACTATTAGATGAAGTGGTTGGAATTATAATAAACAAAAATTTAGTATTGAAAAAGAGTAATATGATTGAATGAAAATATACAACTGGAGGAAATTCCTAAATTCAATAATATTCTCTCAATAATAATATAATAAACGCTTTGAACGCAACGTTGTATTTAGTTTTTGAAAATCAAAGTTTTCATAAAATAAAATAAAAAAATTCTAAACAAACTGGTGCAATAGGTGCAACACTTAACCTTCAATTATCAACCTAATTAGAGTAGAAATCGAGAAATTTTAATAAATGTGTAAAGTTTCGTGAATTTATGCAAATAAAGACATCGCTCAAAGTTATTGACTTATAAATGGTGTAAATTACAGAACACGGCTTTGTTATGCACACATATTTATACATATCTATTCATATATCGAATCAAAAGTATTTCAAACAGTAAAAGTAACTGGTTAAAGATAAGCCACGAAAAAAGAACTCATGATCAGAGACCGTGCGAATGATTGAATATAAACAAAATTAAAATGAAATAGGGTAAACCAGACAGTTATTAACACCGCAACTTTAACTTAAAGAAATAAGTAAACAAGTCCTAATTTCATTTCAAGATATACATGAATCTAATGTTTGAAGGGTACTCTTAGTCATCTACGAAGTAAGTGTTTAGCAAACTAACCATAGGGAAGATTTCACAATATTGTCATATGGTAAAACAATTGAACTTTTAACTCAAAAAAACCTCTAGAGTCTTTTATAAGGATAGATAAAGAGGAACTACAGGAAGTTTCAATTTGATCCCTTCATAAAAAGTTTTTTTTTTTTTTAATTTAACCACAGAAATAGTATATATAAGTAGTGTGAATAACTGTCCGGTTTACCCTATACTTTATGTATAGCGAGAAGTTCGTAAGAGAAAAATATGCGAACTTTCTTAACTAGGCTCATAGTTGAACATATAGAAGAGCCTTTTATATATACACACACACACACACACACACATATATATATATATATATATACACAAACTCACACATAAAGAGATTATACGTCATGATTTAAAGACACCAGGTTAATGTCAGACAATGAACATTCACTTATCAGATAAGGTCGACCTTGCACAATACGTATACGCATGACAAAGCAAAGTACTCAGACACATACACACATATATATGAATTATCACAGTAAGTTATCATATTAAAAAAAAAAAAAGAACTTAGTATATTAAATAAGAATTGAAATAAAATAGATGTAAAAATCTGAAAATATCTCATCAGTATAAAATAAAGGATAACACATAAAGCAAAATGATTTAAAAATCACGAGGAAACATATATCTGATTTTTATGACGAATACGTTCAAATGCAATTGAATTATAAATTTAAAAATAATTCGGAATAAGCATAAATATGAATAAAACAAAAATCCTTATATTGAGATCGTACGAACAAGTGAATATAAACAAAATCATAATGAAATATAAATTTTACGTATAGAGAAAAATTTGCAAAGCACAAATATGCGATTAACTTTCTTATGTTTTGCAATAGTGAACAGCTGTTGATGTTTACATAGCCGGTGACTGGATGTAATGACAGTGGCATAAATAATGAAATCGCATTCCAAAAGTGAATTTACACAAGCTTTGAATTGTAATTATTTTTTTAGGATTTAATAATAATGTCTTTAATAATGATTGTTATAGCTACACATAGTAGTAGGTATTTAGGAGAAATAAATTTTTATTAGGATAAACCGCACAGTTATTGGCACCCTTTAGACTAAATTTCGGTGGTGACATTAGAAAAAATACTTCTTATGAAGGGGTCTAATTGAAACTTCCTATGCCTCCTCTTTGTCTATCCTTATAAAGAATCAAGAGGTTTTTTTGGGTCAAAAGTTCAATAGTCTTACAATGTTGCAATATTTATTGTTAAAAGTGCCAAATATAGTTATTGACACCCTGTCGATTTAATTGTGAAATCTTCCCTACGGTTAGTTTGTTAAAGTCTTACTTCATAGATGACTTAGAGGACCCTTCAAACATTAGACTCATGTATATCTTGTAATAAAAGTAGGACTTGTTTACCTATTTCTTTAAGTTAAAGTTGGGGTGCCAATAACTGTACTGAGTGCCAATATCTGTACGGTTTACCCTATGCAGAAGTGCGTAACATCTTCAGATTGTGTTACAGAAGTGTTGGATTTTTTTTTTTTTTTTTACTCTTCTCTGCTTCCCGTTATGATATATGTTTATTTATTTCTTTATTTATACGAGATAACAGTATGCCGGAATAGATAAGGAATATATGGTTAGAGGACTCACTCGTTGGAAGGGACCGCTCGGACCTGAGACTTGTCCTCAATATCTTTCAACAACATCGCGATTGGAAGACGCAGCAGAACTTTTTCTCTCTCTGTCGCAGTTGCCGCGAGAAGGTATCGAACACAACTGACAGCTGGCCCCACTCCCCCAACTTCCCTCTCACCAACCCCCCTCCATTTCCCCCCCCCCCACCTGACTCTTCATTCATGATCAGCTGTTGTCCTATACCACAACACAATGACCTGCATTACACATTATAGCCAAAGGAGTAATATAGTGTTCGTGACGTTAGTTAATATATGGTACAGTTCAAATTGGATATTCATACGTCGCAAAATAAATGAGCCGTTAATAAATACTTTGGGGGATTCTCAAATTAAGTTTCAGCAGGAAAATTATCTAAATAACCCAAGTCCTTTATTTATTTATATTTATATTTTAAGTCATTTGCGCCTGCGCTGTAGCGCATCTAGCAAATTTGTGGATAGTGTAGGCCAACTGACTAAAGGACATTTAAAGAGATTATGACGATGGTAGCAACGCAACTTCACAAGGAGAAAGATTACTAAAATGAAAACAGGAATGAAGTCCGTACCAACCTATATAAGTAGATTTTTAACCCATGAGCCTATTAGAATGGTGAAGTATGAATATATTTGAGCTGAAACAACTAAATAAAAGTATTTAAATAACATATAATTTAATCATCACTTGAGCGCCTTCATCAAAATGCTGTTCATTTATTGTTAAGGAATCCTCCTTCTTATCATCGGTATCATGATAAGAATAAGGATTCTGCCGATGACCGATTTAATTTTCAATGTTATATATGATCTAAACTTAATTAAGTTGATAAAGATATTTATTCAGACATTTTACCTTAAAACGCAACCCAATTTTTTAGTGGGTTTCGCCGTCTTTTAGTGTGTGTATATTCAAATTAATGAAATTGTCTCTTTCAAATATAATTGTTTTCTCTTGCCTTCAGGAAATTCAGATAGAGCAGGATGGGTTTTTTATCCAACAGGGCTTATGTGATGCGCCTTTGTTGTTTGTTTAGTAGAAATAAATTCAGGTAACACGGGTTCTTGTCTATGCTCTGATACACTGGGGATTCCACCTTTTTTTTATTTTATTTTGTATTTTGAGTATTTCGAAGGCCCCAAATAAATGTAAGAGCCTATCAATTTTAGTGCCGAAAATTACTTGAGTTTTTCGATATTAATTTATATTATAAATCATGTAACTCATAAACATCGTTTATCCCTTTTTAGCAACATTGGCGAGTAGTAGTCGAATGCAATGGTTTATCTTTGATTTGCTCGATTTAAATGATGTGCTCGAGCATATCTCTCGGCCATTGTCTTTTAAATCTTCTTTGGGCGGGTAACTGGGAGGAAGAAAGAGAAGAAACAAGTGGGTTTGGATGGTTATGAGTTGAACAGTGAAAGGTAGAGTATTTGTTGTGAATGTATGATTTTACTGTTGGAATGTCCATGTCTTTGTGTATTGTGTTGTTAGAAATTTACCATGGAGCGTTTACAATTTTTCGAAGAATTTTTGATTGTGCGGTTTGAATTTTTTTTTTTTTATGTGTACATTTTTTGCGGAAACCCAAAGTTCTGCTCCGTAGGTCCAAATAGGTTTTAATATCGTGTTGTATATTATTCTTTTGTTTCGTAAGTTAAGTGTTGATCTGTAGTCTAGGAGGTGTGACAGTTCTTTATATCGTCTGGTCAGTTCTTGTCTTTTTAGTTTTGTATGTATGTTCCAAGTGAGTCTTTTGTCCAAGTATAGTCCAAAGTAACGGACCTAAATAGTTTTTAGATGGCACAAAAGTATCATAATTTTTATTGGAGAACACCATTCCCCAAAATCAACACGAATTTTTTCAATTTCGGAAAAAAAATACGACTGAAAAATGACAAATGCCAACACACCATCTTTACATTAATACGTGAAACTTGCCCCCTCCCCCGTATTTATCCAAAAAGATCCCAATTCCACAAACAGGCAATGTTAAATATTTAGTACAAATGCTTGACAGGAGATTGACATGGGGCCCCGAAATTAAGAAAAAACGAAAGACACCAAATCAAAGAAGAAAACTATTATTACTATTAACTCAAATACAACTCAGACCAAGATCAAAATTAAAATTAAGACAGAAACTCGCTACCTAGAATTACATACTTAAACCATTTGGTCTTAGGCCTCCCAAATTTCCAGATTTGCGGAAGACACACACAGACACAAAATTCTAAGACTTATTACACATGTACCTCTATACGCTTCCAACAATACACGCCTCTTGCGCATATCAACTGTCAGCGAATACGTACGAACTCCCTATAAACGATTTCATGAAAATTTAGAGACACATCACAATACTCTAACAATAAAAATGGCCTCCACCAGCATGCCTGGCAACATTATCATGAGAAGGCTGAAAAGGTCATGGATGAAAGACTTTCTGTAAATTTCATTTTTTATTCTAAAATAATGCCACGGCAGAAGAAGGCGGTGCTGGGTATTCGCTCCTCTTGATGCTTGACATTGTTGTGGACAGGCAATCCAATCATTATCTACGTTATTTTAGAGAGGTGTGGATGAATAAAAATGAAGTTAAAAAAAAAAAAAACGAAAGAATATTTTTAAAAGATTTTCAGACCGCATGTATCATACTTAATTACCATAGCAACAGACTTTTGCCAAAACTTAACTAATCACCGGCTGTACAATTCTCTGTTTAAACAGGGAATCAGGAAAACGTAGTTTGAACAAGATTCCATGTTTAACAACAGAACTATATGTGTCAGTTGTACAATGCGTTATCAACCCCGTTTCGTTAAACAGCCGTTAAAGATTGCTCTTTCAAATTAATTGGTAAGCGCGCGCACCCAACCTGTCATTGCCCGGTCATTTTAAACGGAGTTACAAGTTGTCAATTGTTTATTTAAAATGGATCGAAGAAGGAAACGCCCAAGAGCATCAAACTCTGCAAAAGAAGGAGAAAGCCTTCTTCTGAGCATTATAAGTCAGCATCATTTGATAATAGATAACAAAAAAAACAGAAAGTGTAGGAGCTGTTGAAAATAAGCGAACAATTTAATTGTCAGAAGGTTGGACAGCTTTTGAATTAACTCATATTTTTTTATTAATCTTTGTAAATATAAACCAAAAAACACACACAAAAAAAAAATTAAAAAGAACCTAAGAGGTAACAAAAAATGAATAATATTAGACTTTAAGCAATAGGCACCATGATCCAATGAATTAGTAAACAGAAATAAAGTTAGATTAAAAGTTAACCCGTGTTTAGGCGGTCATTCCTGTCTGTTTAACATTAAACGCTGTTTGGCCCTTATCACTAAATTTGATCATGCGATTCCACACATGGCATAAACAACATCCTGCGTTCAATCATCTGTTTAAGTAAGCAATCGCATTTAAACGACTATTGTAAACCCGGCCATTAGTGTCTCACTTAGAATCAAGTCACAGGATACATTTTCAAATTACTTTATATTATAACATACTTGGTTTTTAAATAAGGCCAAAATTATTTTATTTTTAAATTCTTCATCCTCATCTTCACTGCTTACTTTATAAATGAAAACCCAAGAAAGTTTCTAGTGCACCAAGACCGTTCCAAGCGCTCTGATTGGTTGTTGGATGTCGACTTCAGTCTCGTTCTCTTCTTAGTATTTATCCGTTTCAAGCTTACATTGACTGAGTGTAAAAACTATGCCAAGCGTTTATTATTATTTTATTTTTTTAACTAAAGTTTCCACTTAAAAAAATCAGGTCAAATAAAAATATTTATGCTTTAGAGTCATCGATGTTCAATCGCTGACCACAGCGTTTCTAGTGTTACAACAGTAAGTAATGAATTGAAAATTTGATTTAAATTTAAATTTTACAAATCAAAGGAATTTATTGCTTATGTTAAGCAAATTTTTCTGTAAAGTTCTATTGGAATCTTGGAGTGATTAACAGAAAAATAGAATAATGTAAATATGTAATGATAAATAAACGAATACCGGTAGTAACGTTTTATTATTGTTTACGTACAGACAAGGAATAGCCACTGAACATAGGTCAGGATGGATTGGAAATTTCCACCGAGGTAAGCAAGGGAACGATAAATCAACTGTCTAGCGATTGACAAGTTACACAATATGAGCCTTTCAGTTGACAGAATGACTAAGCCTAATGTCAATATTTTTCTGGAAAGCATTTTTATCAATATTCCTCTTTGGAAAATTCGTACCTTTTTATTTTGTAATAGTATGATAGAAATATGTAAGTAGGATTTCAAATGACGAGAATTAATGTTCTTGTTCTGAAAGAATTTATTTGAATAAGAAACAGAATAAACAATATAACAAAATAAACAACAATAAAAGATAAACATACCTGAAAGAATAATTAATTTACAACGTTATTTGCCTACTAACAATAAACTAATACAGTCTTTAAAAGTCTAATTAAATAACCTCAAATAGATTAAACAAAACATATGGTATCAGAACATATGGTGGGAGTATAATTTACATCTCCCCCTCCCGGGGCGCTTTTTCGGAAGAATAAAGCGACAACTTGCTACAATGAAAATAATTTGCTTCTTTCTTTCTTTTGCCACAATCAACTTCGTAGAATGATGAAGAAATCTTCCTCAAAATGCGAAAAGGTCCTACTCGAACTCTATCGGTCTTCTTCCTATTGAGTCTGCTACCGTTCTCTATGTAGACAAGATCACCAACTTGGAATTCATGAAAAACACGATTTTTATCAATCCTTTTCTTGTTGACCTGAAAACTACGGCTAGAATTTATGAAAGCCCTTTTCCTATCTTCAGTCAAATCCCTCGTAACTTCTGGCCCGAGTGGGCAAATAGTTGACTGTTTTCCATAAAGCAGATAAGCTGGTTCAAATTTCGTGGAACTATGAATCGTGCGATTATAGTCCTGGACGCATTCCTGTGCTATGGTCGACCAAGCTCGTTTATCCCCTCCATTGATTTTGCATCTGATTCTGTTGACGAGTGTCTGATTCAAACGCTCATTGAGACCATTCGAACTCGGACAATCAATTGCGGTAAACACTAACTGTATTCCCATTTGCTTAAGATACCTTTTAAGAACTTTAGAGTTTATACCTGTGTACTGATCCGCCAAAATTAACTTGATATTGTTTGTTTTAGCAATAGGAGCAATTAGATTTACAAAGTCTTTTGAACATTGACCTTTCGTAGTTGAAATCCAAGCGTATCGGCTAAAGTGGTCAACCAAAATATGCATATAATTCTTAGAGCTTCTGTTACCAGCAAAACCTCCAACAGAATCAATTGACATTATTTCGTATGGAGCGGTAGCCGGACCCAGTCGTGACATAAGTCCTATAGTCCTGCCCCTGCGGGTTTTATTTTCCCTGCAAATTGAACACCGTTTACAGAAATCACTTATCAGTTTGTCCAAATTCTTAAAGTAATAAAAAGGTCTAATTTTATCTCTTGATTGTGCTACCCCGATATGACCGTAATAGTCATGGACTTTGCTGATTAATTTCAAACCAAATGTAGCAGATACAAATATTCTGGCTCTCTCTCCTATTATTTTGTAAATAATGTCGTGACGTGTTTCCGTGTTCTTCGCTGGAGTTAGTTCATCAGCATTATTCTTTTGGTCTAGTATAATTTCTTGTAGTTCTATTAAATTCACAACCTGAATAGCATCGTCATTCTCAAAGTACTCTAGAACTGGTTGCCTGGATAGCAGATCAGCTAAAATATTGTCTTTGCCTTTTTTGTAAATTATTTTAAAATTGAATTGAGAGAGGTAATGCACTAATTCACCTAATGTTTCATCCGTGCGAGCCTTAGTTTTTAAATTTTCTAGGGGTTTATGATCACTACAGACATAGAATGGTCTACCAATAAGATAGTACTGCCAATATTTTATGGCATCTTTAATCGCCTTGCACTCGAGATGAATAATGTCCATTTTTTTTTCTCTTGCCGATAGCTTTCTGGAAAAATAGGCGACTGGATGTAATATTCCATCAAGTTGAGGCTGCTTCAAACAAGCCCCGATGCCATTATAGCTGGCGTCAGTTTCAATATATATATCCTTATCCAAGTCGTATATAGATAGTATTGGGGAAGAACACAGATAATCTTTAATTAAAGTAAAACTCTTTTCGCAGTCATCCGACCACTGAAATTTAACATTCTTCCGTAATAGCCGGTGTAATGGTTCAAATTTTTGCGCACTGTTTTCAATATATTTCAAATAAAAATTTATAGAACCTAATACACTGCGAACACCTGACTTATCTGTTGGTCTCTTCAGATTTTTTATTGCAGTCAAATTTTCTTGTGCCGGTGATATTTTATTTTCTTGAATAAAATGACCTAAATATTTGACTGAACTTGAAGCAAATTTGCATTTTTCTAATTTCAGTTTGTAACCTTCGTCTCCAATGACTTGTAAAAATGTTTCAAGATGATGAATATGGTCAGACCAGGTCTTTGAAAATATCAAAATGTCATCAATATAATTAATGCAGAAGTCGTCTAAATTATTCCTTCTTAACGTGCTTGACAGAATACGTTGAAAAATAGCAGGGGCATTTTTATAACCGAAAGGAAGAACTTTCCACTTAAATTTTCCATATTTTGTAATAAAAGATGTTTTTTCTCGGTCTGATTCTTTTAACGGAATACTCCAAAAAGCAGAATTTACATCTACTGCTGTAAAATATTTGCAGTTGGATATTTTATCAATTACGTCATTGATTGTAGGGAAGGGAAAACATTCAGGTACTACAAGTTTGTTTAAATTTCGAAAATCTATACATAGTCTTGACTTACGTCCATCATCTTTCTTATAAGCTAGGGTTACCGGTGAAGCAAATGGTGAATCAGACTCCTCTATCAGATCTGACTGCAACAATTGCTTAATCTGCGATCTAATTTCTATTTCATCTGGAATAGAACATTTATATGCCCTAGATGTTACATATTCATCTCTAATTAATTTAATTTCTGCTTTTCCTGACTTCACTCTTCCAACATCAAATTTATCAGAAGCAAAAACATGCTGATATTTGCCTAGCAATTCTAAAATTTCTATCCTTTTTTCTCTTTCCTTAATATGATCCAATTTTGCTTGAATGATAGTGCCATTCGTTAAATTAATCATATTGAAATCCTGATCAAGATGAGCAGGAAGAAATTCCTCCGAAATGTTTTCTACATCTTGTGAATCTTTCTTCTTTGAAAAATCTTCTAAACCTCCTAAATCAGTCATCTTTAAATCATCTAAAATTGGCATCTTTGAATCATCTATTAAATTATCTATCTTTAATGCTTGTGGAACATCTGTAAAATTTACTTCTAAATAATCTGAAACAGGCATATCATCTATTTTTGTAACTTGTTCATCTCCAGTGCGTTGCAAAATATTTAAGTTCTCATCTTGTATCAGCTTAAACTTGGTAATGGCATCAAGACCTAACAGTAAATCATATGAAAACTCATTGTTTTTTATCACATAAGTGTTAAGAACGTTTTTAATATTTCCAATTTTTAAGGTAATGTTTGCCCGGGCCGAACTAAAGTTGAATCCATTGATCAATTTAAAAGCACTGTCATGCTTTATGAGGCTTGATTTTAAAAGGTTAACAAGTCTTTGACTTATAAGGCTTATATTGCTCCCACTGTCATAAACTGCCTTTATCTTCATCTTATCATCCACTAGGACACTTATTTTGATCAAAGGGTTCAACTTCTCCGGGCCTTTTAGTTTAAAGATTTGTTTTCGGTATTTACGTTCATCACCTCTGCTACTTCACGTGTATTGGTATCACCTTCATGAAAGTTTACCTGTTTCGATTTGGAGGCGTACATGGATTTGTTTCTACATTCTTTTGAAAGATGAAACCGGTTTGGCCATCCAAGTGATTCACACATGAAACATGGTTTTCTTAGTTCATTAGTCTTATTTCTATACTTATCTAAAATTTTATCAACATATGGTTGGTTAGAAGTCTGGAATCTCTTTTTGCTAGAAAATGAATCATCTAGTTTTCTGAGTTCAGTAAACAGACGTTCCGTATCGGTGATCTCTTCTCGATCAAGCTCATTTTGCACTTCTATTGGTAGACCAACTACAATCATGTTTATTCTTGATAAAACGGTTCCATTACTTTCAGCTTCTAGACATAATCGTTCTTTGGTTAAAGCATAATCCACAAGTGATCCTCCCAAATATTTGTAGGAATAAGCTTTCCTAATTTTTGTCCAGCCTTTATCGACAAATACTGTCAAGAAGGAGTTTTTCCAAGCAGACCAATTTATGAGTCCAATTTTCTTTAAATTCGACTCATACCAATCTTTTGATGGACCATCAACAAAAAACCTAAGAGCTTCTATTATTTTTACCTCACTGTTTACTTTATGCCTCGAACACTCACTTAAAAATCTATCTAACCATTCTGTAGGGTTTTGATTTTTCCCTAACTTTTCTAAAACAAACTTTTTTTCTATGTCATGCATATTCACTTCCTCATTCAAACCTAACCTTTTCTCCAGCTCTTTCACTCTTTTCATTAAAAAATTTTCCTCTTCAGAATTTTGAAAAACTGGGGAAGTATGAGGAAGCAAATTTTCTTCTAAGAGAATTCCCTTATAACTAAGGTTGTCATCTTCATCAAAATATTCTTTTTTTAAATTCGCATCGATCTTTAGTCCTATCTTACGAAACCCATTAATGGGTTTTATTGCAGCAATAGCTCTAGAAATAGTTGGTTTATTGTACAGTACCTTATGGTCTTTTAAATTATTGTACTCCTCCGGTAACTTGCACCACACTTCCTTGTCCTCTGATAAACCTACTATAATGAACTCTGTTTCGGTTGTCTTAACAATATGTACAAACAATCTGGCATCCTCTTTATTCATGATCCCTTTTGTGGAATAACCTTGTAAATTAATTTGTAAGTAGGATTTCAAATGACGAGAATTAATGTTCTTGTTCTGAAAGAATTTATTTGAATAAGAAACAGAATAAACAATATAACAAAATAAACAACAATAAAAGATAAACATACCTGAAAGAATAATTAATTTACAACGTTATTTGCCTACTAACAATAAACTAATACAGTCTTTAAAAGTCTAATTAAATAACCTCAAATAGATTAAACAAAACATATGGTATCAGAACATATGGTGGGAGTATAATTTACAAATATTACAATATTTCTAAAAAAAAAAATACCTATAAAATAAAAAGGTATGAATTTCCTTCAAAGGGCTAGATTTTTTAAAGTGCTTTTCTGAAAAACCTATGAAACATATATTAGAGATGAAAATATTTATCTTTTAACTTTTTAAATTATAATAAAGTTGGAGTAAACAGACTATGTTTATTTAAGAAAGCGATCCTTCTATTAATTTAAAATATGCGGTGTAATTATTATTGTTATAACTATGCTGGATGTTTTTGTTTCACATTAGCTACAGTACTTTAGAAAGCAAATACAAACAGGAAATAAATATGCAAAAATATGTGAATTTTTGAAATGGCGTTTACATATTTATCAAAATATGTAAATTTCTAATCTAAGTAAGTGAAAGTAGTGTGTGCACGCATCGCACCAGTTTTTTTTTGTACATAGTCTCGACCAACTCAACTGTCTCAAAAAAAAAAAAAATTATTGCTTATACAATAAAAAAATTGTTGCTATTGTATAGTTCACACACATTCTAATACTAGTAAAAACTAGCAAAAATTATCAACTTTTTTTTAAATAGAGTTAATCCTGATTTAGCTATTAATAAATAAAAGATATTTTTATGACTGCGATTTGGTTTTGAATTGTATCCAATGTCATGCAATTTATTATATTGGTTATTTACTAAGGAGAAATTGTCTTGTTAATTTTGTAAATCTAAAAGACAGGCCTTTTAAAGGACTTATAAAATAAATAAAAATATTTTAAAATTACAGAAAACGTGGAGAAAATTTTTCATCAATTCAAGAATGAATAAAATGCAGTTCTTTAATCCAACTTGAATGTATGTATGGTGTATTTTTACTCGAATGTTTTATATTTATATTATTTTCGTATTTATAGTATGTTATTTTTATTTATAAAAAAATTCATTTTTTAGTCTGTTAATTGTGGACACTCGACACACGCTATGTTAAAGAGATAAATGTTTTTTAACTATATTTTTATATGACTATGTAAATACTTTGTCATTAAGAAATAAATATATATACATATTATTATTTTTTTAAAAAAGGGCTTTAGCTCATGTAATTGTCGAATTAGGTTACGTTCAAAAGAGATAAACTCAGAAAATCCTAATTACAAACTTGCCTCAGAATAGAATAAGAACCATAAATTATAATGAGCGATAGAAAAACCCAAAACTATTCCAAAAGGAATTATTAATATCACCACGCAGGTAGAGCATGTCAAATATATATATATGAACATAATTAGAAAGAAAGAAAAATTGCCAACAATATCTGTAACTGACTTACATCTACGATAATATACAACACACGCCATAAAAATAAGATTGATTATTTTATGGAAAGAAACCGATAGGGTTTAGCTAGAGGAATATTCCACGCTGATATTTTAAATTTTAAACAAAAAAATTTTTTTTTTTCTAATCCTGATAGTTATCATCTATTAGTAATCTAATTAGTTTTAGCCTCATTAACCTAAAAAATAGTTTGGTACATAGTAAGAATAAAATGTTGCTGAGATGAAAAATTCAAATCTAAATTTTCAAAAAAAAAAATTAAATTTCTAGAAAATTACTGTGAAAATTGTGATAGAAAGCTTTGGACGAATATAAGAAGCTCATAGCATTAATATAAATTGACGATACAGAAATCTAAAATGTTAGATCCCAGCGAGAGTGTATATTACTTTTTTAACGTTTATAATTACAGGTAAAGTAAAATTCGACAAAGTAGAGTGTCCAATAAAAGTTAACTGGGGAGAGAAAAGACTATTTTTTTTTTTTTTACTTTCACTTACTAATGCAGCATTTCCAAGTCTATTGCAACCTTTTCCACGTCAGATGCAACCCTTTCAAAGCTAAAAATAACCATTTCCAATTAAATTGAAAACTTTCCCAATCCAACCCTTTTAGTGCTTTATTTAATTCCTAAATATCATTCTTTATTTAATTTTTTTCTATTTTAAAATGATTATTTCAAACGTCTATATAATAAAAAACATTTTATAAAAAAATATTAAACCGACTTCGAAAACTAGGAACCAGTAAAAATAAATGCACTGAAATTTAAAATTGTAACACTAAAAATTAGGAAAATCTTAAAATTCTCTATAGATTTTCTATTTTGCGCCGCCTCCGAAAAGATTGTTAAGTATTGAACATGGTATTTAATATTTTAATTTAATAATTTTTATTAACAGTTAGTATGTATTCTTACTAATCAAAATAAAATTATCCGTTTTACTGCATTTTTCCGCTTTTCATACGATTTTCAATTTTGCTGCGTATTCATTAAAATCAGAAGGTAATTATTTAATACTTTTCAGTGCATTTATTTTTACAGGTTCCTAGTTTTCGAAGTCGGTTTAATATTTTTTTATAAAATGTTTTTTATTTCATACTTTTTAGTGGCGGAAGATAATTTCTAATATAAGGCGGAAGTAAGCAATGCGTTGATTTCTAAAACAAATTCTTTATGCTTTTTTTTATACAGATTTTAAGTGCATTTTGAACTGATTTCGGGTTTTCGAAGTCGGTTTTTTATTTTTTTTTTATATATATTTTTTTTTTATTCGGTACCCCTCTTTAGATACTACAAGTGAGTTTGGTTCATTAGTTGGTTGTTCTATCCATGGTGGGAAGGACGAGATCTATTCCGTGGGTCCCTCGCGAAATATAAGTCAACCCACCCAGGTAGCACCATACCACGTTCGTCTATCCCGGGTCTTTATTTTATAATTATATCAATTTTAATCAACTTTGTATTATAATAGTCACATTATCAATTTTATGAATATGCACAGAAAATTGAAAATCGTTTGCGTTAGGTGCAGTACACACCTTTCAACACCCTGTCTACTTTGATTTTTGTATTTAATATTATATACAGTCAAAATCGTTTATAACGAAACCGGCTATAAGTTACAATCGGATATAACAAACAAAATAATCGGCCCCATGAAATAACCGACAGAAAAAAGCATTAATGTCGCTTACAACGGACATCGGTTATAGTGAACAGTTCGGTTAGAGCGAACATTTTCTTGGAACCGTAGCAGTTAAAATGTCGCTTACAGTCGCTTGAAATCAACCAATCAAATTTAGAATAAAGAAAGCGGGGATAGTACATGATCAGTTTGTTATTTATCAACTTGTTTTGATAGTTTGTTGGAGCATACCGTATGATATATATGCCATATGTTTTTCAAATAAGTAAATATTTTGAGCGATAATTAAATAATTATTTTCATGTTTTTTCCCAATAACTTCTTTAATAAATTAAGAACCCAAAAAAGGTTTTAATGGGACCACATTGGGAAAATACTCTACAAGGTGCAAAAGTTTTCGTTCCAATTGGTCCACCCATCTCGGAGTAATCGGTGGACATACATAGAAAAAAAAAAAAAAAAAAAGAAGGCACATACGTAAAGAATTGAGTAACCTCCTCTTTCGAAGTCGGTTAAAAATTAAAATAATTATTTTGAAATGCTGCAAAATAATTTCTAGAAGTTTGGAACTTTTCCAAGAAACAAAATGTAAAAAACTATTAGCCGTGTTGTCAATCGAATAACCTAAGAAACTGAGACGATTCCTCTTCCTCTACCAGAAGCATGAAACTGCATCTAAAACGACGCCATTTCTTACAAAAAGGAAATGTGTAAAGTCCACCTTAAAAAAAAGTTAAAATTATTTGGCTCGTAAGTCTACAAGTAACATCTGACAAAGCATACTTGATTCTTACATGTTAAAACATTCGGTTCGGACCTAGTAGATCTACTAGCCATGCTGCGTAGTTTATGACTTCAATAGAAACGAAACTGAAGCGAAATATACCGGATTTGCCCAAGAATTGTCAAAAATCCCCCTTCACGAGCGTTTCTAGTGAAGTAATTAACTATGCAGCAATGCCAGTATATCTACAGGGCCCGTACGGTGAGTAGACAGGCACCTAGTAGATCTACTGTGTCCGCACCGAATCTGTTACAAAAATTTACATAAACACATAATTTTTTGATTCACTTCTCCTTTCAAAATTTTGTCTTTTAAGTATAATTTATATAATACAAAAATAGTTATTTTAATTTGTGTCATTCGCAAATTTGTACGTTTCGGATATTTTTTTATATTATAGCACATCTATAGTTAATGAATATACATTATTTAGTCAAATGAAGAGCATTATTTCGACTCCATCATTAAATAAACAGGAGAGAATACATAAGCCTAAATGCACCCATTAATTAGTTTCTCCAAAAATATGTCATATTTATGGCATCAATTACCCTACATTTACGGAAGCCCAGTGATTGGGTGCGTTTAGGACTTTTTTCTTTGCATTTACGAGTGAACTCATGACCTCCGCTTTATCGGGACAAAACAAATTTTCCCTGGGGTCACCTGTGTTGTAGTAGTAAGCAAGGCAACCTACAATACTAAAGGTCACAGGTTCGCGCCCAGCGGTTGCCCTAGGATTTTTTAATGGGAGTAAAAAATCCATGCCATCCCTCGGATAGGACGTAAAATGGAGTTCCCGAGCCTGTACGATGTCAGTTCCTCGAAAGATCCCTATCCTAATTATACCTGGATAGGCAAAAATTAGGACTCCCACTGTAGCATCGTCCGATTAGCCTTAGTGGTATAAAGTGACGTTAAACAAAGAAACAAACAGACAAACAAATTTTCCCTTCATGGCTCAACAAAACCGAGTCGACGTAACAATTTTTTTTCTTCGTTCGAATATCCTACTCAATGACAAAATTTGTCCACAACCTTCCTGAAATTAATACTTTATGCTTTGAAAATTAAATAAATAATGAAAGTAACTAACCTATTCGGTCCTAGAGGAAAGGCGAACATCCTGCGGGTGAAGTTGCGCAGAGCATCAACAAGATACAAGAGAGTGGACAGGGAGAACCGAGTATTTATATATATATATATTAGGAGCTCCTGCTCTTTTGGTAGAGCTGACTTAAGCTGAACTGGATGACTCAGGGACAGATATCGGTTAAAAAAAAAAAAATCTGGTGCGTGCAACACACAACTTTCACTTACCAACTTACTTAGATTAGAAATTGACGTGTTTTGCTAAATATCATTTCCCAAAGTCACACATTTTTCTACATTCATATCTTATTTTTGTTAATCGTTAAAGCCGTTTTTGAGTAAATAAAAAAAAACCGTGAAAATGATACAAAATTTATTAAGTAAAGCCCCCCCTCCCGTAGATCAATTTTAATGAAATTTTTATAGTCATATCTCGGGCATATAAATACATAAAATACCAAGTTTGATCAAAATCGTTAAAACCGTTTTTGAGTAAATAAAAAAAACACGTGAAAATGATACAAAATTTATTAAGTAAAGTCCCCCCTCCGGTTGATCAATTGTGATGAAATGTTGGTTATCACATATTTGGCATATAAATACATCAAATACCAAGTTTGATCAAAATCGTTAAAACCGTTTTTGAGTAAATAGAAAAAAACATGTGAAAATGATACAAAATTTATTAAGTAAAGTCCCCCATCCGGTTGATCAATTTTGATAAAATTTTTACAGTCATATTTCTGGCATATAAATAGATCAAATACTCAGTTTGATCAAAATCGTTAAAACCGTTTTTGAGTAAATAAAAAAAACATGTGAAAATGATACAAAATTTATTAAGTAAAGTCCCCCATCCTGTTGATCAATTTTGATGAAATTTTTACAGTCATATCTCGGGCATATAAATAGTTCAAATACTCAGTTTAATCAAAATCGTTAGAGCCGTTTTTGAGAAAATCGAAAAAAACTCAAAAAGTTATTAAATAAAGTACCCCCTCCCTTTGAGCAAATTTGATGAAATTTTTGCTGTCACATCGCGGGCTTATACATACTCTAAATACCCAATTTCAGGTTCGCACGGTTTATAGTTTTTGAGCTAGTCTGTTCACATACACACACACACACACACAGACACACACACACACAGACCATTTCGCGGGACTTGGTTATTTTGACTCAGGGGACCCCAAAACGTGTATTTCCGTTGAAATCCGGAAGTCGAAAATTTTCACGATCGCAATACTTCCACTTACTATATATTTCATATATAGGTAAGTGAAAGTAAAAAACCCAAAAAAAACACTACAAGCAAGACGGGAATGTCGTCCTTAATGCCATTTTCAATTTTTTTTATTATATGTTTTCTTTCTCAGTGTGCCAAAAAAAGTTTGGATTTCCATCACACCCCCTTCACCAAAATAAAGGATAAAAAACAAAGAAGAAGATAATAGTGGAAAACAAAAATCTCATCTGACACAAAATATTTATAAAATATAAGTTTTAGGTTGCCAAGCTAAAACTTATTTCTAAGATTCCAACATATTTCTCCCCACAAGAGAGAAAAATAAAAAAAATTTACTTAAGAATTAATTAAATGACAAGCGATACAAAATTCGGCCCAAATCCTTCAATATGAAGCTTTAGTAATACTACCTGTATTCTAACTGAGACATAAATTTACAAGTTTTAAGAGACTATAAATACCTTTAAAATACATCGTTGGTAAATAAAAACCTTTGGTTTTAGGCGTTATTATTTCAATTTTTAGGCTATCCAATTTCTCTCCAAGACAATATTAAGACCCCCCCCCCCCAATAATTTGGTGCTGTTGAAGCCCTAGATGACAGATACCATATATTGTACAGTCTGATGACATCTTTCGTTTGTGTGATTCACGAAATGATGAAATGAAGGGACGCACCTTTCACTGTGGGATACCTAACGGGTATTCTCTAATTATGGTTTGTACGTGCTTTCCTTGACGCTGAAGTAAATTTCTTAATTTAGCTAAATACATGTTATTCGAAGATTCGAAAACAATATCCTAATTTTCATAAATACCAGCATTAAACTTAAACAATCCAATCATTTCAGCGATGAAAACGGAGATTGTAAAAAAAAAAAAAAAAAAAAAAAACCTAAACACTAGGTGTTTTATCCCTAGTTTTTAGGTTGAGTAAAAGGGAGCGGGGTAGCCCACTGGTAAGGCAGTGGACTGCTGTGCTTAAGGTCCCGAGTTCGAATCTGACATGGCTTATGATATCTTCATTATTCGCCACAGTTCGTCTCGTGGGCCGAGAGACCCTCCTGGGGCCAACCCAGCCTCTATAAAGTGGGTACCCTTAATTGAAAAATTAAGGGGAAAGAACCTGGCGGTTGAGCGTGATCACGGTCAAATCACCTCCTTGCACGACCGCTGACCAAGAAACAGTACTCTTCCTTACATAGTACTGCACCCAAGACCCTTTATGGGTTGTAGTGGTACAGGTTTTTTTTTTTTTTTTTTAGGTTGAGTTTTATTATCTTCCATTATCCTGTTATTTCTTATAAGAAAATGTTGACCCGGGATATTATCGAAAGTGGAAAGGCCATTATTAATTTCAGTTTTCCAATAACTGATCAATAAGTTTTGAAGATGTTTTCTCTTGCTTTTAATCAGGAAAAACAGCTCTATTCACATTGATTTTGAATTATTATTACACCAAACAAAACAATACAAAACATAAACCAAGCTTTAAAACGCCGAAAATTTTTTTAAACCAATCAACTGACATTAGACATTATTAGTTCCAATTAATAATGCTTCATCTGTTTAACATTTACAGTCCTACTTACCAAAACATAAAAATTTAGTTTTATAAATGAAATAGATAACATTCATTTATAACTTTTATAATAATAATTTACATTTTTTTTTAATTATTAGAATTCACAATTTCTATTAATTGTAGTGCTAATAGGTGCACAATGATTTCGGTTAACCTGTCTTTTGCTAAAACAAATAGATTCGATATTTTTCCCACACCTGAAATAGCGACACATAATTGTCCAAGGGAAAAACACGGATTTTCCTAGTCCAAGCCGGAGAAAGTAGATTTGGCTACTGGATGCTTACTCATCCTAAATATCGAAAGAAATTGAAGTGTAGTGTCAATAAATCTACTTACACCGCCATCTGTTGAAAATTTATAGAACTTACAAATAATCACACTCAATTCTAATATAATAAACAATTAATGTGAAATAAAAGAAATATTGAGGCCAATAATCGAGATAAAAACCACCCTATCCTTTAATTAGGACTTAATTATACACAATAAACCAAATTTTATAAATATCGGTTGAACAGTTAACAAACATCATGACACGAGATTTTTATATATAAAAACATTTCTATTGTAATTTTACTGTAGTTTTAAGAAGCTGCAAACTCCTCGTTATAAAGATTTTACCTTAAAAACAATAAAAAAACTATCTTAAGAACTGAATTATTTTTAGGAGAATGTATTTGTTCGACCGAGAAAACGGAATATAATTATTTGTTTCACGCCACCTTCCAGTAAGTAATAGCATCTAATAACACCTATCGAAAAACAAAATAAATATAATCATGGAGTCCAAAACATTGATCATGATGTAGGGAATGAACAGATGGATGGGGAAATAATAGTGTCTTAAAAATAGAATTTTCATTTCAAGAGATGAAAAATAAAAGGGCTCTTCTTTCCAAACCGAAGAAATTTAATTTATTTTAGCAACGAAAGATTTAAAATGATGATTACTTTTTTTTAGGTTTTATTTCTGTCACAAATGAAAAATGTCGCTATAAGCCCCGTTATAAATTTGCGAGAGCGAAAACAAGTTGCATAACAACCAAATGAACTAGACAAGAATGTCGGAGGAGGGTAAGCCGAGGGGAAATATGACTTAGCAGGCATTAATAAACAGGTCATGTATAATAGTATATTGTATATTGTATAATATTATATACAAAAATCCAATATTTACTGCACACAATTAGGCAGAGATGCCAATATTAGAGGATTATGAAGGAATATATTGCGCCTTCTGATGTGATCACTTCGGTACTAACGATATTTCACCATTCTATTGGTTCCCTCATTACATTTCTTCAAGCTTTCATTTTTTCAGTCAGAGTTTCTGTTTGTTTGGCTGTTTTATACATTTCACAAAAATCGCATCCGTCCGTTTTTGGTATGTGAAATCCCAAGTTAAATTCAGTGTTGAAAATCTTTTTGTATTGAGAGTCTTTTACTGGATGGACTCCTTCTTCAGAACACTGTTCTTTGTAGAGTTCAATCATTTTTCCAACACTTAAATGTGCACCTAAGTAAAGTGCATTACATTAGAATCACAATGATAACAGGTGTGTTGCGGATAGAACCTTTATCCGTTAACCTTTAATTAATTAAAAATTAAAAATTAACCCTTATCCTTTAACGTTTTATTAACTTATTTGAAGTTGAACACTTTACAGAAACAAGAAAGGGCATGTATAACAGAGGTAATATTCAACTTATAGGTAATATTCAACATCGATGTTAAAAAAAACTTTGTTTTAATTTCAAAACTCTTTTTTGAAAGAAAAAAAAGTTTGTGAAAAAATTTATTTTTAAAAAACTGTATTCAAATATTTAAATTTTATCAAAACATAAATAAAAAAATCTTTTTTTTCTTTTGTTATAACGCCGATGTTTAGAATATCAATGTTTTTGTCTAAAAATCGATGTTAATAACATCTTTGTTTTTGTTAAAATATCGATGTTAAAAACATTTTTGTTTTTTTGTCAAAAAATCGATGTTAAAAACCTCTTTATTTTTATCGAACCACCATAAATGTTAAAAACATTTTTGTTTTTGACATAACATCGATGTTAAAAATCTCTTTGTTTTTATAAAATCATCGATGTTAACATCGACCCACCACCATTAATGTTGAAAACATCGATGTTTTGACCAATTCAATAACATCGATATCGATGTCGCATCCCTAACATGATGGATACATAGGAATTATTCGTCGGATCTTCTTTTCAGGTCATTGGAAGCAAAATAAGTGTGGTAGACTGGGCATTCCAGGGGTCACCTGTGGTACAGTGGTTAGCATGGCAGCCTACAATACTAAAGGTCGCAGGTTCGCGCCCAGCGGTGGCCCTAGGATTTTTTAATGGGAGTAAAAAATCCTTAGCCATGCCGTCCCTCGGATAGGACGTAAAATGGAGGTCCCGAGCCTGTACGTCAGGTACTCGTTAGAGATCCCTATCTTAATTATACCTGGATAGGCTAGATTTAGGTCTCCCACTGTAGCATCGTCCGATTAGCCTTAGTGGCATGAAGTGACGTTAAACAAACAAACTGGGCATTCCTCTTCGATATGCTTCACTGTGAGTAAGGTTTCACATCTTCGGCACATAGGTGGCGTTTCCTTAGCTATAAGGTAAGAGTGGCTATGGTGGTTGGTGTGTCCTATTCTCTATCTTACATTTAAGCCCATAGTTAAAGGTTATATTTAAACATATATTGCATCTTCTCCTTTAAATCGAAAAAATATGTGTTTACAACCTGAAGAGTAGGTCTAGGTCATGAGTCAGGTCGAACATAAAAACAAATTTATCACCTGGACTAGAAATATCCAAGCGCCATATTTCTGGCACAGCTAACATTCAAAATTAGATACGATTTATTTACTTATTTTCTCTTGGCCAGCTCGTATTTATAATTCACTTGCATATTAATTATGATTAAGATGAAACATCTGTGATATTTTGTTAAACTTTACCTTAATTTCTATCAAACTGGCTCAAATTCTAATGATGGTTAAGTGTATAAAAGCTAATGTATAATTTCAAAGATATATCAAATAATTTAATTTTCTGTCTTCGATTATCTCTTAAGAGCCAAACATAAAAACAGATTTGTAAACAAAATACAAAAAAAAAAAAAAAAAAGATAAATTAAAACCAACGTTTGTCCTTAGCAAAACTATTTTTTATAAATTAACAATACCGACCAAATTTCTAAAAATATTCGAAGTGGCCAAACGACTTGTGCTCAAGCCAAATGCCGTACGGAACAATTTTTGGCACGTATCGACTACAATAGGATCGAATCCACTTGCAAACACGCGATCTTTTTAAGAAGATAACTCTTCCTCCTTCTAAAGGCATAGTTGTAAAAAAAAAAAAAAAAATGATTTATACTAAAAAAATAGCAGTAATAATTTATTTAATTATTATTGTAAGAGATTCCAAAAATATCATTTAAAAACTTTTATTATTTCTTAAAGCCTTTTTTTTTTTTTTTGTCGGTACGGCATAACTTCCTTAATACTTCATGAAATTTAATGAATGGCGTATCACTTTAAAACTTTCCTTAACCGCTACACCGGAAAAATATACCAATCACTCATTTCGCCTTCAATTGCAAGTTATAAGCGCAAAACCGCGGTTTTAGTAATACAGTTTTGGTAGTAAAGGTTTCTAAATGGTGTCAATTTTTCAGGTTTTTAAGAAGACCATTTTCGGTCATACGCATTTTTTCGATTAAGCCCCTTGTTTGCGATTTGTAAGCGAAAAACTGGAATTATCAGCGAAAATTTCAAAATGGTCGCAGGGCTTTGTCGAAGGTCCATTTTTTTTTTCAGTTTGTCGAGACGAACATTTTTGTTTATATACATTTTTCCGTTTTTTTCGAGTTACAAGCAAAATCATGCGATTAAATATACGGTGTGTAGTTTAGTTTAGTGGGATTTAAGTAGTTTGGAGTGCGAAGCATTCGCAGGGGTCAACTAGTATTTAGTTCTGTAAGAAATTCTGATGAATTATTTGGCTCATCAGTAGAAGATACGGATTGATATCATCTCACTCCATCATTTATCTCTAAGTAAAATTGCGAAAGAACTTGTTTTTATCTCTTAAAATTATTAAGAACCTTATTTTTTGTTAAAGAAGACTTTTTTTTTATGGCAGAACCAAACAGAAAAAAGTCCAAGGTAAAGAAAATTCATATTTTGACTTAAACTAGAATTGGAAAAAAACAATAGGAAAACACTTCATATCTTCTAAAGATACAAAAAAAAAAATAATAAAATAAAAATTGCTATTTTAAAATTAGATTGAATAAATCACAACAGTAGGGTCAGTTAGTAACTTTTAAGTCTCTCAAACATCGTTAAATAACTATTCAAACAATGACTCGGCAATTCTAGCAACACCAGAATAGAAAAAGATAAGATATTTAGATTCCTAGCATTTAAAAGATCAAAAACGAAAAAAATATCAATACGAAAGTACAATAATACTTTACTAAGAATACAAGTAGAGCGTTGTGTGTTGATCGTACTACGGAACGTTATCAAAAAATATACAGCTATAAAATTGTAACGCTGGCGGACAGACTTAATGCCTCAGACTATTTTATTTATGGCTGCAGACAGTTTTTAAATAGAAATATATCCTCAAACTTAGTTGGTGATTATTTAAGGTACTAAGGAAAAAGTTATACACACCAGAAAAAATTATTTTGAATATATATATATATATATAAAACAATCTAATTTAAACAAAGAAATTAAAAAATATTTTCCTTGGTTTAGAGCTAATCTCAGGAAATAAAAAAAGTAATATTAATGAATAAACCTAATTTAGTTTAACGCTAATGTGGGTTTAAATAATTTTTATTTACGAAAAATTATAATTCACAACGAAAGATAGGGGTCACCTGTGGTATAGGGGTTGGTATGGCAACCTACAATACTAAAGGTCGCAGGTTCGCGTAATGGGAGTAAAAAATCCTTAGCCATGCCGTCCCTCGGATAGGACGTAAAATGGAGGTCCCAACCTGTACTATGTCAGGTAATCGTTAAAGATCCCAATTCTAATAATACCTGGATAGACAAAATTTAGGACTCCCACTGTAGCATCGTCCGATTAGCCTTACTGGCATTAAGTGACGTTAAACAAACAACGTTACAAAAAGTAACGATCCAGGGACACATAAGTAACCACATTCCTCATTACCTTACTACATTTAGTAAGAAATCGAACGTTCCAGAAGGGCGTAGAACATTCTCGAAACATCAAGTTATGTAACAATTCCAACAAAGAGTCTAGAACTATTTTCAATGTAATAGTGTATAAAATCATATGATTTTGTTACACTTTACAATATTATTGAGAAGATAAAGACTCTAAATACTTCGGCCACTCGTGGCAGGATTCTTTCTCGAGTCACATCTTCCAATAACTACTCCATTCTTTCTCCCAAGAATCCTACCTACTGGCCCACATCCCTCAAAAAACGTCCTGATATCCTTGATATATTCATTGCCTCCCAGATACCTTCCTTCCAATGCACAGTCAAAGGCTTAGATGACCTCTCATCAGATCATAGTCCGGTTCTGCTTGTCATGCATTCATATCCTGTCCCTAAACCTTTTTTTCCTGCACTGATTACGGGACCAGTTAACTGGGACAACTTCCGATTTGATCTGGATAACAGATTGGATTTGAAAATTCCACTAAAAACCAAACAGCAAATTGACGATGCTATCAATGAATTTACTTCATTAATAGGTACTACTATCAAAGACAACACAACTCATAACAAAAAACAAAATTTCCGTAAAACTAACCTACCACATCATATCCGTATCTTGTTAGCAGAAAAACGAAGAGCAAGATCAAAGTGGCACAGAACCAGATATCCATCAGACAAAACTCATTACAATAAATTGACAAACAAACTGAAAATAGAAATCCGACAATTCAAAATTCAAAGCTTTCAGAATATGACAGAAAACCTTACCACGTCCGACAAATCACTATGGATCACAACTAAAAAGCTCTTAAAACACAAATCCTTTAATCACCCCCTCCTCTCAGAAACACAGACTTGGTCTAGATCTGATGAAGAAAAATCCCAGTTATTTGGTAAATACCTTTTCCAATCCTTCACTCCTCATCCTGATATAATTAACCCAATCCTTCATGAACATGTGAAAGCAGAACTAAATATTCCACTCCAAATGTCCCTTCCTCCTAAAGCCTTCCATCCTTCTGAAATAATAGATATTATCCAGGAATTACCCTCCAGAAAAGCTCCTGGACATGATCTCATCACTTCACGAATCCTAAAACAGCTCCCAAGAAAAGCTATCCTACTCCTCACCTATATATACAACGCTACCCTCCGCACCACTTACTTTCCCGACCCTTGGAAATTATCGATAATAAAAATGATTCCTAAACCTCAAAAATCTCCTGAGTACCCATCTTCCTATCGTCCTATCTCATTATTACCAATAATGGGGAAAATCCTGGAAAAACTACTCCTAAAACGTCTCTACCCGATCCTAAATCCTGTGATTCCTGACCATCAGTTTGGATTTCGGAAATCCCACTCCACTATTCAACAGTGCCATCGTGTGGTAGATGTCATATCCTCCACATTGGAGCGCGGTATGTATTGCACGGGAGTCTTTCTCGATGTGGAGCAGGCCTTCGATCGAGTCTGGCACCCGGGATTGCTTTACAAACTCCGTCAAATCCTCCCTTCTACGTACTTTCTTTTAATCCGTTCTTACCTCACCTATAGAACCTTCAAAGTAAACCACAATTTTGCCTATTCCTCTCTCTTTCTTCAATCAGCCGGTGTCCCTCAAGGCAGTATCCTAGGTCCCATCCTTTACACGGTATATACAGCTGATATCCCAACCCATCCTAGTACCATTCTTACCACTTATGCTGATGACACATGCGTGTTATCTGTGAATAATGACCCATCTGCTGCATCCCAGGCTTTACAATCACACCTCACATCCCTTGAAGAATGGTGTCAAAATTGGAGAATAAAGATAAATCCCAACAAATCCCATCAAATTACCTTTACCCTACGTCGTAAACCCACTACATCCTGTCCTTCAGTATCCTTCAATAATATCCAACTTACACCCGTCGAACAGATCCGATACCTAGGACTCCATATAGACAAACGTCTCACGTGGAATCCTCACACAAGACTGAAAAGACAAGAAACTGCCCGCAGATTCCGACTACTACAACATTTACTAGACAAACGCTCCAAACTTCCAATTTACTACAAAAGACTAATCTACATGACAATAATAAGACCTATCTGGACTTATGGTGTCGAACTTTGGGGTTCCACCAAACCATCCAATTCCTCTCGCATTCAATCCCTACAATCCAAAATCCTTCGTAAAATCCTGAATGCTCCTTACTTCGTCCCGAATAAAATTATCCATGAAGACCTTAATATTCCTTATGTCACCGATTTGGCCCGATCCAGATACCAGACCTTTCACAATAAACTCCCGGCTCATCCTAACCCTCTTGTCTCCAACCTTGCTTCCTCCTCTATCCCGGACAATCCTCCGAGGCGTCTGAAAAGAAGATGGCCTAGAGATCTTCTAAATTAAAACAATATTCGAGTGCTACCGCTGGGTAGTTTCTCCACACACCTTTCCATGCCAATTATGTACTTATATCAAATTTACTTATTGTATTGTTATAATACAGTTGTAAATTTCAATAAATAAATTATATAAAAAAAAAAAAAAAAAAAAAAAAAAAAATACTTCGGCTTAGCTTTTTGACAGCCTGGAGCACAGTATTTTTGGTTAACCTCTCTTTTGCTAACACAAATAGATTCGATGGTTTCCCAACATTTGAACAGGCGACACATAATTGCCCAAGAAAAAAAAACCACGGATTTTCCTAGTCCAAGCCGAAAAAATAGATTTGACTACTGGATGCTTACCTACTCAAAATATCGAGAGAAAAAATGTGTCAATAAATCAACTCACTCCGCCATCTGTTAAGAATTTATAGAACTTACAAAAATTACATGAACAATTAAAGAAATATTGACGTGATTAATCGGGATAAAAACTATCCTATCTTTTAAGTTGGACAAAACTACGCACATGAGCCACATTTTATCAAGATCGGTTGAGTAGTTTCGGATTTTACCCTGGACAAAACTTGTAACACCAGATTTTTTTTAGATATAACGAGCAGACCTGACCACGCGGTGCTGTTGCTCAGTAGCTATAACCCCTTGAATTTATTATATGCTATTCTTTTTAATGCAGTAAAAAAAAATTCAATGATAATGATTAAAACGTCCCAGCTAATCTAAAAACCAAAGGGATTTAAAACAGAAATTTAGTCTAAATTTAAAATTGTTTGATAAAGAAGTTAAGGGAAGGGTTAAAGTTTTTATTGTTAAATGGAAAAGGAACTAATAAAGAATAATATTGGAATAAGGCTTAATACGCCTTTGATTCCGTCAAGCAGGACTTCATTTGGGAAACCCTAGCGAAGTATGATATCCCCTCCAAAATAATTAATATAATCAGGAGCATGTACGATGGGTACAGGTGTTGCGTCCTTCATAATGGCGCTGTGTCGGACAGTTTCAATGTTCTCCGCGGGGTCCGACAGGGCTGCATTCTCTCCCCTACACTATTTATCATAGTCTTAGACCGGCTAATGAGGCAGGTCTTAGGTAGAAGGAAAAGAGGGATCCAATGGACATTACATGAAAGGCTCGAGGATCTTGACTTTGCCGATGACGTTTGCCTTCTAGCACAACGGTTTTCTGACATGCAGGCAAAATTGAGGAAACTAGAAACCGTTTGCAAAGTTGCGGGGTTAAAGGTAAACGCTTCTAAGACCAAAGAAATTCGGTTAAATGTGGAAAATGAGGACACCCTACAGCTAAATGATGAGGTCCTTGAACGGGTTGATGCTTTCACTTATCTGGGAAGCACTGTGGGGAGAGATGGAGGCACAGACCAAGAAATAGTTTGCCGGATCCGCAAAGCAAATGTAGCCTTTGTCCAGCTATATCCTGTATGGCGTAACAAGAATATATCCCGCAATACTAAGCTAAAACTGTACAACTCCAACGTAAAGTCCGTCCTCCTCTATGGCTGTGAAACTTGGAAAATCTCCAAAAAGGTTCTGAGCCAGCTCCAAGTTTTTGCGAATCGCTGCCTTAAGAGAATTCTCTCGATCAGCTGGGACGATAAAATCTCAAATGAGAGGCTGGCTCAATTGTCTAGACAGAAGCCATTGGGGGAGCAGATTGCCACGAGGAAGTGGAAGTGGATTGGACATACCCTTCGTAAAAGAGATGGAGACATTGAGAAGACGGCTCTTGATTGGAATCCCCAAGGATCAAGAAGTCGGGGGAGACCCAAGCTGACCTGGCGAAGAACAGTAGAGAAAGAGGTCATTAGAGCTGGAAAAACATGGAGAGAGGTCAAGGCCCTTAGCGGGGATAGAGACGGATGGCGCGTTTTTACTTCGGCCCTTTGCTCCTACTATGGCAGCCATAGGACATAAGAAGAAGAAGAAGAAGGCCTAATACAATCACAATAGACAGTGAATATGTACCGAATTAATCTTTTGCCATAATACACATTAATAAAATTCAGAATATAACACATGGTTCTACCTGAAAGAGGTTAAGAAAATTTCAAAAAAACCATATGTTCTTACAGTACTACTTATCAAAACAAAAAAAATAATTTTATGAATGAGATAGTTTATAACTTTTATAATAATAATTTACATTTTTCTTTATTATTAGAATTCAAAATTTTTATTTATTGCAGTGTTAATAGGTGCATGATTTTTGTTAACCTGTATTTTGCTAAAACAAATAAATTCGGTCTTTTCCCCACACGTGAAAAGGCGAAACATAATTGCCCAAGGAAAAACACAGATTTTCCAAGTCCAGCTGGAAAAAATATTTTTGGCTACTGGATGCTTACTCACCTTAAATATTAAAATAAAATGAAGTGTTATGTAAATAAATCAACTTACACCTCCATCTGTTGGAAATTTATAGAACTTACAAATTATCACACTCAATTGTAATATAATAAGCATGTAATTTGCAAAAAAAGAAATATTGAAGCCAATAATAGAGATAAAAACTATCTTATCTTTTAAGTTGGACAAAACTACACACAATGAGCCAAATATTTTCAGGATTGGTTGTGCAGTTTCGGATTTTATCTCGGACAGAACTTGCGACACTTGATTTTTATAGATAAAAAAAAAAAAAAGATTGAGAAAACATTGACGTGACAGGTCAATTAATATGCAATCACAGTAGCATGTAATCAATATAATATAAAAAATACAATAAATAATCTTAAAACATCATAAAAGTGGTACATAAATTTGTGCAGATATAAAATAATTAGCTCGCATTGACTACCTGGTTGAATCACAAGTATTTCAATTACTTTTTTAACAATCTACTTAAATAATGTTGTTACATTTTTTTTCAATTGAATTAATATTATAATTGATATTAATGTAATGATTACTCTTAAAAATTGTATTTTTCAAAATATTTAATATTTCTTGCCTAAATCAATTAAGTAGGATCATTCAATGATTATGAAATAACCGTTATCTAAGAAAATTCATGATTGTGGATTTCATTTCCAATCGAGATTGGAACATCAAAATGTTGACAGAGTACTTCAAAAAAAAAAAAAAAATCAATAAGCCTTTTTTAATTTGCGTCTCTTTGAAGACAAATATACAAAAAAAAAAAAAATTACTACTACTAATCATTTGTATAGTGAAGCTCGTTTAAAACTTAATTCTTTTTTTTACTATTTCCTGAAAAATATAACAAAATCTATTATATTTATTTCAGTTTTTTTTTTTTTAGGAAGATCAACAATAATATATTCAAATAATTGATTGATAAGATATCAAATCCTTCTCATTTTTAATCAATATATATTATAAAGCAAAGTGTACAATGTGCGTGCCAAAAAGGCTCAAAAACGACTCCACGTGGGATTAAGGAAGTTATGTCAGCCTGTTGCTATATAACCCCTAACGGAGAAGAAGGTTTCTGTTTTTCTCTTAAGGGTGTAAAATTGAAGAGAAAAGGAGTGGAATTTTAAGCCTCTCGCACCATTTAATTAGCCTCTCTGAGATTGAGATACGAGGTTATGAATGAAAAATTTAGTTCGAGCTCCAGGCTACCAGGAAGCGCTAGGGTACGTTTCACTCAATGTTTATTGTTCATTCATTCCGTTCAATTTGAAAAGGTTATGTATTTGTTCAGCTGTTCTTTTTAAATTACTAAAAAATCAAGCGAAAATAATTAGTTTCACCTTTTCTTTCAAAATAAAATAATGATTTTACATATCAATTAGAAAACCGACTGGATACCTTACAAAATTAATTTTCTCATAAGAAGGTTAATTGATTAACACATTATATTTAATCAATGTATAATATATGCCTACTTAAGTAAATTTAATTGAATATGAGTGAACATTTTTTAGTAGTACAGTGAGCCAATAAAAACAGACATAAAACAAGAAAGAAGAGCTGAATTGACTGATTATAAATCGAAAATAAAATGTTTGAAGTGTTCATATTGTATATAATTATGAAAAATGGTTTTATTACTATGTATGATGAGCATTCACACACAGTTGACAAAATGACTAACATTCATTATTTCAGGATAAAAATAAATATGATTAAAAAATTGTGCCCTCATAATATTTTGGTTGTCACTTTGTAATAGTAGTTGCAGTGTCCGGCCAAAATACGGGGGGGGGGGGATATCTTAAGGGAGATTCAACTGGAAGAAAGGTCTTAAAAAAAAAAGTTTCTATGAATCTTCGGTAGTTTCTAAGCTTCTGGATCTAATAGGACCATCACAGTAGTCGGCGCTTAAGTTATAATCGAAATATAGTTTTTTACTAATAGATTTTTCAACCATAATCTAATAACTTATTATCTGCTGACTGCTAGGAATGGGCTTAAAGAATTCAGAATCCTAGAAACCATCAAAAACGATGAATGACTCGACAAAGTTGCAGCAAAATTAATTGCTCATTCACCATTTTCAACCCCCTTTAAAGTATATAGGGTTCCTTATTTGGGCGGACTCTGCAGATATCGAATCTTAATATTGATACCATGTTAAAAGTTTCAAGAAAGTGCTAATTTTGTTCTATATTTCCTTTAATTTTAAAGTTTTTCTGTTAATAAAACTACCGGAGCGAAGCCGGGCACCCTAGCTAGTATGTTTATAAAATAACAAGTCAAAACTTAATATTTTTCAACCTACGATTCGCAATTACTCTAATCACCTCTTTTCTTCAATCAGCTATCGAAAGTCAACTAAACGAAATGTTTTTTTTTTACGCCAAGTGTGACTAATCTTGGCTATATCTCTCAGCATCGAGCTGTGCTAGGTGATGGAGCTTTGGCACAATGGCAAACGACTGTCACCATTACTTTTTAAAAACCAGAAGGATATATTTAATATTTTATATTTAAATAGGTTGAGCACTTGAGAGGAAAATTCATATTTGGTGTCTCTTCCAGTTGCATTTCAATTAAACAGCCTTGATTTTTTTTTTTTTTTTTTTTTTTTTTTTTTTTTTTTTTTTTTTTTTTTTTTTTTTTTTAAGAATAACGATAAGCTTTTACTTGATTGTATCTTTCACCTTAGTGAGGAAAAGTTTGGTTTGCATAGGGTTCTTCTTTAAATGAAGGAATCTCTTGTATTTTGTAATCCCAACGTTTCGTGCTTTTTGCCCTTCTTCTGGGGTTATCTATTGTACATTTTTAAATTCCATCGCCATTTGTCTAAACATAAATTGTCACATGTACATGAATATATATATATATCATTTCAATTGATGTTTCTTCAACCATGAGGCTATGAGATAGAAACAGTTGGATTCCTAAAGCAATGTTATCAAGTAGAATTTACGACCGAGGGAGTCAGACGTAGAGAGGTAGTGATTCTTTAATGACGGGCTGTCGATCAATGTCACGCCAATTATTTTTTATTTTTAGAAGACTATGAGGGTACCGACTGTCCCCTTACGGCAGATCAACCCCCATCCAAAAGCGACAAGAAAATTCAGCGGCATTCATTTCATTCATAAAATGCTGCTATAAAATACGCCTATTAAAGCCTTACAAAGAGAAACTGTTATTCAGGCGATGCTTTCCCTTTCTAATATTATTCCATTTAATTTAATCAAAGGGAAAATGTAATTGTAAAAATAATCGGTGCTTCGATTTTTGATAATAAACAATCATTCAATTTATGATAAAAAAAGTAGCCAAAATTGTTCCAAGCTACTATAAAAACCAGCAGTGTACAGCGATTATAGTACATTAAAATAATTATTTGAATTTGATAATTGCGATAAAAAAGAATAATCTTACAACCTTGAAGAGATGGCAAAACAATGGCTTAATATAGCCCGAGTTAAAGGTCACTGGTATATAAATCGAGATAAGGCAGAGATTGTTCCGTAATTTATGTTGATTATGTAATCAAGGTGTCAATGAAAAAAATTATAATTATGAAACTGGCGAGTCTTACAAAAGATAAGTCATCAACATTTACGAATCACCATAAAAATGCATCATCGTCAATTTCAACATGACATTTATACAATCAATGATTGTTATAGCAAAATTCACCTTTAATATTTCATTCGGAAATCTACTTTGGGACTAAGCTTTTAAACTAAATTATAATTATTAAGGATTATATTGTTTCATATGTTTAAAAAAAAAAAAAAAAAAAAAAATCAGCTTTAAATATTTTTAGAATTACGTGTTTTTCTTCGTATTCAGTCAATAAGGAACTGAAAAATAGTTTTTAACACGTTAGGTGCGGCATCGGTCCCCGTAGTCCGACGTCTAGCATTCCCTTCTTAACAGCGGATTTTCACATGAAAATGTTCGAAAGTTCGAACACTTCAAACATTCAATTCAGTCGATTTTTAATGAGATTATTGCGATTTTAATGAGATTATTATAGTGCAGAAAATGTTGCTAAAAGCTGAAATTCTGTTGTTTTTTAGAATCGGACTCCAAGATCCGATTTTCGATAAAGCCTGATAATAGCTTAAATCCTGTATCGGCCTGTCTTGTGCCTATTATGTCTAGTTCCAATCATTACCAATAGATAAGACCCCAGAGACGCTAATTTAATTCCCTTTTAATCAAAAGATAACGCTTTCGTCAAAGCATTCCCATCGGACCCCGACGTCGGATATCGTCTGTAGCTCATGCTCATGCAGTCGGACCCCGGGGACCGATACCGTTCAATTCAGGACACCCCTAAAATGCGCCGCCGCACCTAACGTGTTAATTTTATCTTTGACAACGTGACTATGAAAATCTAACAGCATGGCGTCGTATTTTATTTCTCTATTTAGTTGATATAAAAACATGATTCAGTTACCATGGAAACAAATGGTTTTCGTTGAAAAGGTTTGTTCCATCAAGCACTCAAATCACGTAGAAAACTCTTTCGCATGCGCATTGCACCTTACTTATTAACGTAATGAGTATGTGAACGAATGGTCAACGTGTTTCTTTATTTAACGTCACTTTATGCAACTAAGGCTAACCGGACGATTCTACAGTGAGAGTCCTAAATTTTGCCTATCCAGGTGTAATTAGGATAGGGATCTTTAACGAGTACCTGACATCGTACAGGCTCGGGACCTCCATTTTACGTCCTATCCGAGGGACAGCATAGCCAAGGATGTTTTACTCCATTTAAAAAATCCTAGGGTTCACCGTGTAGGTGAATCCGCGACCATTAGTGTTGTAGGCTGCTATGCTAATCACTACACCACTACCCCCTTAAGTAATAGTCTGATTTCCATTATTTCTTTTTTTTTTTCATTTTCTAGTAAATACTTATAAGACCTTCCAGTTTGTACAGGGATATTGTTCTGGTTCTCATAGCAACCAATCCACATTTTCGTTGTTTTTAACAACAAAAAAAAACATTTTTATAAGCCCACAAGTACATTTCAATGATATTCCAATATCTGAATACCGGACCTCCATTTTACGTCCTATCCGAGGGACAGCATGACTAGGGATTTTTTACTCCCATTAAAAAATCCTAGGGCCACCTCTAGGCGCGAACCTGCAACCTTTAGTATTGTAGGTTGCCATGCTAACCACTATATCACAGGTGACCCCGTGGTCAACGTGTGTCAAGTGCTTTTTGGGACATACCTAATACTTTTTTATGTATAAAATGTATTTATGCCAAACATTTCAATAGACATTTAATGAATGAATCAATTTTGATCAATGCTATAGTTCAACAGATTATTAAATTTGTAGTCCGTTCAGTAAACTACAACATTGATCAAAATTGATGAACCAAGATTGATCAAAAATCTTAACCGAGTTAACAGGACTATTTGGTTCCATGTCTTTAGGTGAAAACTACTGAATTTATTTACTATTGACAAAATTATTTTTGCCTCTCTCCTCACCACGATATCGTAGTAGAAAGTGAAAATAAAATCTTTTAACTATACACCTGATAGGTTTTATAATTCACAGACTCTAGGAATTTTCTTAAATAACCATCTGAAATTAGGAAAAGGTATATTTCATGCTTTAATTCATTTGTGGCAAGACATCCATAACTTAGCTGCCAGACTAACCTAGTTTTGTTTCCAACAGACTACACAAACGTTCCTTGAATTTCTTAGTGTATTTTTATACTTTTTCATTCCTTATCAGACTCCCCCCGTTTTTTTTTTGTTTTTTTTTTAAATCAAAGTAAGTATTTAGTCGGTCAATGAAAGTGAGTCAATCAAAACATTAATTAATATGAAAATCGTGCGAGGTTTTTTTAATGTGATAAAATCCGTCTCATCGACATATAAAAACATTCAAAACCTTACTACAAATGATTAAATTCTCAAAATTAAAAGAACAACAGATATTTCGCAAAATATCCACTAGAGTGTGCGCATGGTTTAAGGAATAGTTAGGATAAAAAATCTGGTGCGTGCGCGCAACACACAACTTTCACTTACCAACTTACTTAGATTAGAAATTAATGCGTTTTGTTAATTGCCACTTCTCAAATGAACAGAACAGTTTAATTATAACGCATTGATTTGTCATTAAAGGCGTACGGCGCATGCGTGAGCTCAAGGTGTTTTATGAGTTGACGGAATATTTTTCTTTTTTTCTCCTGTATATGTTTACTTGATTTTCTTCATTTATCATATTTAGCCATTTCTTATTTTTAAGCGTGATGAGAGACAGTTAATTTCGCAATATAAACTAAAACAAAGGTACTTTATAGAAAAACAAAAAAAGCCCCTTCCCCATTTAAGCCCCCTCAGAACATTTTAATAATGATAAAGCTTACCTGATATTAAATAACAACTAATTTTCATTAAACATAACGAATTTGATAAAAATCGTTAAAGCCGTTTTTGAGATAATCGATCAAAAAGGTAAAAAATGGACAAAATTTAATAAGTAAAGTCACCCCTCCTGTTGACCAATTTTGATGAAATTTTTACAGTCATATCTCGGGCATATAAATACATCAAATACCAAGTTTGATCAAAATCGTTAAAACCGTAATTGAGTAAATAAAAAAAACACGTGAAAATGATACAAAATTTATTAAGTAAAGTCCCCCCTCCGGTTGATCAATTTTGATGAAATTTTTACAGTCATATCTCGGGCATATCAATAGATCAAATACTCAGTTTAATCAAAATCGTTAGAGCCGTTTTTGAGAAAATCGAAAAAAAACTTAAAAAGTTATTAAATAAAGTACCCCCTCCCTTTGAGCAAATTTGATGAAATTTTTGCTGTTACATCGCGGGCATATACATACTCTAAATACCCAATTTCAGGTTCGCACGGTTTATAGTTTTTAAGCTAGTCTGTTCACACACACACACACACACAGACCATTTCGCGGGACTTGGTTATTTTGACTCAGGGGACCCCAAAACGTGTATTTCCGTTGAAAACCGGAAGTCGAAAATTTTCACGATCGCAATACTTCCACTTACTATATATTTCATATATAGGTAAGTGAAAGTAAAAAATTGATTACTATTTGTTAATTCAAAGTGAATATTACACTAAATAAATAAATACGCCTAAATCAAAACGTTTTGAACTAATGGGGGTTTCACGTTAAAGACCGAAGATGTCGTTATGTGAAAGCTACTCATACCGATATCGTTATGCGAAAGCTATGTATACTCTGTTATGTATTTCTGATGTTCTATTCCATCTAATTAATTAATCGAATTAATTTTCCAATAATTTTAGTTTCATAAAATAATATGAATAAATTCGTCTTGAGGAAAAGCAGACTTGGTTATCTAGCGAGCCCGGTGGCCTAGCTGGTGCTGTCCTCTGTTGGAAAGATCGTGAATTACGTACGCTACTATTGACAAGAAGTCTCGGCGCAATTTAAGAAATGTTGGCGATTGTTTTAGGTTTTTTTTTATTTGTCACCTAACCACCACATGTAAGCAGGCTTCATCCAAAGTGCTTAAAGTAACTATATGTAGCCTGCTTTCGAACCAGTGCATAGATTACTCGTGTTTATTTAATTTATTAAACAATTATTACGATTACTAATATATATGCAATGGCTGATTAAATTTTTTAACGAGACAGTGAATTCGGGACGATAAAATGACAAATTGGGGTTTAACATCTTTAACGCAGATTAAATAAGCATATTTCATTCGACATCGGGTCCGTTTATTCGCAATTTTGCACGCAGGCGTTGCCCATCCCTTACTGTAAGCGGTCATGTTTCACATCCGTAAAGAACCGTCGATAGAATTATACTTTTGTAAATTCTAATTTTTAAATTTCGGGACTGTAGGCGTGACCTAAGTAATTTTGCAACCGAAAAATAGCAAGAATTTCCCGCCTTTAGCCTAGCCTTAATTTCCTCTTCAATTTTGTTTTTTTCTTATGAATAATTCTTAAAAAAATTTTAACCCTGAGGTTTGGTAAATTTAGTAAAAACGTTACCACACTACACAAATACCACCCACCTACTGAAAATTAATACAGCACCAACAAACAATCCCAAAAAATGTACATCCGCTGAAAACCATAAGCCTAAATATTACACGAACGCAATACTTTCCCTTACTGTATTTTTTTTTTATATATATACAAATAAATAAGGAAGTGAAAATAAAAAAGTTATTTATGTCACTATTGTTAGACTATTCGACTCACATCTTTTGACAAGAACCGTTGTAGTACAGGCCAAAAGAATATAAAGGAGAGTGTTAAACTCTCTTTCTGGGCCGCAAATGCTCATACAATACACACAAAACTGCTGCTGAATATGCTGAACACTACTCCACCACGAGAGCCACCGTCAACAGAGGGATATAGTAGAGATTTTGCATATAAACGGGGAACATCCATGTCACGTATTCAGGCTTACGGGAGGATTTGCTCACCTCTTTCCTATGTATATAACGTCCTTTGTAAATAGTCCATCAATTTATCGTGTCGTTCAATACAAGTACGCCTATTTGTATATTATCAACTGCTATGTAATCATCATTATTGAAAATATACAATACAACAACATAATATAATAATATACATATTACAACGGTGTCAAACATCTTCACATACACAAATCACTTAAAAATTTAAATATATAAAGGTAAAGGGGTCCTACATAAACTGTTCCCTTTAATATCCAAATATTCCAATTTAAATATTATAAATAAAAAGTTTATATGAGTATTATAAATACTTATATAAGGCCTATTGTATTCTCTAATATCCCGTATGGTCAAATACATGTATCACAAACTTAAACTATCGAGACTATCGAAAATTTTGTTTTTAAAGGGAAAAGTGAAACCTTCTGCCTATAAGCATCCTTCTGCTGGTATATAATATATTTAAATGGAAAATAAACAAAATGTAACAGTGTAATTTTGTACTTGGTTATTTTTCACTGCACTGAGGAAGAGGATTTATTAAATGAAGGAACATCTTCAATTTTTACTTTCATTTTATATAATATATTTAATTATCAGAACGTTTCGGACTGTTGGTCCCTCCTAGGGGTTATATATTTATAGTTATATAAATCATTAATTCTATGGCCAATTTTCATCATTTAAATTGTTATAAATATATGTAAATATAATTGCCATGTCGAAGAAAAGCAACTGAATATTTAAAACATATGTCAATGAGATTGATCTAGTGCCAAATAAATGTAAAAATAAGGACATGACAATTATCTGTACATTTATAACAATTTGAATTGGCAATAGAACAAATGATTAATAGAAAAGATAACCCCAGAGGATGGGCCAACAGCCCGAAACGTTGGGATAATTAAATATAATATACAAAAACATCGAAGAGACTCCTTCATTTTAGAAATCCTAAGAGCGTAATTTTATTTATTTATCCAACGAAAAAAATGCTTCAATCTTCTAGACAAAAAATATTAACTTCACTTAAAAAAAATTTAAACACAAATAAACTGACCAGAGTCATTCTAACACCATTCTGATTGAATTGCAAAGATATAAAGCTCTTTGGGATTCTTAATTAAATAATTAAAAATTATGAAATAAAACATCCGTAGGCTAATACGAGGTATTTGCATGAAAATTTGAATGGTTTGCATATATATGTACCTACGTTTTTCAACTTGATTCATGAAACACCTGATTACCTTCCAATTTTTTTATTCGATAATCACTCGTTTAATGATAAAAACCAAATCACAGTCACCAGTAAAAAAAGAAAAGAATTAAGTGCAATTGAAAACGAGTATTATAGCTTACTGTTCAAACTCCCCCCCCCCCCCCCTGGTTGTCAAAGACAGTTTTATATCCAGTACTATCGAAACTATCGATCGTAGAGACTAATTGCAAGTTTTAACATATAAATAGAAGAGAAGTAACAGAAGTGCATACTATTTTTACTCCCAGGAATATCCGTTGACATGATAGTTTCCCGAAGGAAGATGTTATACACACTGTTTAATGCTTATTTTGATTTATGTGAGGAGTTGAACGATTCACTCGAGAAGTGGCGTGACATCCTAAACAGGAACCAGACGCCAGTGAGAAGGCAGTTAGATGCACGAAACAGAGCTCGTGTTATTTATAGAACTTCTTATCATATTCAAACTCAGCCAGTGTACGCTATGTTACTCTAATAAATATAGTACTTCCTTCTGAACGGAAATTTAAGTTATGGAATAAGTGAGAAAAAAAACAAAACAACAGATAAGAGTAAAATCATACAAAAATGACGGATAAATTTAAAAATAACTGCAAGTTATAGATTTTTTATTTCTATTTCTGCTGTTTTTGTAATATTGGGTTGTTTCACATGAAATGTCCGATTTTATGATTTTTAAATACATAGAGGATTTTGCGGGTCTCTGTTGTTTACTTCTATATGTTTAAATATTATAATTAAGCAGTTACTAATCCTCTACTTTTCTTTTATAAACTTTAGCTTCCCAATCAATTAAACACTTTTTAGTATACCACCAAATATGAACTTGGAAACACGCGATTTTCGTGCAATATTTTTTTATGAGTTTAAACTCGGCCATTCGGAAAAATGGATTGCATATGACAATCAGGGTCGGTCAGGGCAGTGGTTAGACATCGACAAAAGCCCAGGACAAATGCCTAAACCAAATTTACACCCAAAAAATCGATGGTTACAGTATGGTGGTCCATTGCTGGATCATACATTATTCCTTTTTGCCTAGAGGTGAGACCATTACCTGTACAACCTACTGTAATGAAATTGCCGAAATGCGCGCAAAATTATTGAAAAAAAACAATCTGGTTGGGTAAATCGAAAGGGTCCTATATTCCTATCCAACAATGCTAGACTCCACGTTTGAAAACTTACGGTGGATATATTGAAAGTTTTGTTTCTCTTCAAAGCTTAGAGTTTTTCAGTTCCGGGATAAAAAAGTTGATGTCACGTTGGGAAAAAAGTTTAGAAAAAGAAGATTAATTCTTCGAATAAAATTATCTTCATATTGTATTTTTACAATTTAAAATCCCTTTACCTTGAAAACGGATATTTCATGGAGTACAACCCAAAATTGCCTGACTTCGCCCCAAAAATCTGGACTGATAACTTTCTTTTTAGTAAAATACTTTATTATTATTTTTTTTTTATTTTTCAATTTACTCATTACTCATTTAAAATCTGAAAATTCACCTGATAATGAAAACCTATGGATATCTTAATCTTCTAGGGATCGGGTGACTTTGCCACATCTTTTTCTTCATATAGAGTTGGAAAATAAACAGGGTTTCAGAGAAAAGTAACGCCAAGGGTATATATTCAAAAGTATTGTAAATTTTAAAATTAAACATTTCACAATTAACAATTAAACCAAAAAAAAAAACTTATTTTAGGAGCGTAAATATTGGCTAAATGGTAACATTTTATTTAAAATATCATGTTTCTATTTATAAACTTCATGATGTCTTGTTAGGCTGTGAGTCTCATTACTTAGTACCTGTTTTTGTTTGTTTAATTAACGTCACTTTATGCCACATGATAACGCTTACCTGACATTAAATGACACCTGATTTTCATTAAACATGACGAATATGATGAAAATTGTAAAAGCCGTTTTTGAGATATCGAAAAATTGGAAAAAAAGTTATGAAATAAAGTCCCCCCTCCGGTTGATCAATTTTGATGAAATGTTGGCTATCACATCTTTGGCATATACATACATCAAATACCCAGTTTGATCAAAATCGTGAAAGCCGTTTTTGAGTAAATTAAAAAAAAACACGCGAAAATGATACAAAATTCATTAAGTAAAGTCCCCCCTCCGGTTGATCAATTTTGATGAAATTTTTACAGTCTCATCTTTGGCATATACATACATCAAACACCCAGTTTAATCAAAATCGTTAGAGTCGTTTTTAAGAAAATAAAAAAAAAAACGTAAAAAGTTATTAAATAAAGTACCCCCTCCATTTGAACAATTTAGATGAAATTTTTGCTGTCACATCGCGGGCATATACGTACACTAAATACCTATTTTCAGGTTCGCACGGTTTATAGTTTTTGAGCTAGTCTGTTCACACACACAGACCATTTCGCGGAACTTGGTTAATTGGACTCAGGGGACCCCAAAACGTGTATTTCCGTTGAAAACCGGAAGTCGAAATCTTTCACGATCGCAATATTTCCACTTACTATATATTTCATATATGGGTAAGTGAAATTAAAAAACTTTTCTCTATTGAAACGAACAACAAGCGTGTCTCCAGGGATAAAAACAAAATTTTATCGAATGGAAAAAAAGATGAAAACGACTCTCTAGGGCTGATAACATTATCAAATAATGGAACTTTGTATAGTTTTATTTTTGTTACAGTTATATAAGATGACATGACACCTATATCATATCCGCATCCGTATCACCAATGTTTTCATTGGCTGGGTGAAGGCCGTTCGTGTTAATCATCTGTAACCTCACTACCTCTTTGGCAAGAGAGGTCAGAGGTGCCAGGAATACACAGCCCGGCATCTAGTGCTTTCTACTAGCAACACATGTTTAGGAGGCTAAATATAACACTTGGTTCTGGAGCTGCCAGCAAGCTATGGTTCTTCATCAATATTCGGAGTGATACTATTCTAAACCACAGAAAAACAAAACAAAAATGATGATGGAAAATATTAAGAAATAGGTGATTTCGTATTAATGGCGTGATTATATTAAAAAAAAAATCTGGTGCGTGCGCGCAACACACAACCTTCACTTACCAACTTACTTAGATTAGAAATTAATGCGTTTTGTTAATTGCCACTTCTCAAATGAACAGAACGGCTTTAATTATGAACAATGGTCTATCATTAATGGCGTACTCCGCATGCGTGGGCTCAACGAGTTTTATGAGTTGACTGAATATTTTTCTTTTTTTTCTCCTCTTTATGTTTTCTTTATTTTTATCATATCTCATATTTAGCCATTTCTTATTTTTAGGTGTAACGACAGGCAGTTAATTTCTCATATAAACAAAAACAAAGGTACTTTATAGGAAACAAACACCCAAAAAAAAGCCCCCTCAGAACATTTTAATAATGATAAAGCTTACCTGATATTAAAGAACACCTAATTCTCATTTAACATGACGAATTTGATAAAAATCGTTATAGCCTTTTTTAAGTAAATAAAAAAAACACGTGAAAATGATGCAAAATTTATTAAGTAAAGTCCCCCCTCCGGTTGATCAATGTTGATGAAATGCTGGCTATCACATCTTTGGCATATACATACATCAAATACCCAGTTTGATCAAAATCGTTAAAGCCTTTTTTGAGTAAATAACAAAAACACGTAAAAATGATACAAAATTTATTAAGTAAAGTCCCCCCTCCGGTTGATCAATTTTGATGTAATGTTGGCTATCCCATCTTTGGCATATACATACATCAAATACCCAGTTTGATAAAAATCGTTAAATCCGTTTGTGAGTAAATAAAAAAAAACTTTGAAGCAATAAAATATTTATAAAATTGTGAAGCAATATAAATATTTAGGTATCACACTTACTAATAATCTCTCAATGCAAGATCACTTAAAAGAGAAAGTGCAATCCGCCAAGCTAGCCATCAATAGTGTTTGGTCAGACGTATTTTGCAACAATAAGGTGCCCATTACTGCAAAGTATAATCTCTTTAACTCAGTCGTTCGTTCGGTGTTGTTATATGGGGCGCAAGTCTGGGGGGTATCATAACTATCAGGAGCTCGAGGGTCTTCATAGATTTTTTTAAAAAAGATATTTCGCCTACCACCTAACACACCTAATTATATGTTGTACTTAGAGACAGGTAGAAATTTACTGTACCACAATTACTTGAAGTTGCATGTAAATTACATTTGTAAAATACTGAGTTATAGCTGTACACGTCTCCCGTATATAATGGCTCTGGAATGTATAAAATCAGATTATAATTTTTGGTTTAAGGAATGGCAAACACTAGCAAATATGTTCGAATGCAATTTAGATATTGTATTTGTATCAGGGGAACGTTGGCGCAATCAAATGTATAATATAATAGGTAAAGCCCAAGAATTTTTTAGAAAAGAGTTGATGGTATCCGTCTCAGCCGCTGAATATCATTCGCTGTACAAAGAATTAGACTTTGAAGTTAGTTACATTAATAATGAGCTTAGTATGGACTTAATCCAAACAATATTTAAAACTAGAGGTGAATTGTATAACTTACTATAATAATAATAATAATATAGTAATATAGTAAACCTTGGTTGGAGAGCATTGTTTATACATGCTCCTTGTGTAATTTAAATGAGGATGAAGATACATATCACATAGTAGCCATCTGCCCTATCTTTAATTCTCACAGAAATAAATATTTTGGCTCTATTCAGCTAAGTAAGCATCAAATTATAGATTTTTTAAATGGGAAGGATTGCTATATGCACAGCCTATATGGATTTATGAAAGGTGTTTTAAGGTACAGAAAATTTTTTATTGCAGAATTTAATTTTAATTAAAATTTAGATTCATAATAGACTAACAGATGTGTAAATAGTATTAAATATCTTTTTATGTTTATTGAAGGCCTTTATTTTTTATTTAGAGTTTTTTTTTAAGTTTGTTTTATTCTTTTATTATTTAATTCTAACCTAAGATATTTATAGAGGCAACTCCTGGCAGACGGTATTAACCATGTCATAGTGTGTTTTTATTGTAATATATTACTTTGTATAGCTTTACTATATAATAAAACATGATTATCTATCTATCTATCTATCATACATCAAATACCCAGTTTGATAAAAATCGTTAAATCCGTTTGTGAGTAAATAAAAAAAAAACACGTGAAAATAATGCAAAATTTAATAAGGAAAGTCCCCCTTCCGGGTGATCAATGTTGATGAAATTTTTACAGTCATATCTTGGGCATATAAATAGATCAAATACTCAGTTTAATCAAAATCGTTAGAGCCGTTTTTGAGAAAATCGAAAAAAACTTAAAAAGTTATTAAATAAAGTACCCCCTCCCTTTGAGCAATTTTGATGAAATTTTTGCTGTCACATCGCGGGCATATACATACACTAAATACCCAATTTCAGGTTCGCACGGTTTATAGTTTTTGAGCTAGTCTGTTCACACACACACACACACACACACACACACACACACACACACACACACACACACACACACACACACACACACACACACACACACACACAGACCATTTCCCGGGACTTGGTTATTTCGACTCAGGGGGTCCCAAAACGTGTATTTCCGTTGAAAACCGAAAGTCGAAATTTTTCACGATTGCAATACTTCTACTTACTATATATTTCATATATATGTAAGTGAAAGTAAAAAGGGGAAAAAGGTTATGAAATAAAGTGCCCCATCAGGTTGATCAATTTTGATGAAATTTTTGCAGTCGGGCACATACATACATCAAATACCCAGTTATATCAAAATAGTTCGAGCTGTTTTTGAGAAAATCGAAAAAACGTAAAAAAAATATGAAATAAATTACCCACTCCGTTTGACCAATTTTGAAGACATTTTTCCTGTCACAAGCATTTACCCAATTTCAGGAGCGTAAGGTTAATAGTTTTTCAGCTAGTCTGTTCAAACACGGAAGTCGAAAAAGTATAATTAGGATAGGGATCTTTAATAGGTACCTGACGTCGTACAGTCTCGGGAGCTCTATTTAATGCCCTATCCGAAGGGCGGCATAGCCAAGGATTGTATAATAAGTATTAAACTATTATCTAAAACAGAAACAACAAAAAGCAAATTTGGCGTATTTTTTCGAGCTGTGTATTCTCAAGATGATGTTTTTTCTTATATGTGATTTATAGCCACACTATTTTAAAATTAGAAGTCTATTATTCACAGTTTTAAAACCGTGAAACGAAGGCGGATTCAGAGGGGGAGATACAGTTTTTAAAACAACAATTTTTAAAAGAGTTATGTCTTATTTTACTTTTTAATCCCATTTTTTGTCTACTGTTCTATACAATATTCCTTCCTGTTCATGAGTGTAATTATCTTTGTATATAAATTTTAAAAATTATCTAAGTAATTCAAAGTAGGCTTCTATATCATTCATGTTTGGGCAAAAGGGCTGAACTCATAAAACAATTTTTTTTAGTTTAGTCTTCTTAAAAATTCATAATTGACTATAATTTATTCGTTATTCATAATTTTTTACAGTCTCTGTTGAAAGAATATAGTTAAGTTTCATTTATTATTCTGGAATAAAAAAAAATACAATCAGAAAGAATGTATAATGATTTTGAATATCTTGGTAAATCGTAGTATAAACTTCAAATTTCATGACAACCCCATTTGAACAAATACTAGTGATATGTAATGATGCTTTTAGCTGAATTTTCTGGAATAAAGTTACATAATTATTTTCCTAAAAGTTAACATCAAAGGCACTTTTAGTAAGCCTGAGCAAAGCCTGGCCAGTCTTAGCAGGCAACTCATAAAAAAAAAAAAAATTCGTCAATTCAGGATCGTCACAGGTGAAGAATAAACAGCTAAACAGAAACAGCACATCTCAAATCAGCAGATTAAAAAAAGAAAATCCTAATCTGGACTAGATAGAACACGTAACATTATAAAGGAAAGGGTACGAGATAATGAAAGTTCAAACTCCTTAGCGATTGCCTTGCGGTAGCTACTCGGTCTTCGTTCACGAGTCACAAAGGAAGAGAAAGCGTGTCCCACCGTTCAAACCGCAGAGACATGAAATTGTAATGCTAAAGGCAATGTGTATATATATGAAAATTTGATTATTTTAAATAAAATAAATGAATGGAGAAGATTAATGTGGGCTTAAATTATTTTTATTAGAACGAAATTAAAATTCACCATGTCAAACAAACTATAAAAACTCAAATTATTAATGTTACAAAAATTAACTACCAGTAACAATACAGAAACACGAAAATAAACATATGTACAGAGCCAGACTAAGAACTCCAGTCCATTGCTTCTTATATTTAGCCCGAAATAAAACATTCCAGAAGGACGTGGAAGATTCTCGAAAAATCTAGAAAATGTACTAGAAAAGTTACGTAACTGTCCAAAAAAAAAAAAATCTAGAACTCTTTTCAATGTAACAGATAAAAACACATTGTTTCGTTTCGCATCCATATAAATAAAGATGAAATTCTGTTTGTTTGTTTGTTTATTTTTTCTTTATAGAAATCCATACCGTTACCGTTAGTCCTTAATTCTCCAAATTTCGCTCAAGGATTCTTTGATACCAGGAGCGAACACCTGTCCATATTAAAATTGCTAAACTTCAGCCGATCTTCAGCTGATATTCTTTGTTGTTATAAAAATAGTAATGATCTCGCTTTACAATGTTTCTTTACGAAATCGACTGTTTCAGTAGAAAAATGAAATTCCTCGGGTGAAACCGGGATATGCAGCTATAATCTATGTAAATAAAGATGAAATTCGGTTTGTTCTTTATAGAAATCCATACCAGGTGCGAACACCTGTCCATATTAAAACTGCATAACCTCAAACCTCAGCCGATCTTCAGCTGATATTCTTTATTGTTATAAAAATCGTAATGATCTCGCTTTACATTGGTTTTTTACATTACAAAAATGAAATTCCCCGGATGAAACCGGGAAATAAAGATAAAATTCTGTTTGTTCTTTATAGAAATCAATACCGTTTGCCCTACATTCTCCAAACTTCGCTCAGTGGTTCTTTGATACCAGGTGCGAACACCTGTCCATATTAAAATTGCATAACTTCAGCCGATCTTTGGGTATATTCTTTATTGTTATAAAAATCGTTATGATCTCGCTTTACATTGGTTTTTACTTTCACTTACCTATATATGAAATATATAGTAAGTGGAAGTATTGCGATCGTGAAAAATTTCGACTTTTTTTTCCCTTTTCAACGGAAATACACGTTTTGGGGTCCCCTGAGTCGAAATGACCAAGTCCCGCGAAATGGTCTGTGTGTGTGTGTGTGTGTGTGTGAACAGACTAGCTCAAACATTATAAACCGTGCGATCCTGAAATTGGGTATTTAGTGTAGGTATATGCCCGCGATGTGACAGCATAAATTTCATCAAAATTACTTAAAGGTACTCAAGGTACTTTACTTAATAACTTTTTAGGTTTTTTTCGATGTTCTCAAAAACGGCTCTAACGATTTTGATTAAACTGAGTATTTAATGTTTTAATATGCCCGAGATATGACTGTAAAAATTTCATCAAAATTGATTCACCGGAGGGGGGACTTAACTTAATAATTTTGTAACATTTTTACGTGTTTTTTTTTTTATTTACTCTAAATCGGCTATAACGATTTTGATCAAACTGGGTATTTGATGTATTTATATGCCCGAGATATGACTGTTAAAATTTCATATGAATTGATTAACCGGAGGGAGGACTTTACTTAGTAAATTTTGTATCATTTTCACGTGTTTTTTTTATTTACTCAAAAATGGCTTTAAATATTTTGATCAAACTGGGTATTTGATGTATGTATATGCCAAATATGTGATAGCCAACATTTCATCAAAATTGATCAACCGAAGGGGGGACTTTACTCAATAAATTTTGTATCATTTTCACGTGTTTTTTTTATTTACTCAAAAACGGCTTTAACGATTAACAAAAATAAGATATGAATGTAGAAAAATGTGTGACTTTGGGAAATGATATTTAGCAAAACACGTCAATTTCTAATCTAAGTAAGTTGTTAAGTGAAAGTTGTGTGTTGCGCGCACGCACCAGATTTTTTTTTTCGAAATCGACCGTAAAATGAAATTCCCCGGGTGAAACCGGGATATACAGGTAGTTAATTAATATTCTTTCACTGCGAAATAAGATAAATTGATAAAATTAAGTAAAATCGATGATGAGAAATTAAATAACAAGAGCATTAGAAAGAAGCATGCCTTATAACTACACTAACTAGAATGACCCGTGTTTTAACTGGTGATATTCAGGTTTTTGCTAACGCATTGCCCAATATTCTGCCACCCAACTGGAATGAGCAATAATTTCTTCATAGGAACCATCTTAGATTAGATTTAGATTGAATAAGTTCAACAAACCATTGGGTCAGTAATCAGCTCTGACTTAGTTTTTTTTGGAATGGAAGAAATACTAAAGAAACAAGATAAAACTTTAACTCCTGAAGAACATCAGATCGTCTTAAACGAAAAAACGTGTGTGCCCCATGCATCATTACCCCAAGATATGGGTGTATACTCTTTTGGTAGGTACCTGTGTGAGAGATCCCTGGCATCGACCCAAGAGTTCTCGACGCTGGCGAGGCCGGAGTTGAAGCTCTCCAAGTCGGCGTCCGATATGTCCACCCTCCTCAGGAAGCTGGTCGGGGTGGTCGGGGGGTGTAGATGGTGCGGCATCTAGAAAATGTCTAATCTTCAACAAAATGTCTCTATATTCAACTTTCTAAACTCGTTCCTCATTCACATTGTTTTTTCCCCATTTAGGTATAATCATATAAAAAGAAAAATAAAGATAAAATTACTTAGGCCAGAATAAACTAAAGAAATCGGCCAGTAAATAGTCTAAAGTCACGCTACGCTCGGCAGATATTAGGGTAAAGCTATAGCTCTACTTTGATGGCATTGCCTATTTCGATAGGTTGTGTGGCCTTTATATAAGCGAACCACCATCACCTCATTTTCAGTTAAAAAGGAGTTTGAACGCCTATATTAGATTGTTTGTTTAACTTCCCTTTACGCTACTAGGGCTAATCGGACGATGATACAGAGGAAATCCCGAATTTTGCCTATCCGGGTATAATTAGGATAGGGATCTTTAACGAATACCTGACATCGCACAGGCTCGGGACCTCCATTTTACGTCTTATCCGAGGGACGGCATAGCTAAGGAATTTTTACTCCCATTAAAAAATCCTAGGGCAACCACGGGGCGCGAACCCGCGACCTATAGTATTATAGGTTGCTATGCTAACCCCTACACCACAGGTGTCCCTTATTATTAGACCCCAGCTTTCGACTCCCGTTCGCTATTCAAAGATAAATGAAGTATCAAACGTTTTTTTTTTTTCAGTTAGGAACGGGCCTCACTCTTTATTGGCGTCACATAGCGATACTAGGACAAAAATTTGTAGCAAACATATTTATATCTTAGAAATTTATTACCCCTATCTATATTTATAACCCGCGCCTACCCCATATTTTTGGTCTCATACAATTTCCATCACCGATTGTTAGCTTCTACCCTTACCTTAGAGCCTTGATTCAGCACGATTTTAATTTTTTTTTTTTTTTTTTTTTTTTTTGTGTATTGTAAATTCCGGAAAAAAATATAGAAATTATGGATTTTTTAGTTCTTTTTTATTTTCTCATCAGTAAACTTAAAATATCATTACATTTATATCGATTTAAATGTGGTAAAATGTCGTAGCGGGTAATGTTATGTTAAAAGGAAAGAGTATATAAAATTCTCGGGACGCTTTCATTAATACTAACTACAATGGGTCATCCACGTCAATTCAGCCTCACCATCTCAGATTTTCTTGTAATTTGGTATATGCGTACTATTTGTATATACTAGAACAATTGTGAAATATTATTGAGATATGTCAACCCGTTTTTAAATTATTGGTCTCTAAATCCCTCAGAAATAGGTCCAGACTCAGAAAAAAATCATGATTAAAAATAGCTGTAGATGTTTTCCAAATTTGACTAGGACTATGAGATTGGTGTAGTTAAACAGTAATTTGTAACTTTGTAACTTGTAATTTGGTATATGTGTACTACTTGTATATAATACAACAATTGTGAAATATTACTGAGATATGTCAACCTGTTTTTAAATTATTGGTCTCAAAGGCCCTCAGAAATAGGTCCAGACTCAGAAAAAAATCATATATTTTCCAAATTTGACTGTGAGATTGGTGTCGTTTAACAGCGCATTCCATGCCGTTTCATATGATATACAACAATGTATAGGTTGGTACGAAAGAAATTTTCTTAAAACTAAATGTAAAATTTTAATTTCAATATTCTCAATTTAAAATTTGTAATTTTTTTTTTAGAAATAGTTTGCATTATAGTATTCATACAGCAAATTAATAAAGTGGGATGAAAATTTCTCCATAACTAAAAAAACTTAGAACTAGTGATAAATGTTTTCCAAATTTGACCAGGACTATGAGATTGGTGTCTTTTAACAACTATAAGCTGTTAAACGACACCAATCTGATAGTCCTAGTCAAATTTGGAAAACATCTGCAGCTATTTTTAATCATGATTTTTTTTCTGTTTCTGGACCTATTTGTGAGGTCTTTAGAGACCTATAATATAATTCAAATACGGGTAGACATATCTCAGGAAAATTTCACAATTGTTCTAGTAGATACAAGTAGTACACATATACCAAATTTAAAGAAAATCTGAGATGGTCAGACTCAAGCCTGTGTTGAATTGACATGGAATTACCCTAATTAAAAAAAAAAAAACTGCCGAAAATCACATTTATTAACGAACGTTTAAACAAACAGCAAACGAACAAATGTAACAAATGAACTCTTTCAGCACCTTTTTGCATGAACAATTGTGTAGACAGCTTCATCTATGTCTTTTAATGTAGAGTTCTTCATTTTTTTTCCGAGGACCGAAGACGATACGAAGCCGGAAACGTCTTTTTTCTTCTTCAAAATATCACGAACAGTTTTCTCGCCGATTCCTAATTCAGCGGACAATCTTTTAACACTTCTTCATTTTTCTACTCGGAGTCTGAAGACCGTTTCTGTTTTGAAACGGGTAGACATATCTCAGTAATATTTCACAATTGTTCTAGTATATACAAGTAGTACACATATACCAAATTACAAGAAAATCTGAGATGGTGAGGTTAAAAATGATATATTTTTGTGTTGATTTGACTTAGAATGGCCCATATACGTAAGATAGACAGTTTGACCGATGACCAAAAAGTGTAAAAAAATTATTTGGAATCGAATATAAAGTTACGAATTCACCCTCCTGCCATATAACCAACCCCCATAGGTATCGTAATAAAATTAACGGGTAATTAACATTTTATTAGGCCTAAATTTCGAATTTCGTCAAAACCGGATAAACCTGTAAAAAGTTAGTAACTCCCCCCACCCAAATACTTATTCGTAATAATATTTATGAGTTTTTAACCTCCTTTAACTTCCGTTTGACCTATGAACGAAAAAGTTTTCCTAATAGGTTGGAATCGAAATAAAAAGTTGCGAATTCACACTTCTGCTGTTAGTTTTAGTAAGCGTGCCCCCTCCGTTTGATCAATTTCAATGAAATTTATGCTGTCACATCGCGGGCACATACATACATCAAATACCCAGTTTTATTAAATTGCTACAACCGGTGTTGAGAAAATTGAAAAAAAACAAACAAAAAAAAACGAAAAAAGTAATGAAATAAAGAGCCCCCTCCGTTTAATCAATTTTGATAGAATTTTTGCTGTCACATCGCGGGCATATACATATCCTTTCAGGTTCCAACGGTTTATATTTTTCGAGCTAGTCTGTTTACACAGACCATTTCGCGGGACTTGGTTATTTGGACTCAGGGGACCCTAAAACAAGCATTTCCGTCGAAAACCGGAAGTCGAAATTTTTCACGATCGCATAGCTTTCCCTCACGATATATTTCATATATAGGTAAGTAAATGTAAAACAGAAAATTGAGAAAAACATAAAAATTAGACAAAATTCTTTAAATAAAGTACCCCCTCCTTTCGAACAATTTCGATGAAATTTTTGCTGTCACATCGCGAGCACATATACATCAAATACCCAAATTCAGTTTTGTACGTCTTATAGTTTTTGAGCTAGTCTGTTCACACACACAGACCATTTCGCGGGACTTGGTTATTTGCCCCAAAACGGTGTACGTTGACAACCGGAAGTTGAAACGATCTCAATACTTTCCTTTACTATATATTCCATATATAGATAAGTGAAAGAAAAAATTTATGCAAAAGGTTGCACAATCGGAATATAAGTCTTTTAAATTTTGAATAAGCCATTAAAGTAACGAATTTGTAAAAGCTCTTGAACACTCAGTTAAACGTCATGAGTAATAAAATTGAAATTTTTATAACTCAACAATGCAATTAATGTAAATTAAATTTGATAAACAATAAAAGAAGAGAACAATGAGGACAATAGATAAGAGGAATAATCGAAATCCCGCATATCGATTAGTTTGTTTTCACAAGAGACAAGTGTATTGACACTGGAGATATCAGCCGTTCGGTAGCGATTAAGTTACATAACGAATCACAACTCTGCATCGGATGATTCAATCCAATAAACCATTGTCATAAATATTTTGGTTAAAATTTAATGACCTATTTAATAAACTTAGTCAGAAAGATATAAATATTTAAGAGATTGAAATAGACATTCTTGATTCAGTCGTCAGTAAATATTGCCTCGCTTTCACTAAACGTTAATAGCATAAATACATTTTTTAAATGGAATAGCAAAATTGACATTAATCATTTTTATTTTTTAAGTATGAAACAGCAGATGAATTTATTGTAATTACTACTACTTAGAATTAATGTTGATATAAGCCATGAAAATACAGAAATAATTAAAGCAATATTAACAAAAAAAAAGAAAAGATAATTATGATATAACCAACTATGATGAAATTACTGAGCAAACAAAAACACTTCAAGCATCGTAAGAACTAACACAGATGGTGACATGCAATGACAAGCAAACATCGTCAAATACGGAGATTATTAATGAGAATTCTAATCAAAAAATCTGGTGCGTGCGCGCAACACACAACTTTCACTTACCAACTTACTTAAATTAGAAATTGACGTGTTTTGCTAATATCATTTCCCAAAGTCACACATTTTTCTACAATCATGTCTTATTTTTGTTAATCGTTAAAGCCGTTTTTGAGTAAATAAAAAAACCCGTGAAAATGATACAAAGTTTATTAAATGAAGTACCCCCTCCTTTTCACCAATATTGATGAAATTTCGGCTGTCGCATCGCGGGCATATACATACATCAAATACCCATTTTCATCAAAATCATCAAAGCCGTTTTTGAGAAAATAAAAAAAAAACGTAAACATTAGATAAAATTCTTTAAGTAAAGTCCCCCCTCCGGTTGATCAATTTTCATGAAATTTTTACAGTCGTATCTCGGGCATATACATACATCATATACCCAGTTTGATCAAAATCGTTAAAGCCGTTTTTGAGTGAATAAAAAAAACACGTGAAAATGATACAAAATTTATTAAGTAAAGTCCCCCCTCCGGTTAATCAATTTTGATGAAATGTTTACAGTCATATCTCGGGCATATAAATAGATCAAATACTCAGTTTAATCAAAATCGTTAGAGCTGTTTTTGAGAAAATCGAAAAAAACGTAAAAAGTTATTAAATAAAGTACCCCCTCCCTTTGAGAAATTTTGATGAAATTTTTGCTGTCACATCGCGGGCATATACCTACACTAAATACCCAATTTAAGGTTCCCACGGTTTATAGTTTTTGAGCTAGTCTGTTCACATACACACACACACACACACACACAGACACACACACACACAGACCATTTCGCGGGACTTGGTTATTTCGACTCAGGGGGTCCCAAAACGTGTATTTCCGTTGAAAACCGGAAGTCGAAATTTTTCACGATCGCAATACTTCCACTTACTATATATTTCATATATAGGTAAGTGAAAGTAAAAATTTTCCGATACCGAAAAGATTTGGCGGTAAGTTTTTTATTAAAACATTTTATACCGTATTTTCACAATTTTTATATATGTTTTTTTCTACCTTAGAAATATGATGGATAGTTATAGATAGTATTCTAGGTTATTGTATAACTATTATTTTTTTTTTTGTGTAAAAACAGAAAATTATGTCGGTTGCATTAAAATAATTCAACTTATTAAGAAGCAACAAAAACCTAAAGGCACAATTTTGGTCTATTTTTTTTTTTACTATATATAAAAATATTTATAAAATTCATATTCATATGGATATATTGGCATGACGTGCTTAAAATCTCAATTTGTTTAATCTTTTTTGATTGGTATGGAATCAGCAATTATTAGTAATTCTTAATATATATTATTTCTCAGAGCCTTTTTTTTTGTCGGCTATAACTTCCTCAATACTTCATCATATTTCATGAATGAGGCATCATTTTAAAGCTTTCCTTATACCGTTACACTGGAAAAATATACAAATCACTCATTTCACCTTCGATTGCAAGTTATAAGCGTTTTGGTAGTAGAGGTTTCTAAATGGTGTCAATCTTTTCAAGTTTTCAAGGAAAACATTTTCGCTCATATACATTTTTTCGATTAACCCCTTCGTTTGCGATTTGTAAGCGAAAAACTGCAAATCTCAGCGAAAATTTCAAAAAAAAATTTTTTTTTTTCTTCTTGGCCCCTACTTCGTTTTCGTTGTTCGTTGAGTGGCAGGAACATGAGTACTTCTATATTCCTATAGAAAAAACTCTTTTACTGCACAGGGTGCACTTTAAGAGTGTTTTGTGTCAATTTGGTGTGATAGATCTGTGTCAGTTAGTCACGAATCTGTTTCTGTGATGGGGCTCACTTTTATTTACCTCTCGCAAAGGTAAATATTCAAAACGTCTTTATTATGAGTGTAGTGGTGGGGGAGAGGCGGGTGGGGCATTACCCCCCTCCCCTGACTACCGCGACCAACTTAGTCAATGCGAGCTTTAGTTAGTTCTCGCGAACTTAAATTTTCAAACCGTATTTAATACGGTTTTTTTTCGTGACTAATTACCTCTCGCATAGGTAATTAGTCCAAAAATCTTTATTAGGTAAGACTACAGATTAGGGAGGGGGGGTTTCCCCGACCCCACCAGGAACCACCACTGTAGCCAACTCGTTTCCCTCGCACTGAAGTTAGCTCTCTATTTAGAGAGATCGATAACATCGATGCATCGATGCATCGATGCATCGATTCGGATTTGTAAATTTAACATCAATCACACGAGTACTTCAGCGCAATTATTATACATTGTATTTACCTACAACATAAGCAGACTTAGTACAAATTTAAGAATACATGCACCAATATTCATATTCCTTGCATCAGGGTTCTACACTAACACAAATTTGACATAAAACAGGAAGAATGAAGGCACACATTTCAAAATGGTCGCATTTTTGGTTATATACACTTTTCAATTGTCACAGTCTTTTGCGAGTTACAAGCAAAGACATGCGTATAAATATATGATGTATACTTTAATTAATTGGAATTTAAGTAGTTTAGAGTACGAATGCTTCGCACAGGTCAGCTAGTATTTATCTGATGCCATAAATGGATTTCTGATTAAAGAAATTCTGATGATATATTTGGCTTATCAGTTGAAGATACGGATTGATATTATCTCACTCCATCATTTATCTCTTAGTGGGATTGCGAAAGACCTTATTTTTTTATCTTTTTTGAAATTATTAACAACCTAATTTTTTGTTAAAGCAGATTTTTTTTTAATACTTATAGCAGGACCAAAAAGAAAAAAGTCCAAGGTAAAGAAATTTCATATTTCGACTTAAACTAGAATTGAAAAAAAAAAAAAAAAATAGGAAACCCTTCATATCTTCTAAAGACACAAAAATAAAAATTTGCTATTTTAAAATTAAATTGAATAAATGATAACAGTAGGATATATACGTCGGCGTGCGAAAATATAAGTCTAAAAATAAATGGAATCTACTAAAACGGGTTGCAAACGCGACGATAGGCTCAAGTATATTTTCGTGAACGATTCTCAGACAATGTGAAGCATATTTCATTTTGCAAATAGAAAACTATAACACGTCATTTTTTTTTCACTTACTTGTATAAGAAATATATAAGTAAGGGAAATTATTGCGATCGTAAACAATTTAGTACAACTAACCAACTCCTGTGAAATGGTCTGTGTTTGTGTGAACAGACTAGCTCAAAAACTATAAAGTGTACGAACCTGAAACTGGGTATTTGATGTACTCACGTAGGGGAGAGTTGGGTAAAGTGGGGTACCGATCTCATCGCTGTGTCTTTTGGCGCTACTTATCAGCTGAATGTTACATTTGTTTCCTTTGGTTATGGTGTTAGTTTAACAACGGGTTCTATAGTGAAAAGTTGTTCTGTTAGAATTTGAGAGTTAAATATATATTTTGAGTGCATTTTCTCTCATTTTAGAAGTAACTTCAAAATGGTATAACTCATAGAAATAGAAATACAATAACCGCCTAAAAGTCGGATCATGCCGTATCTTCCAGTTCCAACAGTAAAACGCACGATTCTCGCCATCCATCATTCCATCAAATTTTCTAGTTTTACCTTTCGTCAAATTGCAAGTTACTTATTATCAAAGGAAATTAAATGATGGAAAACTTGTGGCAGTGGCCATTTTAACTTGTTCAGCTTGCAAATAAAAACTCGAAAAAAAAAGAAGCCAAAAAAAAAAAAAGAAGGGCATTAAAGAAAGAAAATTACCTGAAAAAAAGAAATCTACAGAAAAAACAATCAAGAAAAACCGTTAGAAATCAATGAAAACTCGTTAGCAAATAAACAACTAAAAAAAAAAAAGTCAAGAAGAGAAAACTGAAGAAAAAGGGCTAAGAAAATCATTTAAAGAAAATGATTTTCGCACAAGTGCTTGTGTGCACTGTGCTTATGTTGAAATGTAGGATTTCACAAAAAGTATTCTGAGTTGTGCCAATTCAAACTTGACGGTGTTCTTTGCCAGCTCTGCAGAACTTTTAAGGATGACAAAGTTCCCTGAGTTATGTTTTAAAATATATTTAGTTGTTAGTAATTAATTATCTTTTATCAATCAATTACCAATTATATTAAAATGAATAATTTTGGTTATTGTGGTAATAATTATAGTTTTTATTAATCATATGCTGAGGTATTTTTATAATAGCAGGTTCTATACGAATTTTCCAACATTTTAATATATAAATGTATGTTTTATATAGTACTCATAGCAATAATAAAGCATTTTTATGCAATGCAAAAAGGATACCCCACATTACCCGAATTACTCTCCCCTACCTATATGTCCGTTATGTGACAGCAAACATTTCTTCAAAATTGGTAAAACAGAGGGAGTACTTTAATTCATAAATTGTATCACATTTTTTATTTCATATAAAAAAAAAAAAAATTCTTAATTCCTCAAAAATAGCAAATTTCGTCAAATACCGATTGTATGTGATTTTCGCCTCCATAAGAGGACAAAGTCATTATACCGAACCACTGAAAAACAAACACGCCGAAAATAATTTTATGAAGATCCTATCTTCTAAATCTTAAAATGATTTTTATGTACTTATCATTAATGGTAAACGTATACACTAAATCCTACTAACATTATTCCCAAAAATAGTATACACTGTTCTTTTAGAGAATCATTTTTTTAAAGGTTCTGTCAACAATCCCGGAGAGTACAGAAAGTAATACTTTTTTGAAAAAGAAAAAAAAAAATCAGGAAAATGACAGATAAATGTAATACGGCAGAATGCCTTCTCATAACTCTAATAGATTAATATCATTGTCATAATCAGCTGATACGTCATATCTATGTTTATTAATAATATCTGAACATTTTTCGTCTTTAATTTTACTTGATCTCTTAATAATACAATCTTATAAAAATGACTTTATACTTAAAAAAAAAATGTTTAAAATTAAAAGTAAAAATTTAATGTTAATATAAAGGTGAGCGCATAATTGAAAATCACTAATCAATTATTTTATAATCAGCCGTCATAATCAACAAGAAGATTGATTACGTTCGAAAGCGAACGTTGGAAATTTATAAATACTTTATTAGTGCAGGCAGAGTTGGGCAGTAGTTAACTACATTTGTAATTAACTACACAGACAACTACATGTAGTTTGTAGTTAGAAGCGCGCAACTAGTATTTTTCAACTACCAGTTAAGTAGTTGTAATTTAAAACTACAACTACAATAGTTGGGAAAAAGTAGTTGGGAATGGCAAATACAACAAGTAGTTGTAAATGTAGTTTAGAGCGGCAACTACATTTGCTAAGCAACGTCAAAATAATCACATGTTTTTGCTATTTTTATTTTGTGTTTAGATAAATCCTCCATAGGTAAATGGGCTCCATTATGGTTGATAATCTGTTTTAAAAATAGTACAATACATATACGTAATACAAAATTTTTCCATGATTTCCGGCAGTCAATTATTTTTTTTAACCTTAGGTTCTCGATCAATCCAATGTTTTATATATTAGCTGAATTGCATTTTATATACTCCTTATCGATAATACTAGATATCGATAATTACTCGTTATCAATAAGAGTAGTTGTAGTTTCAGGCCCATAATTACAGTTGCAACTACTAGTTGTAGTTGTAAAAATGCAACTACTTTTTTGAAACTACAGTAGTTGTAGTTGTGGTCCATCAACTACAAATTATAAAAGAAGTTGTAGTTTCAACAACTTCCCAACTACTGTGTCAGTAGTTTTGTAATTTGTAGTTCAACTTCTTTTTGCCCAACTCTGAGTGCAGGTGATTCCAAATTAGCGCCGAATGCTCTTGAGAAAATATCATGTCATAACTCATTTTTTATTTATTTATTTTTTTTTTGGAAAATAGATAACTTTGATATTTTTGTCAGAAAACTTGATGCCAAATTTGAAAATATATTACTTTTTAAAAAAGTTTAAATATATATTACTATTCGATTAATTTCAATACCAAAAGGAGTGAATTTTATCGGAGTTTCGAAATTATTTCGTCACTTTTATAGAAGCGATTTATGTAACAAATCTGTTTTTATAACATTAAACGTCAATGGTATGAGATAGTAACGAGTAATGACAACAGATTCTTTTACTAATATATTTATATATATATATATATATATATATATATATATATATATATATATATATATATATATATTCAAATATAGTTAAAGGTATAGTAGAAGTTCAGTGAATAAAGGTAACAACTATATCATGGCGACGTTTCGAGACGAAATTTATCTCATAATCAAAAGTGAAAGTGAACAAATAGATTACAAAATGAATAAGCTACATCAAAATGAAGTCACCTGTGAAGTAGAGGTTAGCACAGCAACCTACAATACTATAGGTCGAGATGGCCCCGGGATTTCTTAAAGGGAGTAAAACATCCTTGGCTATGCCGTCCCTCGGATTATCCGATGTATATAATTAGAATATTGAATAAATATAAATGCTACCTATTAAATAAATACATTGACCGATTAAAGCATTCTACCAATAGCGAACATTTAATATTTTTTTCTAAGAGCTTCCGAATTCCTGTTTATATATTACTCCCGGCTATCTTTGAAAAAAAAAAAAAAAAAAATCTGTGTTGTTAATGCAGATTCGATTATCAGGTAAATACAGAATAAAAACTTCTGTAAAAAATAAAATTGTAATCAATTATTAGCAGAAAGAGTGCAAAATATGCAATATGAAAAATAATGAAACCCTCTATCATATATTTTTAGTATGCCCTATTTTTAATCTAATCTAAGGGAAAGTTTTTACCAAGACATGGAAAAAATTTTATGGTCTTAAAATTTTTCCACTAAAATTGAGACATTTACGATTTTTTTTTTTCCATTTTATGACTAATATTTTAAACTATTAAGATTTGGCATGGAAAATTTAATATAACAGTATTCATAATAAATAACATCAGATACAGAAATTGTCAATTTATTAGTTATTAATTAATCTTTATTATTTATCTATTTTAGTGTTTGAATATTTTTAATCTATAACTTGTTTATAATTTTTGAATTTTAACTTAATTTTAGATTTTATACTTCTGAATGCATTTTTGGATTTTTTATATTTATGTATAATGAAACAATGGTATCCTATTACAATCACAATAATATATATTTTCTCACATTCCTTTAATTTGGTGGACGTTTCGGACTGTCGTATCCATATTCATCACCTGCATAGTGTACAATTGATTTTAGTATTTTTCTTATACAGCTATAAACAATAAAAATCAAAGTACCTTTATAGATACAAAGATATAGTTACAATAGGTATGAACATGACATAAAGGTATGTCAAGTGTCAATTTTAAAGGGTTACTTAAATAAATACATAAGAATCAATAAATAACAATAGAACGAAAATAATAATAAAATGGCAACAATGCTCACCAACCTTCTCGTTGTGGATATTAAAAAATTAATATTCTAATAGAATTTGTCATTAATTTTAATATCCAAAACGAGAAGGTTGGTGAGCATTGTTGCCATTTTATTATTATTTTTGTTCTATTGTTATTTATTGATTCTTATGTATTTATTTAAGTAACCCTTTAAAATTGACACTTGACATACCTTTATGTCATGTTCATACCTATTGTAACTATATCTTTGTATCTATAAAGGTAATTTGATTTTTATTGTTTATAACTGTATAAGAAAAATACTAAAATCAATTGTACACTTGCAGGTGATGAATATGGGCACGACAGTCCGAAACGTCCACCAAATTAAAGGAATGTAAGAAAATATATATTGAAAATATATATTATTGTGACTGTAATAGGATGCCATTGTTTCATTACTACAAATAAATCAAAGCAGTCTGACAAGATAATATTTATGTATATTAAGAATTAATAATTTATTACTACAAATTTGTATAGTAGATAGGCTCAGTTTGTAGAGGGTGATTCCCTGAAAACAAATTATGATTAAATAAATATAGTCTCATAACGTCACCATATAATAATGTAGTTACTTCATTGACTGATAATCGAAAAAACCCATAAAAGCATGTTGACATAAATATGCACGCATCGTTAGTAATAATTTATAGTTTTATGAGGTTATACAGAACTATCGTTTGATTCAATAAATATTTGTACTACCAAAACCCATGATAGATTCCAGATTAAATAAAATAATAAATATTTAAATAATAAATACTTTAAATTTTTTTTTTTCAAGAGAAAAGATTGGGCTCCGCCGGGAGTCGAACCCGGGTCTTCAGCGTGACATGCGCGGATTTATTTAAAAATAAATTATTAATGGATTTATTTAAAAATAAATGATTCAAAACAAGGTGGTTACCCACAAAAATAGATTAAATTAATATAAAATAATGTATCTTTACATTTTTTAAAGATTTATCGTAGGCTCTACGATAAGATTTATTCCCCTTAACAAGACGATGGATCAGGTACCAATATTAAAAATCTGGTGCGTGCGCGCAACACACAACTTTCACTTACCAAATTACTTAGATTAGAAATTAATGTGTTGTTGTGGTCCCCTTCGTTAGACCAATTTTGATGAAATGTTAGCTATCACATCTTTGGCATATAAATACATCAAATACCCAGTTTGATCAAAATAGTTAAAGCCGTTTTTGAATTTAAAAAAAAAAAAAGCACGTGAAAATGATACCAAATTTATTAAGTAAAGTCCCCCCTCCGGTTAATCAATTTTGATGAAATGTTGGCTATCACATCTTTGGCATATACATATATCAAATACCCAGTTTGATCAAAATCTTTAAAGCCTTCTTTGAGTAAATAAAAAAAACACGTGAAAATGATACAAAATTTATCAAGTAAAGTCCCCCCTCCGGTTGGTCAATTTTGGTGAAATGTTGGCTACCACATCTTTGGCTTATGCATACATCAAATACCCAGTTTGATCAAAATCGTTAAAGCCTTTTTTGAGTAAATAAAAAAAACACGTGAAAATGTTACAAAATTTATTAAGTAAAGTCCCCCCTCCGGTTAATCAATTTTGATGAAATTTTTACAGTCATATCTCGGGCATATACATAGATCAAATACTTAGTTTAATCAAAATCGTTAGAGCCGTTTTTGAGAAAATCGAAAAAAACCTAAAAAGTTATTAAGTAAATTACCCCCTCCCTTTAAGTAATATTGATGAAATTTATGCTGTCACATCGCGGGCATATACTCGTACTTACACTAAATACCCAATTTCAGGATCGCACGGTTTATAGTTTTTGAGCCAGTCTGTTCACAGACACACACACACAGACCATTTCGCGGGACTTGGTCATTTCGACTCAGCGGACCCCAAAACGTGTATTTCCGTTGAAAACCGGAAGTCGAAATTTTTCACGATCGCAATACTTCAACTTACTATATATTTCATATATAGGTAAGTGAAAGTAAAAAGATTTGGACCCCCACCCCTCCACATTCATATCTGATAATTAGATAAGCATAACGTAGAATATTAAAACATTAAACATTTAAATTAACAACTATTTTATTTTAAAGACTATTATGTAACGTGTTTAAGAAATATTCCATATTCGTACTACGATATGGCCAAAACAATTTAATACTGAGTAAAATAAATTTTGAAAAGACATAAGTAGGTTCAAACTAAATGTACCAAGTTTATGATTTATTTATGATTTTTTTTAAAAGGGGCGATTAAATTCAATGAATGAGGAACAAATCATGATTTGTTTGTATTAAAATACTTCATGAAATAAAATAAATCACGTGATGCATAGGTAGATATATACTTACATTCGAAAATTGCGGGTAAGTTTCCAACGAATACAGAGACGATGCGAACCGTAGGCTTGGGTAACCGCAATTGAACTGTAGTAAACAAGACGAAGATAGCTCAAAACTCGGGGTTATCGGACACCATAATCGCTCTGACGTTGGACAATCATAAACATCAACATCCCTCAGAAACGGAAAAATTATATAAAAATAGCACTAAGGAAACCCTGGTATTCATAAAGGAAAACGGCATGAGGGAAAATAAAATGGCTTGGCTTAGTATTAGATGAAATTTCATAATGGATATAAAACAGCCGACTGGGGTTATCAAATCGTCGCTGCAAATTTGTTTTGCACGGTTACGCATTTTCCACATAGCAACAGTTAAAATGCAAACATTTTTTATTTGAATAAATTGTTTATCTCCGATATTCGCGATCCAATCGAGCGATCGGAAAGAAATAATTCAAAATATTTTAGAATCGGTCTACGAAATTTAGAGTTTCGTATACCGTTATAATCGAAAAAAAAAATACCTACAATACCAAAATATATTCAAAATAGTATTAATCAATATATATTATAAAGCAAAGTGTACAATGTGCGTGCCGATAAGGCTCGAAAACGACTACGCGTACGATAAAAAAGTTATGTCGCCGTGTAGCCATATTACCCCTAACGGAGAAGAAGGTTTCCGTTTTTATCTTAAGGATGTAAAATCCAGAACAATAACCTTTTTTTCTTGCAATATTTCTTGTTAATAAGTTAGATAGTAAATAAATCATGTGTGTTTTCAATAATGATGTAACCTTTATTATTATTTAAATAACAGTTATCATAACTTAGTAAAGGTCAGACCACAAATGTCCACAATGCGAATGCACTAATATAGGTTATGTTCAGAATATTTTTAATATAACTTACATATTACCTTTAGTTATGCCTAAAGGTTATGCCACACATGTCCGCACCGCATCCGCATCCGCGTGTGTGAACGGTTACTATCTATCCTTCGTAAATGAATCAGATCCGTGCTGCGGTGCGGACATGTGTGGCCTGACCTTTACAGGTTGCCTAAAATGAAAAAGACCAATGAAATGAAATGAAAAATAATTTCATTGTTATATAATTTTATTAATAATGGCTGTAAAACATCGATCAATAAAATTTGTCGCAAAAAACTCAAAATATTTTTGTAAAAAAAAAAAAAAATAATAGTAATCTTACAACAAAAATTATAATTTCAGCTAAAAACAATTTTTGGTATGGAAGAAACTAATCGTTCTTTATTTGTTGGCTATTAAAGAATAAAAAACAATAAAAATTAACTCCTGAAATGAACGTTAGATTTTGGGTCTTTCCCTTGCTTGCCCCAGAGTGCCACGCAACTCACCTGTATCGATCACCTTTCTTAGTTCCAATAATAATTCATAATACACCTGTCAGGTGAGATTGTAACACAGATCATCATCACTTATCATGACAGCAATAAGTGACGTTAAATGCTCAATGACATAGAATGTGTCTTCTTTATATCAAAACCACTTCATAATTGAAGAGCATAGTGGTTGAACATGAATAAGCAATATTTTTGAAGAAACTAAGATTATTGTTTGATTACGCTATCTTTGCTTTTAAACATGAATTGTTTTTTTGTTTTTTTTAATCAATACTAAATCATACAAAAAATCTGGTGCGATGCGCGCAATACACAACTTTCACTTACGAACTTACTTAGATTAGAAATCGACGTGTTTCGATAATATGTAAACGCCAATCCTCAACTTCACACATTTTTCCACATTTAAGTATATATGTACTTATATTTGTATATCTCCATAAGTTATAGAGTATCTGTATAGCAAAATTTGGTAGTTTTCAGCACTTTTCGATTCATTATAGCTAATTTATTTATGAAGGGACTAATTTCATCAACAGTCGAGTTTTTTTTACTGCTTGCTTGTTTTTTACTACGAGTTGCTTTTTGCAAATACATCGTGAAGGTGAATCGATAGGTGTATTTACGTCTCTTATGCCTTTCTGGAAATCAAGAACGATTACTGTTCCTCTAAAATCGCTTTATGCTATCTTATACCATATATTTATCTGCGATACTTCAAAAATTTAAGCATCACGTATTTACTCTCTTAAGTAAAATTGGTCTTTTTATTAATAAATAAAAGTTTTTATTTTCATAATAAGGTTAACAAAATTTTGGCTGTCACATATATATACATCAAATACCAAGTTTGATCAAAATCGTTAAAGCCGTTTTTGAGTAAACAAATTTAAACATTTATTAAGTAAAGTGCCCCCTCCAATTAATGAATTTTGATGAAATTTTGACTGTCACATCGCGGACATATACATACACTAAATACCGAGTTTGGTCAAAATCGTTAAAGCGTTTTATTTGAGTAAATAAAAAAAACACGTGATAATGAGACAACATTTATTAAGTAAAGTGCCCCCTCCAATTGATCAATTTTGATGAAATTTTGACTGTCACATCGCGGGCATATACATACACCAAATACCAAGTTTGGTGAAAATCGTTAAAGCCGTTTTTGAGCAAATAAAAAAAAACACGTGATAATGAGACAAAATTTATTAAGTAAAGTGCCCCCTCCTTTAAACCAATTTTAATGAAATTTCGGCTTCCGCATCTCGGTCATATACATACGTCAAATACCAAGTTTGATGAAAATCGTTAAAGCCGTTTTTGAGTAAATAAAAAAAAACTCGTGAAAATGGGACAACATTTATTAAGTAAAGTGCCCCCTCCAATTAATGCATTTTGATAAAATTTTGACTGTCGCATCGCGGGCATATACATACAACAAAAGCCGAGCTTAATCAAAATCGTTAGATCCGTTTTTGAGAAAATCGAGAAAAACGTAAAAAATAGACAAAATTCTACAAATAAAGTACCCCCTCCGTTTAACCAATTTTGATGAAATTTTTGCTGTCACATCGCGGGCATATACATACACCAAATACCCAATTTCAGTATTGTACGACCTATACTGTTCACACACACAGACCATTTCGCGGGACTTGGTTAATTGGACTCAGGGGACCCCAAAACGTGTATTTCCCTTGAAAACCGGAAGTCGAAATTTTTCACGATCGCAATACTTCCACTTACTATATATTTCATATATAGGTAAGTGAAAGTAAAAATATGTAAACGCCATTCCTCGAAATCACACATTTTTCCGCATTCATTTACTTATTTTGGTTTGTATTTGCTATTGAAAGTACACTAACATTTTTTATTGTTCAATAAAAGTTTTTACTTGTGATAATCAAGTAATGCAAACGTAATACTCTATCGCGTCTGATTTAATAATTTTCCATTTGGTTGTTGAAAAATTCGTTTCGTTAACATGGAAACAAAAATTTCCATTAAATATGTTCCAAAAAACGTTGTTTTAGTTAATTTCCTCCGCATGAACAGAAAGCCTTTCCTTAAACAATGGTGTCATTAAAGGCGTATTGCGCCTGCGTGGGTTGACGTTTTTTGAGTTGTCGGAATATTTTTCTTATTTTTTCCTGTATATGTTTTAACGATTTTTTTTTTCATATTTTATATTTTGCCATTTCTTATTGTTAATTTCTCCACACAAACAAAAACAAGGTACTTTATAAAAAAAAGTACGGTATCGTGGGCCTAGAGACTCTCCTGAGGAAAAACCAGCCTCTATAAAGTGGGTACCCTTAATTGAAAAATTAATGAGAAAAAACCTGGCGGTTGAGCATGATCATGGTCAAATCACCTCCTTGCACGACCGCTGACCAAGAAACAGTACTCTTCCTTACATAGTAGTGAACCCAAGACCCTTCATGGGTTGTAGTGGAACAATTTTTTTTTTTTTTTTTTTTTTTTAAAGAAAGTCCCCTTCCCCATTTAAGCTCCCTCAGAACATTTTTATGGTATTAAAAACTTACCTGATATTAGAGAATACTTAATTCTCATTAAACATGACGAGTTTGTTGAAAATCGTTAGAGCCGTTTTTGAGAAAAAAAAAGTAAAAATGAGACAAAATTCATTACATAAAGGGCCACCTTTAAAAACTTTAAATTAAAAACTATAAACCTTTAAAAACTTTAAATTAAAAACTATTACTATATAATTTTAAAAAAATCCCGGTTGCCACTAATTCTTTTTCTTCAAATGAAATGATTTATTAATTATTTAAAAAATTATTTTTCAACAATGTCTAACTATGACGGTCTTTGGGTCTTTGGACAATAGCACCCGGTTAGTTTGGTGCAATTTGGCGATACCTGGCAGGTAGGATCGCCTAAGAGGGAAGGTTGACACGGCTAGGTGATGCAGAGACCCGGGTTCGATTCCCGTGATAAATTAAAAACGCATGTTACGAATCTCTCGTATCTAATATCCGTCCCCAGGCGTCCGTGGTTTAAGAGATACAGCATGATCTTTGAATTCATTCAATTAACTGAATAATTTAAACAAAAATGAAAAGTTACAAAAAACAATCTTTTATTAACTCATTTTTTTTTCATCTTAGCCCCTTCTTCGTTATCAGATAACAAACAAAATCGAATTTAAAGAACAAGGCATTACTTAAGCTGCTATTTATATTTTTTCACGAGGAAAAAAAAAATTGTATTACATTGCTGACTTTTTTTTTTTGTCCAATTTCAATTCTCATTTTTATGCACTAATTCAAAATAGAAAATTTTCACCCCATGTTTAAGCCTAATAGAGACAAAGTTGCAATGAATAAATAATTATTTCAAAGACAATTGAGGCGTTGATATGGCTAAAGTAGGAAGTCAAGAAAACCCATTTTTATTTTGGTAATTTTACATTTTCATTTTGAACTGCTGAAATTAAGTTTATTCATGAAAAGCATCTTCAGATGTTCATAGATAGCAACTAAAAAATATATAATCATTGACAAAATAGAATACAAAAGTACAATAAAAAACAATTTTAATAACATTTATATAATAGCATGATTTTTTTTTTCTTTTTGGAAATGAATGGAAACACTGCGATGTTTTACAAACAGCATCTAAAACGTTGTAATCTAGCTTATGTCTCTATTTTTTCCGTTTTAGAAAATCGTGAATACAGAAACAAATTTCTCTAGTTTGACTTCAGATCACCTAACTTGATTATTCTGGGGTCACCTCTGGTATAGTGGTTAGCATGGCAGCCTACAATGGTCGCAGGTTCGCGTCTCACGGTAGCCCAAGGATTTTTAATGGGAGTAAAAAATCCTTGGCTATGCGGTCCCCCGGATAGGACGTAAAATGGAAGTCCCGAGCCTGTATGAAGCCAGGTACTTGTTAAGGACCCCACTGGTCGACAAAGTTTTTTTCACAAGAGATCTGAATAGTGAATCTAGTGGCATTTTCCATCCTGAATTCAGATATTTAGTCAGAATTTTCCCATCAGGCATAGTTTTTCAGTAAAAGCTACTTTTCAAAATATGATATTAGCGTTTTCTTTGACCTGTCATAGGAACCGTTACCTCATATGTAGCTATTTTACTCAAGCTGTATTATTGAAATTATTTGCAATGTCAGGCTGAAGCGCAATGAAACATGACTGTGCAGGTTCATTGTTGTTGTTTAGACATGTTCAGACCTCTTTGGCATTGTGATGTGTCAGTATTGAGCTGACTGTTAGATTGTTGAGTAGTGAAATATTTCCTTCCTTTCTGTTTAGAAGTGTATTGTGTATATTGTGCATGTTGTATTTCTGTGCTTTATTTTTTCATCATGCCAAGAAATTGTGTAAATCATGCAGATAATTTCTGCTATATTTGTGGTGGGCTGACCTTCAAGTCTCAGAGGCGGAATTTGACCCCACTTGTAAAGAAGTGTTATAAACTTTACTTTGGCTGTCAAGTTGGTTATTTTGATAAGAGCTGGGCCCCAAATACATGCTATGTTTCGTGTGTTAGACTGCTGACTGGGTGGAAAAATGGTACACATCTTATGCCATTTGCAATTCCCATGATTTGGAGGGAACCGAAGGATCATTTAACTGACTGTTATTTTTGTTTGACAAATATTAAAGGAATCAAATCTAAAACAAAATATACAGTTAAGTATCCGAATTTGCAATCTGCAATGAGACCTGTCTTACACAGTGAAGAGTTCCCCGTACCAGTATATGCAGATACAACCTTAAGTGATAACCCTGGTTCTGACCTGACTGAAACTCCAAATGATTCAGATGAAAATAAAAATGATCTTACATATGAAGCCAGTAGCTGTTCATCAGAACCATACTTTCCCAATCAGCAAGACCTTAGTGACCTGATTCGCGATTTAAATTTGTCTAAACAGCAAGCGGGAGTTTTAGCTTCCAGACTCAAAGGGTGGAATCTACTCCAAAAAGATGTACTGTTGGACTAAAATGAGAGACGTTCCAGATGCAAAATATACCCGAAAATCACTATCTACCACTTTCTAGGTAAGTCAAAATCAGTAGTTATAATTTTGAGTTAGATAGCTAGTTACGGATTTTTTGGAATATTATAAAAAATTCAAATGAATATCACACAAAACTCCTGCCCGATGGGGAAAAACTGTAATTATATTTGAATTCAGCACGAAAAATACTTTTAGAATCTGTTATTTTAATTCTTGTGAAAGAAAAAAAGTTAAATTTTGTCGACCAGTGGATCCCTATCCTAATTATACCAGGATAGGCAACATTTAGGACTCTCACTGTAGCATGTCCGATTAGCCTTAGAGGCATAAAGTGACGTTAAACAAACAATCTTGATTTTTCTAGCACTTTCTTTTTAGGAGCCTCGTGAATGCAGAAAGGTGTTGACATTTTCTGCTGCTTAGGTCATATAATCGTCATGGTGCACCCTTCAGCAAGGGCCCATTGTTTGGAGGACCCGGGGCTGTGTCGTGTGCATCGGATGTGTACTTCCGATTGGGGTTGGTGACCCATGCAATCCATGTGACTTTTCAAATGATTTGTCTGCCTGTCTTGATGAACTGAAGATGGCTCAAAAGAGCCGGAACGTCTTATAAATAAAAAAATGTATTGTTGAGACTAATTTGGTCCCCTTCTTGATATCCTGTTGAACAATATAGTCTCAAGAAATGAACGTCTTATAAGTGCTGAAATTAAGTTTATTCATGAAAAGCATCTTCAGATGTTCATAGATAGCAACTAAGCCACTTTCAACACGTACTTACTAGCTACTCTTCCTACTATTGGCACGACTTCTTACTTTTTCCTATGAAAATCTCAATATCGTTTTTTTTTACTTACTACCTTTTCCATTTCAGTACCTCATTCGATATTGTGTCTTCTTTTTTTTACTCCTTTTATCAATCCGCACCTGTGAAGACTTTTTTTTTATCTTTTTTTTTTATATATATTTTTTTATTTTTTTTTATATACTTGTTAAACTATGAAAGTTAGTCCCAATATATACCTCTTGTTTACAAGCTAAGAATCAACTGAACGTGTTCGTATTTCCAGTCAAACAGGCTTGTCGGTCGTCGGTGAACGCGAATGGCTAACTTTATGCATTTTTCCTTGGTTTTCCTCCTACACAACTAAGACATTGAGTTAAATGAATCTAATCTTTCAAGTAAATGTCGCTCATCATATCAGGACAATAACTACAAGTTGCAGACCTGGACCCATTGGTTAAAGTATTTAAGTATACTAGTTATTAGTTTTATCCATCGGTCAGCAGAAAAGAAGATAAAATTGAAATCCTAGTTTAAGTTTATTTAAAGGTTACTCAATATTGAGAAACCTCACATTACACTTCTCAACATTTTAGACTGGGGATTTATATATATTATACAGTTAATCAAGAAGTATCAAAGAATTACTTGGATGTTCAAAATGGCCCAATGTACAGCATCATTAAGGATACGAATTAAAAAACAGTCTTGAATTAAGCCGAAGAAGTAGGACGGATCTACTTGCCCATATCGAAGTACTCAATGAAAGCTATCGAGAACAGTCACAAAGCAAAGGCAAAAAAAAAAAAAGAGAAAAAAAAAAGAGAAAGAACTCAAGTATTCTCGAATTGAGTATCGGGCTGATAAGGAAAGCTCTCCGATATTACTTCGCAAGGATTTTTCCAGGTCTTTACAAATCGAACAAGTCATTGCTAATAACGGATTCAAGTATTGTTCACAGAGATGTGATAATAATTTGAAGCCCCACCAGAACATTTTCATAGTGATAAATATAAAATTTCGTTTCCCCTCATTCAGAATAGAATAATTAGTCCTTATGCTAAAAACATCAACAATTTGCATACTCTGTATCAAATATAACATAAGCACTAAAACCATTCAAATCACCTGAAACGTGACTGATAAGTCAAAATTTTTTTTTTTAAAACCCCACAATTAATGGTTTGTCATTAAAATGATTACAATTTAGGTATTTACTACTCCTATCTCTCATATACATATATATATATATATATATATGTATATATAGGGTAAACCATACAGTTATTGGCACTCAGTAGTTATTGGCACCCCAACTTTAACTTAAACAAATAGGTAAACAAGTCCTAATTTTATAACAAGATATACATGAGTCTAATGTTTGAAGTCCTCTAAGTCATCTATGAAGTAAGACTTTAACAAACTAACCATAGGGAAGATTTCACAATTAAATCCACAGGGTGCCAATAACTAGATATGGCACTTTTAACAATAAATATTACCTTATTGTAAAACTATTGAACTTTTGGCCCAAAAAACCTCTTGAGTCTTTATAGGAATAGATAAAGAGGAGTTATAGGAAGTTTCAATTAGATCCCTTCATAAGAAGTATTTTTTTAATGTCACCACTGAAATTTAGTCTTAAGGGTGCCAATAACTGTACGGTTTACCCTGTTTATATATATATATATATATATATATATATATATATATATATATATATATATATATATATGGATAACTTTTGCCGAGTCCTTAAATACAAATGGGGCCTAGCGTTGTCTTGGTGGAATAGCACTCCTTTCCGATTTTTGATTGAAGATTATCAAAAACGGTCGATTTGCAGGCCCTTAACTCAGCAGCTATTTCACGAACAGTAATTCGTGGATTGTGTGAGATGACCGTCATAATATCCTCGATGTCAATAGTTGAACTCCAGCCCACCCTGATCTAAACCGCGAAAACCAGTTCTGAACCGTGCTATCGGCAATTGAATCGCTGTCATACACGGCACGAAACTTTCTTTGGCTTTGTTTTCCCTTTTTTAAAAAAAAACAGCAGAAAATGAACTGAATCGTCACTCATGTTGGTTTGCAATAAACTACACTACTGAGCCTTGATAAAGACGAATTCAGTGTGTAAACATAGTTAATACCATGAGGATTAAAGGCATATAAATAAACATTAGCTTTGTGATTCATTTTTAGAAGAAAATATAAAAGGTAAATTTTATTTTAAAAACCTTCGGACGAACTTTTCGGACAACCCAATAGAAGAACATTCCGCCTACTATCAGTTTTCCTTAAATGACTTAGCAAAAGCCCATGTTTATATTAAAATCTCTGCAGTCAGTGGTTTCATATTTTTTCTAATGATTTGTCAGTAGTTCGACTAATTTCGCTACTGCGTCAAGTCTCACCCAACCTTGAAAAAAAAAAGACAAGTTAGCAAAGCGATAACGATAGTAAGCGAATGGAAAAATAAAATAGATGCTGAGAAATACATTTCTATCCTAATCCACAACTCCTCTCCAACGCTATATCAAATCGATAATAGTTTGATTTAAATATGTGGGAATGAGTTCTCCTTCATTCATTAATTTATTTATTTATAGTGATTATTATTACTTATTTATAGTGTTGTGAGTGTGAGGGGCGGGGCGTGATACCTCACAAAATGATTGGAAACCCGAACCTTGCCGTTCCGACGTACCACGCGAACAGCTATTTACACTGAAACGTGAAATCGAACGAACAGTCTTGTCTGACCGCACCGATGCACCTTATTCCTGCAATTATCATTAAAAAGAAGGCTGACTTGGAAATAGAGGCTGTTCTGACTTGTGCTCTGACTTAATATGGATGAAGAAAATGTCTGAAAAAGAAGGTCTAGGAGCTTATCTTAACTAAGTCAAAAGCGACACTGGCGCTAACCCTGAACACAAAGGCGAACAGATAAATGTACCTTTTTATGTATGTTCTATGTTTATGTATGCTATACATGTATGTTCGAGGAACCTTAAACCAAAATATCAGCGTTCGTCATAATTATTGTTCCAGATGGATTTTATTGTTATGTATTTTTTTAATTTTTAATTAAAGTGACTGTTCTGGTTTATTATGAACTAGCTGTATATCCCAGTTTCACCCGTAGAATTTCATTTTTTAAATCTATAAAATCTATGAACTGAGACTTTTATCGACTCAAACGGTCGATTTTGTAAAAACCAATGTAAAGCGAGATCAAAACAATTATTAAAACAATAAAGAATATACCCAGAGATGGGCTGAAGTAATGCAATTTTAATATGGACAGGTGTTCGCACCTGGTCTGAAAGAAACACTGAGCGAAATTTGGGGAATTTAGGACAAACGGTATGGTTTTCTATAAATAACAAACACAATTTCATCTTTATATACATAGAATATAGCTGCATATACCGGTTTCACACGGGGAATTTCATTTTTCTAAAGAAACGTTCGATTTCGTAAAAAAAAAAAACATCGTAATGTGAGATCAATATGATTTTTATAATAATAAAGAATATCAGCTGAAGATCGGCTGAAGTTATGAAATTTTGAAAATGACAGGTGTTCGCACCTGGTCTGAAAGAACCACTGAGCGAAATTTGGAGAATTTATGATAAACGGTATGGATTTCTATAAAGAACAAACAAACAGAATTTCATCTTTATCTATATAAATAAAGTTGAAATTCTGTTTGTTTGTTCTTTATAGAAATCTATACCGTTTGTCCTAAATTCTCCAAATTTCGCTCAGTGGTTCTTTGATACCAGGTGCGAACACCCGTCCATATTAAAATTGCATAGTTTCAGCCAATCTCTGGGTATATTCTTTATTGTTATAAAATTCGTCATGATCACGCTTTACAATGGTTTTTTTTTACGAAATCGACCGTTTGAGTCGAAAAACGGCCTAAAAAATCATTTTATAGATTTTGAAGAGGCCAACAAGGCCCGGTAAGACCGTCCCTTGGCAGCCGCCGAGTTCTGGGATTTTCAAACCATATGGTTTTTTTTAACATTACAATATGTTTATTTACATGTATGGTGAATTTATTTTTTTAAAATGCCTCCTAAGAAGCGATCTTCAATAGGAGTAGTGAGCTCAAAAGCTAAAACAACAACGCCTTGCGCTACAGAGGCTTAGGCAAGCCGATTTGCGAGAAGCTGAAACTGCAGGGCGATATTTCTGTTTGTTTTTTCTTTATAGAAATCCATACCGTTTGTCCTAAATTCTCCAAATTTCGCTCAGTGGTTCTTTCATACCAAGTGCGAACACCTGTCCATATTAAAACTGCATAACTTCAGCCGATCTTCAGCTGATATTCTTTATCCTAATAAAAATCGTAATGATCTCGCTTTACAATAATTTTTTTACGAAATCGACCGTTTCATTAGAAAAATTAAATTTCCCGGGTGAAACCGGGACATACAGCTAGTTTATATAAATAAAAGCGACGTCAGATAAAATACTAAAAGAAGGTCAAAAAGCTTATCTTAACTAACACCAAAGCGAGACTAAGACTATCCACGAACAAACAGGCGAACGGATAAAGTACCTGTTCGAGTTCGGGTCTTATTTAGATTTGCCGAACAGTGTTCGGGACAGGCTGTTCGAGGGTAAGGTTCGTATAGTGTAAAGGCAGTTTTAAAAGTGCTATTAATTTAAAACGCAGGAATGATTTGGCGGCCGAGCGTGATCACGGTCAAATCACCTCCTTGCCAAGACCAAGGACCAAGAAACAATACTTCCTTACACAGAACTGTACCCAAAGTTTCTCCTGACAACCTAATCACTAAAGCTCGGAATTCCGTGCAGTAAAAATTTGAAAACGTGCAATAAAAACTTCAAAACGGGCAAAAACGTGCATTAAAAACTTCAAAACGTGCAATAAAAATGTATTGCCTAAAAATCAGGCATTAAATTATTTTTGTGAACAAAAAATAGCTACTTTAGAAAAAAGTAAGTATCGGAGAGTAAATTGAAATAGAAACTCTTTTATTTTTATAATATTGGTTTTGGTAAAGATTTTGGTATAATCGCAGAATTTTGGATCTTTTTTATAATAATATTGATATATTTTTAAAAATATTCCGGTAAAAAAATCGGAACATAAAATATTTACTTAAAATAGTAACAGCAAGATGTGGAATACAGAGTAAAATACTTGCATATGAGCTGTAATTATATTGGAAATAGGAAGATCTTTAAAAAAGGAAAGATACTACTCTAATTATGGAATCAATAGATGCAATATCCGGTGCTTAGGCTTATTTTTAAATCACTCTGGTAACACGTATAAAACTTCATTAAAACATCCCATTAGGCTTGATTCGGATAAGTAACTTGAGTTCGCTCTATTCTGACTTTCCAAAAAAAAGATGCAATTGCACGGGAATCCGAGCCCTACTGATCACATATGATTGGAAACCCGAAGATGGCAGGTTGAAAACCCGGAGGCAGGAAACATTTAATAATGCTCAGCATCTATACCCCACCATCTCCCCTGGCTCGAGAAACCCCGTATAGCCTAAAAAGCCAGGAAGAGAATGGGGGGAGGGGGGGGGGTGAAATGTATTGCACCCAAGACCTTTCACGGGTTGTTGTGGTATAGTTTTTTTGCTTTGTTTTTTAAATATTTTTTCTCCAATTCTTATGATCCATTAAGGTGGGACTCATAATGGCCATATCAAAAGATTATGGGGTTTGCCATCTTTTAACAATCAAGCGATGAGAATCTTATTTGTAAGAATTTTTAGGGTGGCCTTTTCATTAAAAAGAATATACGTTTATTGCTAATTTGAATGGCATTTAGGAATTTCCATTTTCTGAATAATTTTATCCATTTCATTACAGATACTTATCACAATAAAATAAATAATTGATTTGTTATCAATGTATCATTTTTTTTCTCGAAGTTATTAAAAGGTATTAGCATGTGGTATTAAACGGTATCTCTAAAACGTATTATATTTCTCTAAATCGGAACAAGGAGTCTTATCAGCTACAGTCGCCCGCGTCTTCGTGATGGGTAAATAATATTTTATCAGTGGCGTAACTTGATTTGATAGCTTGTATTTTTTGAAGGGAACCAACAGCATGAAGAATCCTAGACGCACCTTATCAGAGGTGATAACAGGGAGGGTGCAGCAACGCAAAATGTCTTTTTTAACACTCTGTTGACAGGACACGTTTTTCGCAAACTGTGCATAGACGTTTTTTGCAAACGTATTACTACGTGATCCGCCCTCTATAGGTACACAGTTTGCGAAAAACGTAATTTTACGTGCCCCAACTATAATGTGTTGATAAAATTTATCTGTAGATGAATTGCATTTCTATTAATGAGTGTTTTGTTTCATTGTGGCGGTTCTCTTTTTTTTTTTAATTCAAAGATAACTTTAAATTTAAATCCTAGACAGGTCCAAAACTGTGAAACGCGGATAAATTAGTGTAAGTTACTGGATTAAATTTTTTTTCACACCTCTTGGCCCGAAAACGCCTCTTATTTAAGTATTTCGTATACTTAGGGCTTGCGATTATATCATAACTTACGATATGGAAACAACATTGCATTTGAATCGACAAAAATAATTGTTGTTGAAAAACTTCATCAAACTTTATCTTACTTTTAAATTTTTTAATTGAATGATTCGACCATTTTTGTTGTACATTTTAAGTTACCAATAGCTAATATAATTCCGGACAGACAAAAAGCTTTGTTATAAACTATGTTCATAGGCGGTATTACATTTGCCAACAAGAACTGGAGTCCTCATTGTGGCAATGTTTAAATAATAATTTCTTTATTCATTTGAAGTAATGAAATTTTATAAAATGATATATAGATCAACAACTTAACAGACAAAAGGAAGTAGGGCCGGATGTCATTATCAAAACGAACAAAATGAGACATAGCAAGAAATTAACTAAAATCGTTTTGAGTTGGGAAAAATAAACTTTGTAAGAAATGTTTTAGTCTTATAAAAAACTTCTGCTTTGCCATAATTTGTGTTTGCCTAGAGCAAATCTCAACTACAATAGGATTTTAATTTTAACTGATAAGTAAATGGAGACATTTTATAAACATGACCATAAATTTCACAAGGTTGTTATCACAATGTTTACATTTACAGAGCATGAAAAAATATAACGTTGCATTCAAAAGGCAATCTTAACAAGGCCAACGGACGTCTGAAATATGAAACTTAATAATATGCAAGAAAAATCAATAAATACAGATATGCCTTATAAGTTTTTGGAAAGCTGATATTGCACTATGAATACTCAAGCATGTACTTATTAAGGAAATATTATAGGTTGAAATAATTATTGTCAAAATTATGGATATTGAATCATAAAGCTAAAAATAATACCACCAGAAGTTCCAAAAATAAAAACAGGTAAATTGAAAGGTCATTAGTTGATTGATGTGATAGGTATTCATTAAGTTAATATTAATCTGTTGTTTTTTTTAATTTAAAGATTAATGGATTAAATAAACAAAATGCTCATTAAACAACAAAGAAACTTGACAAGGGAGGTGATAAGAAATCGCCAGCACCTAAAAATATGAAATGAACATCGGTGATCTACTGATAACCATTAACGATTTTTTGTACTCACCGGTGGGCAGCTTTCCTGTAATATTTCTTTCCTTTTGAAGGTCTTGCACATAATGGTCCGTCAACCGGCGAATCTGGCGCGATGTCATTTTGGAAATAATTCCCTTCATTGGAACTGGTCATTTTCTTATTTAAATATATTCCCACAAGGAAGAAAAATAAGAATCTGTAGAGTTTAAATTCACTAAAAATTTAAAAATTCAGAATCAGACGAACGGAAAATTTCGTAAAATCAACTTTAACTCGAAGAACTGACAAGGCACACCAACCAGGTGCGCTTAAATGATTGTAGGTGAGAACAGCGGCAATGACGTCATCAGTTGTGGTGCCCAGCTGATATGTTATCTATGATGCCTTGATGAGCTCCAATTACTTACAGTAATTCATTTGTATTTTTTAGCCAAAGACAATTATTTTTAAAATGTTTTCGATTTACTTTTGACTGTCACGCTTCATTATTTTTGGTTAGAGTACTCCAATAATAAATATTTGAAACAAAATAATCGAACTGGAGGGAATCGAACAGCTGATGCGTTTTCCCGCCATCTACGATTGCATTTCTCTTGTAAACACTCAAGGAGAAATTACATCACATTGCATTTTTGAATTCTAAATTTTATTTGATTTACTTCGTCAACAACTTTTCTGGACATGTCATCCTTTCTGAAATTGTGCAAGAATTACTATGGGACAAAAGATTTGTATGAAGTACTGAGGATTGGAAAGAAATCAACACCAGATGAAGGTAGGGTTTAATGATTAATATTCAATTTTGACAATTATATATTCTTATTGAGTCATATCTCATAACTATTTTTATATTTTAGTAAAAAGGGCTTATAGAAAGCTATCTTTAGAAGTACATCCTGATCGAGTTCAGGAAGAAGAGAAAGAGAATGCTACTGAAAAGTTTAAAATACTTGGAAAAGTTTATTCGATTTTAAGTGATGAAGAAAAAAGAAAGGTATACGATGAAACAGGTTAGTATTATTGTTTGTATTTTCTCAATAGTTTGTGGACAGTGTGTTGTTTTAGTTTCGAAATAGTATCAACAATTAACCTAAAGTCACAAAGTCGTGTTACTGATTTATGTAAACTAATACAGTGTCATAAGCTTGGTATATTCTGTCAGGTGGCTATGATAGCCAACTTCCCTTGCCTTCTGTTTTGTTAAAGAGGACCTTGATTAGCTTTAAAAGAGTGGAGCTTTAACATCTGCTTGCGTCAGTTGCTATAAATGGATTGACAAACCCATAACAGGTCCTTTCCAGTATATATATTGGTTGGCACACTAAATGGGTCCAATTAGGGCAGAAGTAACAAATAGCAGTAGTTACACACTGATTTAGGATGACAGATGGTTTGTAAATGTAAAAAATCATAAATACATCTAACAAAGTTAATGAATAATATATTGCGCAGGGGGGACCACCTTTTTCAGCTGTGAGCCCCTAGATGGGTACATGTACTAGCGCGGATCAACACCTCCCCAACCCCTTCCCCCAAATACTAATTCGCAACTAGTTAATATCAGTTAACACAGCATGGGACAACTTTTATTTTTCTAATCATATTTAATTCAATAAAGAATACATGATGGGATGAAAATATTCAAGAAATATTGATATATTAAGCATTTGTAAAAAGGTACTAGAAAAAACTCAAATGCATTTAATTTTTTTAAAAATCAATTAAAAAAATATTAAATCAGCTCTGGGTCATTATCTGAAGATGCGCAGATTTCACTTCCTAAAATTTCATTATTTAAATGTTACAATTACGGGCTGAAAAAATTCATACGTGCTCAGTGACATAATATCTGCACTTTCTAGAAAGTAGCCAAGCAGGAGAACCTTTAATTATTCTTTTTAAAGTGAAGGAGTGAAAAATGTGTTGAGGTAGTAGCAAAAACTTTTAAATTTTAGAAAAATACCACTAAAATAATCTTCAAATTCAAAAATAGGATATTCTAAGCTAGACTCGGCATACCTAGACAGAAAAATTCTTGGAATGGGTTTTATCTTAAATTAGTTTCTGTGATGTGTGGGGTCCAATCATGTATTATTTGCAAATGTGGCAATTTCTCCATCAGTCAAAAAATAAATAAAATAGATTTGTTTTTATACTGGCTAGAAGGGCCATCAGTAAGAAAGTGAATGCTTGAAACCTGGGGGAGGTTGTTGTTAATGTAACTGAAAATAGGTGAGGGAGTGAAATTTTCAAAGTTTTCATTATTTTTAATCACTCTAATTATGTTTTAAAAAATGGAAAAGAGTGCAGAATCAAAAACAGTTAGCACTTTCCAAAAAAAAAAAAAAAAAATAAGTAAAAAAATTGATTGGAAACTCACTAGTTATTTTGAAGTGAGGGAGTGAAGTAGCTATCCGTAGCTTTCCCGTAAAAAACCTGTACAGACTTCCCACCACGGGGCTTTGAGCCACGTTCCCCTCAACGCTCAAACCATCCAACACTTCATGTGAGGGAGTGAAGAAAAACTATCTGGACATACCTTCTTTAGTTTATTTATTGCTATTGGTAACAATAAATGAAACGGCTTATTTTTTCATGGAATCTTGAAGTAACAACTGGCTTAACCGATTAATCAATTTAATCAAACACTCAATTGTTGAAAGAATACGAATTTTCAAAGTGGTTTGCCTGGGAGTCGGACATGGCGAGGGAGTGAAAAAACAATTACTTTTAATTTTTTTTAACCAATTATAAATTTAGTTTGGAGCTAAAACATAGCCTCCATAGAACTACAAAAGAAGTGAAATAGTTCCTGTTTTTTTCTAGTAACTTGCTCTCATTTTAGTGGTTGAAAATGGACCGCACGTTTGATTTACACATTTTCAGATAATGGCATTGAGCTGCTGTGCTGCTGTCCCGAGTTCGAATCTGGCTAGGCACAGGATATCTTTAATATTCTGCCACAGTTCATCTCGTTGGCCTCGAGACCTTCCAAGGGCAAACCCAGCCTCTATAAAGTGGGTACCCTTAATTGACATATGAAAAGGGAAAAAACCTGGCAGTTGAGAGTGATCACAGTTAAATCACCTCTTTGTACGACCGCTGTCCAAGAAATAGTACTTTCTTACACTTTACTTACCCAAGACCCTACATGGGTTGTAGTGTCACTGGTTGTTAAAGATAGGTAATGTTGAAGAGGCAGAAGGGTAATCATCTGATATAGCAGCAATGCACAGTGGTTAAGCTAGTTATAAATAATTTATCTATACATCATTATTCATGGCTAATTTTTTTTTTTCTAAGGGTATCTGGTTTTAAAGTTTACCATTATTTATGTACTGAGCACCTCTGACAATAGGTCATTTGATATGATCGGCACTGAAATGGTAGGAATTCGAGAAGTTTAAAAAAATTCTATTTGCAGTGGTGCAAGTTTATATTCAACGTGGTTCTTTATTTTTTTTGTAAATCCTTCTGAAAACATTGAAGGGCTTTCAGGCCATAATTAAGGAGGTCATCCCCTGTTTCATTTTTTATTTCTCAATATTTAAAAAAAAAATAACCAAAAACTAGTGACCGACAGAATTGTCAGTTTCAATTTCGGCCGAATCTTCGGCCAAGCCGAAATTAAGGTTTGTGTATGATATGTATTGTTTTAGTTTAGAAATAGTATCAACATTTAACCTTAACTATTTAACATTGTGACCTAAAGTCACAAAGTCGTGTTACTGATTAATGAATAAATTTACTACATTATTTGTTATATAAATATGATAATATGAATTATTATTAATAACTGCCTATTAATTCAAGACTATTTCAACTCTTAGGGCTGTACTGGTTAAAGGAGTATGGTCCAACATCCCGCCAGGACCATTCGTACTAGGAAGTAGGGACCGGGATTAGATCCGATAATCTAACTAGTACACGTGGTTTACCATTCTTCTGTCACGTGGAAGATGTCCACTGAACCTAGGAGACCCTGAGAGAGAGGGGGAACTCCTAGAAGAGGCTGGCCCAGGAGAGAGGGGGCAGTCTGGAAGAGTCTGAGTCAGTCAGCTGAGAGGGGCAGTCAAGAGACAGTCAGCAGTCGGAGCGGAGGCTGGGTCTGAGATGGGCTGTCGAAGTCTGGGACAGGCACAGTGAGCCTGGGGCATAGTGGGATCAGGAGTAGTAAAGTACCCCCAAGTGATTTATGAGTGAAGGTACCCCCCCCTTGTGTAGTTGGGACGTGTAGAAATTATTGTAAATAATAAATAGTGTAATTTGTACTTAGTTGCTTAACTACCTCACAACCCTTGCCCAAAGATCCCATATCACATTGGACTGGGAAGGCTTAAAAATAGGGGTGACACAAATTTTGCGAGCGTTAAGCAACTAAGTACAAATTACACTATTTTTTATTAACAATAGTTTCTACACGTCCTAACTACACAAGGGGGGGGGGGTACCTTTACTCATAAATCACTTGGGGGTTCTTTACTACTCCTGATCCCACTGTGTCCCAGGCTCACTCTGCCTGTCCCAGACTGCCCCCTCTCTCCTGGGCCAGCCTCTTCTAGGAGTTCCCCCTCTCTCTCTATATCTTTCATCAATCGTAAAATGAATATTATTTTGTTTACACATGTTGAACATTAACTTTCTTCAGGCAGTAGAAATATCTTAAACAATTGGACCAATTTTAATCTTGGGTTCTGTAATGTCCTGAGCCTCCCTTGTAACCTTAATAATCAGAGTGCTTTTAGATCATTTTATGAGGTCCTTATAGAACTATTGAATAAATATAAATGAATTATCAATAATTAAAGATTGCATTTCCTTTGTATGATATGGGGTTATAATATCCTCAATTGGCAATTGTGTTTTATTCGCAAAACAGTGATTTTTTGCTGGGTAAGCTGTTTTTTTTTTCCGTTAACCATTGCCTGTTCTTTGGCAAAATATGACCACAAGTTTTTTATTCCATTGCTAATTTTTTTTTTATGGCTAAAATGATGGTGCTTATTGGACAACTTCTTAGGGAAGTTAAGCTCTTCCATTGCTTTATGAGCTTGTACCATAGTTTTCAGCAGCCTCATAGATAATCAGGAATTAATATTAGTATTTTAAAACTATCTCAGATTTTTAGTTAGTTTGTTTTTAAGATTGGAGGGATTAACTGCGGATAATGCTAAACCACTCATGAAGTAATTTAAAACTATCTCAACTTCCAATTTTTTTTTTTCGTTAGTGTTTTTAAAAGCATGTATACTTATTAGTCGTAGAAAATAACTGAAATACTTTTATGGATTAGCACTATCATCAGAAGCTCCTTATATATACTCATATATGCCTGTAATAAATAATTTAGAGGTTTTGATTTTTATTTATTTTTTTTAAAGGCTGTGTTGATGATGATGACGACTTAAGTGGAAGAGATTGGTCACAATATTGGCGATCCTTATTCAAGGAAATATCTTTCGAAGATATTATTGACTATGAAAAAAAATATAAAAGTAAGTACCTAATCTGTTTCTAATAATTATATTATATGGTCACAATTTTATTTTAGATTTATTTGTTCTATTTTGTTTTAATATAATTGTGAATATCAATAAGTTAAAAAAAAAAAGATAATTTTATATTTCTCAAACTCATAAAGAGGTTATTAACCCTTTTCCTTATTTGTCATTGTATTAATGATTATTTTAGAAACGTTTTCAGTCTCATACAACATATTTATTTTTACATTCTTATTACAGTCACATAGGTACTAGTTATTACTTACTGGGCAATTCCACGTCAAATCAACACAAAAATATATCATTTTGAACCTCACCATTTCAGATTTTCTTGAAATTTGGTATCTGTGTACTGCTTGTACCTAATAGAATAATTGTAAAACATTACTCAGATACGTCTACCCGATTTTGAATTATTGGTCTCTAAAGCCCTCAAAAATAGGTCCAAAAACAGAAAACATCATGATTAAAAATAGCTGTAGATGTTTTCTAAATTTGACTAGGACTATGAGATTGGTGTCGTTTAACAGCACATTCCATGCCGTTTCATGCGATATACAACAATGTATAGGTTGATACTAAAGTAATTGTCTTAAGAACTAGTTTAAAATTTTAATTTCAATTATGTCGAAAAGGGCATCTCTTAAAATGTTTATATTTTTAAAAAAGATAGGCAGTATTATATCCATTCATAAAACAAAATATAAAAGTAGGATCAACATTTCTTCATTATTAAAAAAATTGAAAACTAGTAATAAAATTTCATAAATCTAGCATTACATGATTCAAAATAGCTGCAGATGTTTTCCATATTTGACCAGGACTATGAGATTGGTGTCTTTTAACAGCGCATTCCATGCCTTTTCGTATGATACACAGCAATGTATAGATTGGTGCTAAAGAAAGTTTTTAAATCCAAGATTAAAATTTTAATTTCAATTTTATCAAAAAAGGGCATTTTTTTTATATTTTTAGATATTTCTTTTAAAAAAATAGGTCATACTGCCTATACCTATACATTGTTCTGTATCATATGAAACGGCATGGAATGTGCTGTTAAACGAAACCAATCACATAGCCCTAGTCAAATTTAGAAAACATCTACATCTATTTTTAATCATAAAAAGCTAGATTTATTGAATTTCATCACTAGTTTTCAATTTTTTTAGTAATGAAGAAATTTTCATCCCACTTTTATATTTTTTTGTATGAATAGATATACTACTACCTATTTTTTTCAAAAAATATAAAAAATTTATATTTTTATTTTTATAATTCAAGCCTGTGTTGAATTGACGTGGAATAGCCCTACTGTTCATCTTACCTTTATTTAAAAAATATGTAATTGGTATAATTTAGTACCAGCTCTTTTCTTATCTGTAGGCTTCCTTGATTCCTTTCTTCCAGAAATATTTTATAATGAAAGTCTCTGTTTACAGTCTCTTATATATTATAACGCTGAGTTAGTTTAAATAATTTTTAATAACAAAAAAATAAAAATAATAGTAATCAACAAGGTTACAAAAAGTATCAACTTGTAATGACACAGTAACACAAAAATAACCATTTGATTAGATCTTCAGAGCAATACTAACTCTTCAGCCCATCGCTCCTTACATTTAGTCTGAATTAGAACATTCCAGATGGTTCCTGACACGTGTAGGACGTTCTTGAACAGTCACAAACCTGTACTTTAACAGTTAGTAATTGTTCCAACAAAACGTTAAGAACTCTTTTAAATCATATGTTTTATGTTTAAAGTTACAATATTATTAAATTTTGATTTATAATCTTATTGTAGATAGTGAAGAAGAATTGGAAGACTTGATCCAGTCTTATAAAAATGGTAAAGGGAGTATGGATTACATCTTTGACCATGTTCCATTCGCTTCTCCTGAAGACGACGACAGGATTAGAAATATATTGCAAGAGCTCATTGATAAAGGCGAACTTCCCAAGCATAAGGCGTTTGTTAATGATACTCCAAGAAAGAGAGAGGCTAGGAAGAGAAAAGTGAGTAACAGTTAATAATTTTAAAATAACATAACATTAATTTAAATAACTGTTATTAGTGTTACATGAGATTTTTCTCCTTTTTGGTTTTGATTAAAATGGTTTTAACTGAGATAAGTTCGTCTTGTATTTATTGGAAGATTTGTCGGGTATTCTACACTCCTCTTGATATTATTTAGTTTTTTTATTGAAGAGGAATTTGTTGGGTGTGCGATCAAAATAAATAGCACCAATATCTAAGAATTGCATATTATGTATTTCTCTAGATACGTTTCCATCACCCATGATCATATTGTGAAAACAAGTTATATCATCATATTAAGATCGTATAAATCGTTATCGTAATCGTTGAATAATGGTAAAATTACTAAACTGAAATGAGTGAAGAAAGTGATTAATTTCTTCACAAGTGAAGAAAGTGAATTGCCTTCTTAATTAGTAATAAGTATAAATTAAAAAATAATTTGAAGTTAGAAATTAAATGCTTTTAAATGTTTCTTAACATTGTAAGAATTTATTTTAACAAAATAAATTGAAATGTGAATGAATTATTGGTGGAAATAATCAATATATTTTAAAATTTAAATATAATAATAATTACCTTCCTTGTTTATAACCTGCACTTGTTTATACCTGCACTACTTCACAACCATGCTTATAACCTACCAACAACATACCATAATCTTCACAACATCCTAGTTTTGTTCATATTCTGGTTAGATCTGATCATGTATTACACGATTACAGAAAAAATTTAATATTACACTCGTGCAAATATGTGATGTTTACATATTTTATTCTAGCCAACGTTTCGACCCAAATTTTAGGTCATCATCAGGGCTAAATGAGAAAAAAACAAAAAAAAAAAAAACAACCAATCAGATAATTTATATAAACAGATACAAATCTGTGTGAAACATTAAACAAAATTAAACAATTTAGATAAAATAAACATATTTTTGTAGAATTTAATAAAAGCTCTTAATGTAAGGCCTTGATGAAAGTAATAAATGAAAACGAGACAAAACTTACAATGGGATATCTCAGGTAATTTAGAGAAATATTCTAGTGTAACACACTTTCAATACATAAATCTTATAATCCTTATATATATATAAAAATCTCGTGTCCCGATGTTTGTCTTTTTATTACTCAGAAACTGCTGAACCGATTTTAATGAAATTTGGCTCAATGTATATAGTTTTGGCCAACTTAAAAGATATGATAGTTTTTAACTTGATTAGTGACCAAAATAATTCTTATATAGCGAATTATTGCAAATACAGTAGGTCATGTTTCGATTTATTAACATGGCGTCATATGTCGATTCCATAATGTTTAAGTTTATAAGCATGCTTTTGTAATACTGATAACCTGTACCATTTATCAATCACTTATTATAATTTTGTATTGTGTTATGTGAGTGCAGTTATTTGTTCCTATATTATTATTTTCCACAGACAAATAGTAATACAAATCTTTGTATTTATTGTTAATTTTCATTAAAGAATAAATAAATCAAGAAAAGGTTACAATAAATTCTCAAAAGTGTAGGTACTTTTTCTTCCTTTTCCTTTTTTGTTTGTATTTAAATTAAATTACTAGCTAAGCGCTGAAACGCTTTGCTGTGGCCCACCCTGATATCAACTTTTAGTAAAGTAAATACATTTTAATAATTTAAATTAGGCTATTATTTGAAATAATATTCTATAAATGTAACAGCACCTACTGTCACAGGTGTAACCTAATAGAAACCTGACTTGGGGAGTCAGTGTTGCCAAAAATTAATGAAAATTAGTGAGTTGGCTACACTGTGGGTAACCAGTCATAAAAACTCCCTGAGTGTGTTTTGATTAGGTGTTGTGGGATACTTCTAGACATGCGCGCCACAGAAAAATCTTCGGCGGCGGGCCGCCGATGATTTTTAACCGGCGGCGGCGGCGCATACCGGCGCGCCGATGCTCGTGAGATTTTAGTATCATGGGCGTACGCAGGCGAAGGCAGCTGCGCCCTCTACAAATTCTGAGAAACAAAAACAACCAATAAATAAATTCATATTCATTTAATATGTTTATAAAGCATTACATAAACACGTATAATAACATTTAAATATCAGTAAGTTTTATTTTGACAATTAATTGAGCCTTACAAGGTCAGAATACCTCGACCCTTTCGAAAATTTTATCAGCCTGCCCTCCCCCCAGAGGTAATCCTGCGGACGCACCTGGGAGTACTCGTTTATTATTTTATTTGTTGAATTGGATTGTTAATGTTAAGGCCGTACATTAAAGGAGTTTCACTTGTAAAAAACATACTTTACAGTCTTGTGACATAGATAACTAGTTTTTGAAATAAAAACATCTAAGCTGAATGGGGTTAAAGGTCATTGTTTACTTATAACAAGTTCTTATCTCTCTAATTCCACCTTTCAATTCAGGTCAGTTTCTTTCCGACTGTTGTGAGTTATTGGTCGATTTAAAAATGTCTAATTTTGATCACCGTGCAGTGATAAAATATTTTGTAAAAAATGGAATGGGGCCGACATATTTGCAACTTCGTGGGACTCTGCCCCATCGTATGCCACTATCAAAAGGTGGACCGCACTCTTCAAAGCTGGCCGAGGAAACCTCGAAGATGATGACCGATCTGGGTGACGTTAGTCTCGGAAGGAGTTTTGCTGGTCGATTTTCTGCAGCATGGCATGACAATAACAGGGCAATACTATGCAGACCTTCTCGTGAAACTGCGAGAGGCCATCAAAGAGAAACGCCGAGGAAAGATCACCAAAGGTGTGCTGCTACTGCAGGACAACACTCCCCTCCACAAATCAAGAGTTACCACGTAGACGGCCAAGCTGCTCCCGCACCCACCCTACTCGCCAGACCTGGCCCCCTCAGACTTCTACCTCTTCCCTAATATGAAAAAACATTTGTGTGGGAGAGTGTTTTCGTCAGACAATGAGGTGATCTCAGCTCTCAAAGTAGTTTTGGAAGGTTTCGAAAAAAAAAAAATTTGGCCGGGTTACAGATGTTAGGGAAGCGGTGGAATAAGTGCGTTGCTGTTGTGGGGGGCTATATTGAAAAATAAAAATAAGTAAGTTGAAAATATATTTTTATATATATGTATATCAGGCTTAGAACTTTCTTTACCCCCCTCGTACTTCTAAAGATCCATCGTGTTCCTTCAGTGATCAGTTGAATTAAAAGTTGAATAGGATCTCGAAGAGGAGTGATTTGAAAGTGGAAGTTAATGGAGCGTGTCGGATAACGGAGAGAATAGAGTTCCAGAGGGATGTTCCTTGCATTATGAAGGATTTGTTCATGTATAAGTTCGATGGGGTGGAGGATATATATCGGACGTACGGGATCTGGTTTGGCGGGATTGGATGGAGGATTTAAATTGTAGGCTCTGTAAGATATAGGAGGGTCGTTGAGTTCTGATGGTCTAGTATTAGAAGAAAGCCAGTAGATCCGACAGCGGTAGGACTAGCAGAGCCACTTCATCTCGGCATAGTACTGGGTTTTATGCGTACCTCTTGGGATCCTTAAGACAAAACGTATTGAATATTTCATTAGGCGTTTAAGTTTGGCTTCGAGTGCCTCAGACAGTCCGCTGTACACCATACAGCCGTAGTCAAAGTGGGTCATCAGAGAGATGAGAGAGGACGGTTGAACTGTTTCCGGGTAGAGATAGTGCGACGGGAAATTTGTGAGATATGTGGTTTCCAAGAGGGGGATTGATCGAAGGTAACGCCCAGGTTTTTGTCAGAATTGTGGAATGAGATAGATGAGTTGTTCAGGACTAGATTTGGAGCGACAGGAGTTGATTTGAGGAGAAAGGTGGCTTTCGTCTGCTTCGCGTTCAGAGTAAATTCGTTGAGGTTTGCCCAAGCACATATTCTGTCGTATACTTTATATTTTTACTTTATATATTTTAACGTATAATTTTAGGATATCGTCGGAGGAATCAGCGGGGCAAAGGAGAGATAAAGCTGGGCGTCATCGGCATACAGATGGTATTGACAGCGATGGGTGGAGGATGAAGATTACCATCATTGATACAGATAGAAAAAAGCGTGGGGGACAAAGAGGAACACCTTTAGATTGGAGATGTTAGAGACAAATTGAGTGCATCGGCTGAATTACCTATTTTGCTTTGGAGTCGGGGGTACTGGATAAGGATTGCTGGAAGTAGTTGGATTTTGCGCGGTATATTAAGGATTGAGTACTATTTCGGAGGAACTTGATGGTAATCTTCAGAAAGTCAGGTGCCCTAAAATCTTCTTCTAGCTGCGTCTTTTAGTTTCATAAAATTTCTTAGCGTAGGTGTTAGCCAGGGTGCTCGAGGATGCTTAACTGTCTTGAACTTGAGAAGAGTGTGACGATATAGGATGGTATAAAGTTAAGTGGTAAGGGTTTCCACCATAGAGTCAATGGCGTTTGAGGTGTACATGGGGTCCCATTGGATTATCTCAAGATCAGGCGCTATGATTGCAGGTGATAGGGAATCAAGGTTTCGAAAGGATTTAGTTGTGGGGGAATACAGCAGGATGGGAAGGTTATATAATTGTATGAGGTCGTGGGAAGACTGTAAAGGAACCGGATGCTGTGATAAGGCGAGGAGTTTTTTAAGGAATCGAGATCATAAAAGACAAGCCAAGTGATGGAATGCTGGGTGTTAAGAATCGGGTCGTAAGGAACTATAAATAAATTAAGGGAATAGAGGATATCTGAAAGATAGGGATGGTTAGGAGAAGGTATCTTAAGATTGTTGTTGAGGTCTCCGGAGAGAACAATGTTGGAATATGAAGGGATCGTGTTGTAATGGATGGCTTCGAATGTTTCATCAAAGGTAACTTTCGGAGGCAGGTAGATGAAACCAAAGAGTACGGATTTGGGGAGGTGACTATTTCAGCTAACAGGTATTCAATGTGCGGGGAAAGGGAAGTGGGGGAAAGAAGGGAAGTGGTTAAATGGTGGAGTATTATAGGATTCATCTGAAACATACTGGATCACTGAGATGGAATACAACAGCACTGATAAAATAGAAAGATTGTTTAAGTAGAAAGCATAATAAGTGGTAACAGTCGTTAAAAAATTAATAATAAATAAAATCAAAGTTTTACTATACTTTGAGGGGGAAAATGAATGAAGATAAAAGAAATAATGGAATTCTTTATCAGTCCTTTAAACAATAACAAGGACTGGTAATAATTCGATTAGGGTAATTATACCGCAGAAAAATAGAAACAACTTGTTGCAACCAATTCTTGCTGGTATGATGCGGCGGTTGAGGAATGACTTGATATGTCCTAACAACGTTTCATATCCGCTGATCAATTTTTCTCGTAGCTTTATGAAGGTCTGCAAATAGGCCCTAAAGAAAATCTCTGTTGCCAATAATATCAACGCCAAGCACAAAAACACCCTGCTCTGAGAGTGCTGTACATGCGGCGCGCCACCTTCATCGGCGGCGGCTCGGCGCAGTTCAAATCATCCGGCGGCGGCAGCGCGGCGCGGCGGCGCGCACGTCTAGATACTTCCTGATTTGCTAAAGAACTGCATAATTAAGACTTTAATATTATATTTTCAGTTTATTTATTTAACAGAAGTTTCTTTATTTTCATTATTCGTTTTGTTATTATTATTTAAATACAGTGTTTTTTTATTTTACCAAACCTTTTTATTATTTTTATCCCGTGCTATAAAATGTAAAATTTAAAAAATGTCAGTGAAGATTTGTAATTCCTCCTTTATCAACAATAATTTAAAGTTGAGAAAATTTAATCCCAATGGAATAGAGGCTGTTCCTTCCTGATCAGCAGAGTTGTAATTATCTTTATATGTAAAATTTAAGAAATGTCAGTGAAAATTTTAATCCTTTCTTTAATTTAAAGTAGGCTATTATTGGGAATGATATTTCGGTTTATTTCACCAGAATACATCTTTTTACTTATCTTTAAATTATTGTTGATTAAGAAAGGATTACAAATCGCGGCATTTTTTAAATTTTACATATAATGATTATTACACCTCTACTGAACAGGAATAATTGTTATTTGGATGAACCGCAAGTTTCAAATTAATCCACCATAAATATCGGCAGATATATTTTCTAAACAATTGCTCTATATTGGAAACAGTGAAATAGAGCTGCATCGAAATTTAATTTATTAATTTATCAAATTACCAGAAAATTTCTGAAATGTTGTAGAGACGAAAAATGAACTAATATAAAGTGTCTTTCCTGATATTTTGAACAATTATTAGGACTATAATTGGCTGGGTAGTCGTGCTATTTTGGCAGCCAAAAATGTTGATTTCGATGAAATAAACTTCCAAAATCAATTGACAATGTTCTAGATGTAAACGAAGCCGTAAATTTCCCATCTGAATTTTTGAATTCCCTGGATGCACACCCAAACAATCTCCAGTTGAAGATTGGCTCACCGATCATTCTTCTTCATAACTTAAATCCACCTCAATTGTACAACGGTACAGGTTTGGTCATTAAAAGGATCACAGGAAATGTTATTGAAGCAAAAATATTACCTGGAAGGTTTACAGGAGATATCGCCCTGTTGCCACCTATTCCCCTGGAACCTTCAGAATTTTCAATAAAATTTAAAAGGCTTCAATATCCTATTCGTTTGGCTTTTGCCATGACCATAAACAAATCCCAAGGGCAAACAATGTCCACTTGGACTTTGAAAATCCGTGTTTTCCCCATGGGCAATGGCATACCTCACGTGGGAAATGGGCATCGCCTGCTCACGTGTGTGGAAACCATCAAATCTTTGGTTTGTGTTAAAAAAACAAAACAGGTTTACCCAAAACATTTTGAACAAATTAGTACTTGAATAAATAAAAATTCTTAATTTTATTATGTAAAAAACTCTTTAAGAAGAGATTTCTTATCACTCAAATAAATTGCTAAATTAAAAGCTTCAACACACCACCCTCCTACCGAACACTTATTTGCCGAAGGGTCGGGAAATCGGGGTCTCAAAGATATTGAGAAAAACTCCTATCAAAAGGACATATATGGCGCGTTAACCAAGATTGGCATGACCCTGAGCAATATTAAGCCCGCTGCTAAACTAACAATACCAAGTTGAAGTAGTGTTAGGCCAATAATCAATAGATCAATGGCTGAGGTTACCAAAACTTACCCGGTAGAAGTTCAGTCATCCTTTTTAAAATTAGTGAAAACATATAGCCATTTCGAGTTAGTTTTTACTAATGCATCAAAAAAGGGCGATAGCGCTGTGAGACGTAAACACAATCAGCTCCTTTTTAATCAAACTACATTGAAATATGAGATGTAAAAAATAAAAACTTTAACTTTCCTATATTCCTTACCAAATACTTTTAAATGGTGTAATGCTCTATTCTCAACCATGTTGGATTTTGATTAGCTGAAAGGTTTTCATCTTTATCAATGAATATTGGTATCACTGTATTTGTTTAAAAATATTAGGGTATAACTACTGAGCCAAAGCAATGCGTGGCCGGGTCTGCTAGTTATTCTTTAATCATAATGCATCCAACGATCTCTTACCATTCATTCAGTGACTTATTTTGTATCATTGTATTTTTATATTATCCTTCTTGTTTATCTTTTTTAAATTTTCGATTTACACACCACTTTGGATTTTGTGTGCTACATTTCATCTTATTCACTTAGGCTTCGTTACTACAGACCATTGTAACTTCATTATACGTTCACCTATGTTTTATATATTTCTCTACATTACCTCAGATATCCCATTTTAAGTTTTGTCTCGTTTTCATTTATTACTTTCATCGTGGCCTTACTTTAAGAGCTTTTTTTAAATTCTACAAAAATATGTTTATGTTTATTTTGTCTAACTTGTTTCATTTTGTTTAATGTTTCACACTGATTTGTATCTGTTTATATAAATTATCTGATTGGTTGTTTTTTTGGGTTTTTTTCTCATTTAGCCCTGATGATGACCTAAAATTTGGGTCGAAACATTGGCTAGAATAAAGTATGTAAATAAAACATATTTGTACCGCACTATATTATTTTGACAGCACCCCCAACCAATTCCTGTACATTTTTTAATTTATATACTTTAAATAGCTTTAGTTCTCACTCTCTACAAAAATGTTGTCGTCATTACTCAACAATATTCACATTTCCGTTGTATTTATATTTTCATACCATATCAATCAATCTTACTTAATTTTTTAGTTTAGTAGTCATGGTTATTCTTTAATCATCATGTATCCATGAATTTCTTTCCCTTCATTCAGTGATTTATTCCGTAATATTATATTTACTTTTTATATTTTTTTTTTCTTATTAAGGTTCTTTTTACATTTTTTGCTATGTAAACTACTATATTTTGTATACTATATTTTATCTTATTAACTTAGGCTTCATTGTTATTGACCTTTGTAATCTATTATTAGCTATGTAGATTTTTATCTCATTTTCTTATATTACTTTTACCATGGTCTTACTTCAATAACTTTAATCTTATATTTTTAAAATTCTATAATTTTTACTTTCACTTACCTATATATGAAATATATAGTAAGTGGAAGTATTGCGATCGTGAAAAATTTCGACTTCCGGTTTTCAACGGAAATACACGTTTTGGGGTCCCCTGAGTCCAAATGACCAAGTCCCGCGAAATGGTCTGTGTGTGTGTGTGTGTGTGTGTGTCTGTGTGTGTGTGTGTGAACAGACTAGCTCAAAAACTATAAACCGTACGAACCTGAAATTGGGTATTTAGTGTAGGTATATGCCTGCGATGTGACAGCAAAAATTTCATCAAAATTGCTCAAAGGGAGGGGGTACTTTATTTAATAACTTTTTACGTTTTTTTCGATTTTCTCAAAAACGGCTCTAACGATTTTGATTAAACTGAGTATTTGATCTATTTATATGCCCGAAATATGACTGTAAAAATTTCATCAAAATTGATTAACCGGAGGGGGGACTTTACTTAATAAATTTTGTATCATTTTCACGTGTTTTTTTTATTTACTGAAAAACGGTTTTAACGATTTTGATCCAACTTGGTATTTGATGTATTTATATGCCCGAGATATGACTGTAAAAATTTCATCAAAATTGATCTACGGGAGGGGGAACTTTACTTTAAAAATTTTGTATCATTTTCACATGTTTTTTTTATTTACTCAAAAACGGTTTCAACGATTTTGATCAAACTTGGTATTTGATGTATTTATATGCCCGAGATATGACTGTAAAAATTTCATCACAATTGATCAACCGGAGGGGGGACTTTACTTAATAAATTTTGTATCATTTTCACGGTTTTTTTTTTATTTATTCAAAAACGGCCTTAACGATTAACAAAAATAAGATATGAATGTAGAAAAATGTGTGACTTTGGGAAATGATATTTAGCAAAACTGATATTTAACAAAACACGTCAATTTCTAATCTAAGTAAGTTGGTAAGTGAAAGTTGTGTGTTGCGCACGCACCAGATTTTTTATGTTATTTTCATCTAATAAATTTAATAGTCTTCTCATTTAATTTCGGTGCCATATTTAATTATTTAAGGTTAATAAAGCCGTAGGTCACCATATATATCTTATATTTATTTAAAGTATATAATCCTTGACGTTTCGGCCTCAATGTGCCATTCTCAAAAGACAAAACTAAAAATATTAAATAAAAAATTAATTAAAATTTAATAACAATTGATATTAAAACATTTTTCTATACGCATTTTAATTTATAAATACCTTTATGCACATTGTCACCAATTTATCCTTCTAAAAAGAATTTGTCTATATTTTAAAATACATATGTCAAGTATCTATCTGAATATCTGCAACGTCTAACATCGTCAACTAGCTAGGAACGACTGACAAAGAATAAGTACGGCAGGGGTGGGGCAAGTCTTTGTCAGTCGTTCCTAGCTAGTATATAGACTAATTCTTTTTAGAAGGATAAATTGGTGACTATGTGCATAAAGGTATTTATAAATTAAAATGTGTATAGAAAAATGTTTTAATATCAATTGTTATTAAATTTTAATTAATTTTTTATTTAATATTTTTAGTTTTGTCTTTTGAGAATGGCACATTGAGGCCGAAACGTCAAGGATTATATACTTTAAATAAATATATGGTATATTTGGTGACCTACGGCTTTATTAACCTTAAATAACTAATATATTTAATTTTGTGATTAGTTAGTACTCCGATTTGTTGTCGTCTGGTTGTTTTTTCTCATTTAGCGCTGATGACGACCTGAATTTCGGGTCGAAATGTTGGCAAAAATAAAATATGTGATTCTGATATATTAGAGAGCTATTTATTTCGACCGCATCCCCAACCATTTCCTCTTCATTACATCTAAGGTCAACTATCTTTCACCACAAGTTTATTTGTTATCGTATTTCATTTAAAAAAAAAAATATTTTAAAAACCATAAAGCTTATGTGTTCTGCTTGAGATCACCTTATTCTGTATGAATTTTTTTTTTTCACTCACTCTTCAATCACCTCTTTTTTAAATATTTCCCATTATTTATGGGACATACTAAGATACTTGTTTAGATGGGTGTGAGTGCATGCGTTTTAAAATTTTTATTAAGCAAGTTAATTAGGTTTCTTTTTATATTCTCAGATAGAATATAGATATTCAGACAGATATAGTTTTGTCAAAGGAAAAAAAAAAAATTTTTTTTGCTTTGAGGTTGGCCTGGTCCCTAATTACAGCAAGACCGTAATGATGACTAACAGGGAAAAAACTGAAATCAGCTGGAGCAATACAATATTAAATTATGTGGAAGAGTACATTTACTTGAATCAACTTATTTCTTTCTCTGAAAGTATGTCAAAAGAGATCCAGAGGAGAACCACATTAGGTTGGTAGAAATACTGGACCCTCAAGCCTATTATGAAAGGAAACTTTGATACAATAAATAAAAAAGTAATTTTCGAAAGTTGCATTCTTCCTTGTGTAAGTTATGGTTACCAAACATGGGCTCTAACAAAATAATTAGAAAATAAAATAATAGTCTGGCAAAATTCCATTGAAAAGAGTGTCTTGAACGTTAAGAAAAAAGACCACCTCAAAATCATGGACATAAAGAAGCAAACAGGATTCAAAAACATAAATCTTCTTGTGAAACAAATTAAATGGAGATGGGCTGGCCATCTGGCTAGAATCATGGATGGAAGATGGTCTTTAAAGACACCAGAATGGACTCCTTATGACCTGAAAAGAAGACGTGGCAGGCAAAGAAGGCGATGGAGTAACTACCTACAAGCTATTGCAGGGCCAAACTGGATGAGGACAGCCAGAGATAAAGAAGCCTGGAAAGAACTGTGGAGAGCAACTGCGAACCCCACTTCCCAGTAGGAATTGGTCTCCAGGGATGATAGACCATTACTCCCTAAGGGGAAGGCCTACATTATTAACGGAAGAAAAACAAATAAAATGTCAATATTTTTTTAAAGTGTGTAAATATCATCCAAAAATTCTGTGGAAAAAAAAATGTATTGTAAAACTGTTAATTTTGTAATAAAGGCTTTATTCATTCATTCAGTTTTGTCAAGGTAAACTGTCGTAACTACTCATTTCTCAGTTTAGGGATAATTGATGTAGCTGTATTGTCTGGGTATATATTGTGACGGAAGAAACCAAACAGATGTTCATTTCTCTTATGTTGCACAGAGTTCTAGAATTCCATGGAACAGTTACAGTCATAGGTACTTGATCACATATTTGGATCTTTCTTGGCTTTTCTTGATGGTTCCATAGCAGAACATATAGGAGTAGGTAATCGACTATCGACGAACAATACTATGAGTAGTGGTTCCTTCTTTAAAAGAAAACAAAAAATGATTAATATTAACTCTTCCGCACATCTAGTGAATATATAAGTGAAAATAGAAAATAGTCACCTTAGTAAGGAAAATCTGTTTTCCATAAGGTTTTTCTTTAAATAAAGGAATCTCTTCCAATGAGTTATCCTGTATTTTATTTTCCCGTTTCGGGGAATTAAAACTCCCAGTAAAACATACTCCCATTTTCTGGAGTTATCTATTGTACATTTTTAACATTCCATCGCCATTTGTCTATACATTGTTATATTAAAATCATTTATGTCTTTTTTTTTTTATTGTACATGATCCACTTTTATTACCTATTATTTATGGCTCTGGACTATTTGATTGTCATTGATATACTCAATGATAGCTTGTCTAATATCAATATAGCTTCTTTGTCCTCAAAAGCCCGAAATATTGGGGCAGAAGCATGGGAGCATAGTTTTTTAAACAGTGCACTACATACAACTTTCCCATTTTTATGGGTGTTTTTATTTATAGGTTTTTCATATGTTTATCAAAGTTTATACTGTAATTTATTCTACCTTTGTAGTTATTGTCTCCTCATTGCTAATTTTTATTTATTTATTTTTTTTTTTTACATAGTTTATGAAAGAAGCTGGTGAAGCTGAAAAAGCGAAAAAAGAAATTCTGAAAAAGAAGAAAGGAGGAAGTGATGAAGATGTTGGGGATATGGACGCTCTAAAAGCCATCATGATGCGGAGGAAGGAAAGGGAAGCGAACGCCGACGCTCTGTTCCAGCGCTTGGAAGATAAATATTGTAAACCTAAAGGGAAAAAAGGAAAAAAATAGTATTAGAATTTTTTTTTTTCCAATTGGTTTGTGAAAACTTACCGTCTAAAATGTTCATCTTACATTAATAGAAAACCCTCATAGAGTATTTCAATTTGTGATCAGCGATTGTGTGTATATTTGTTTGCATTGCAGGCATTAGTTTTGTTATTAGGTACATCTGTGAGATGTTAAATCTTCAATTCTGTCTAGTCTTAGACTTCTGTCCTAGTTACTTAAAAGTAATTAAAAAATAATGAAGACTAGTAGGTTAACTGTATATGTATAATACCCATAAATCTTTGCAGCTTTCTTTATTTTTAACAGCTGGTCTCTGGCTGTATGATATTTAAAAAAAAAAACACATCCCATCTTAGGTCAGTATTTATTCGTATGAAATAATTTATTTGTTCAGGTAAAACCTAAACATTCACAATTTTATTTTATTTTTATTTTTACTGAACTGCTGTTGAGTGATAAACAAATTGTAGTAGTGAGTCATAAAATTTTTAGGTGCACATTTATTGTAATTTGTCATTTATTTTTCTCTCATGTTATATACTACAAGTTCACAACCTTTCATCCTTGTGCCTTGTATATAAAGTGAAAATCTTCAGCTTTGTAAATTATCTCATCCTCGCTCCTTGCTGTAAGATACAGTTAGCAGTAAAATGTTTATATTAATATCTGTCTATTGTTATATTTTAAATATCCTTTGTACAGTATTTTTTTTTTTTTGTTTGTTAATAAATGTGGAAATTGTTCTGAGCTACATAGGTCTCTTTGGAATTCCAGAACCCTTCAATTTAAACCATTTCTTAAAGAACATAGCAGTGTTAAAAATCAATAACTAAAACTTTTGGTTAAAATAATCAAATTATAAAATAGGTTGATTGATAGTCAGGGTTTTTAGTTATCTTTTTTACTTTCACTTACCTATATATATAGTAAGGGAAAGTATTGCGATTGTGAAAAATGTTGACTTCCGGTTTTCCACGGCAATACACGTTTTTGAGTCCCCTGAGTCCAAATAACCAAGTCCCACGAAATGGTCTATGAGTGTGTGAACAGACTAGCTCAAAAACTATAAACCGTGCGAACCTGAAATTGGGTATTTAGTGTTTGTATATGTCCGTGATGTGTCAGCAAAAATTTCATCAAAATTGGTCAAACGGAGGGGGCTCTTTATTTAATAACCTTTTAGGTTTTTTTTTTTATTTACTCAAAAACGGCTTCAACAATTTTGATAAAACAGGGTATTTGATGTATGTATATGCCAAAGATTGGTGAAACGCAGGGGGCTCTTTATTTCATAGCTTTTTTTTTCCCCCCAATTTTTATTTTTTTTCGAATATCTCAAAAATGGCTTTAATGATTTTGATTATATTTATCATGTTTAAAGAAAATTAGGTGTTCTTTAATATCAGATAAGCTTTGTCATTATTAAAATGTTCTGAGGGGGTTTAAATGGGGTAGGGGTCTTTTTTGTTTCCTATAAAGTACCTTTGTTTTTGTTTACATGGAGAAATTAACTGTCTCGTTACGCCTAAAAATAAATATTGGCTAAATATAAAATATGAAAAAATTCAAGTTAACATATACAGGAGAAAAAAAGAAAAATATTCTGTCAACTCATAAAACACGCCTCATGAGTCAAGGCATGCGCAGTACACCTTAAATGACAGACCATTCTTTATAATTAAAGCTGTTAATGGAAATTGGTCGTTTCATGGTAATTAAATGAATTTTTCAACAAGTACATAGAGAATTATAAAATCAGACGACTTGGAGTATTATGCTTGCATTGCCGAATTTTCACAAGCAAAAACTTTTATTTTATAATAAATGAATTAGTGTTTTTTATAAAGCAAATGAAAACAAAGATAAGAAATGAATGTGGAATGTGTGTAACATTGAGAAGTGGCTATTAGCAAAACGTATTAATTTCACCAGATTTTTTTATTTTGGAAAGCCAACGTTTCGATCCCTACTTGTGGATCTTCATCAGGGCAAACTGATCCCCTACCACCTCTCACCTTATTTTACCCTCAGTCTCTGTATAACTTTATAACTATAACCTCGACGAATAAGATCCACATCTCAACACACCCACAGACTTGATCAACGTCCGATCGCCACATCTCAAGATTCGTCTCATTACTCTGGCTTCACCTTCTGTTGTCACTAATAATTTGTCTGATTCAATATCTCTTGTATCTCCTTCTTCTCAACCCAACTTTTATTTTTAAAATCCACCTTCCTGAATCACAAATCCCAGTTTAATAAAATTTGTAATCTACGTAAACGTTTGGCCCATTGCTTACAAAATGGTAGGTAGTGGTTCCTTCTTTAAAAAACAAAACAAAAAAAAACTGACTAATATTACCCCTTCCACACGCACATTTAGTGAATATACAGGGTGTCCCCAGAACAAAACGGCCAAACTTCAGGGATCGATAGAGGATCGAAAAACTAAGAAAGAAAAGTCCTCTGGCATATGCCTGTTTTTCGAGAAAATCACACAAACCTAAAAATAGTGCAAAAACTAGTTAAGGCCATGGAAGAGCAAATTTCATTCCTTGAATGAATTTTAATAATAATTGTTATTCCAATAGGCGAGCGCAAGCGACGGTGCTGCTTCTTTCAGGAACTAGAGAAACGGGGGTAGAAGCCGGGCTATTACCTGGGATTCATAGGGTTTTTAATTTATTTTTCCATAATTAAAACCCGATTGAGCAAAAAATTATTTGAAAAATGTCTAATAGGTATTGCTCGGTCCCTCAGTGTTCAATTAAAAAATCAAAAGACGTGTCATTCCATTTATTTCCAAAAAATAAAAAGCTTCTTAAAGAGTGAATTGTAAAATTAAGAATAGATAAGCCTGTTTCGAAACATATGACGATATGTAGTCTTCATTTTAAAGAAAGTGACTATATTTATCCAGGTAAATATTAGTATTTGACATTTTATTATTCCAAAATGTTAGTTTTATGCAAATAACATTGGGACCACAGTGTCAGATTTGTTTTTCTTTTTTAGTTTTTCCTAAATTTGTCTTACATCCGTTGTGCTTAATTGTTCCAAGTTTTCAATGCGAAGCCTGAAAGTTTTAACAAATAAATAAATAATATGACAAAGAATCTAAGCTGTCATAACAATGATTGTATGAATAGGTACTTAATGTTATTAATAACCGAAAAACGTAAAGTTACAATAATGTGTTTGCATTTACCAGAACTACCAGCTTTACACGTACAATGACGAGAAAATTGCTTATTATTATTAATAAATTTGATTTCCACTTTTATTTGATGGGGCAGTCCTTTAAGATTGCTAGTTTGAATGCACAAGGCTTGTAAAATAACTGTTTTTTTTACTTTTAAATATTATTCCACATGAAATTATGTGGTTTGCATCAAGGATAGCCTGCCCTTCAATTAATGGTCTTTTAAAATTACCAATTATCTTTATCTCATCAACTATGTCTATCCCCGTTCTTTCCGACAATTTGCAAAACTACTAGCGCACCCTATAGTCGATTGCGCCCGCCTATACCTTCTCTAAAATTATATAGTTAATATCTCGGCAGCGTCAACGTAAATGTTCGATATGCTGGCCTCTGTGTGCAATACACGCATCACATCGCGTACTCAGAGTTCGCACTGCATCTAAACATTGTTCTGCGCCTAGGTGGTTGCAAACCATTCTGATCCGCTCGATGAGATCATCCCTTGTGCGGACGGGTTCTCGGTAGACATTTTCTTTCACGTATCCCCACACGAAGAAATCTAGTAGCGTGGGATCCGGAGACCGTGGAGGCCAGTCTCGCACGGCTCTTCCGTAATGTGCAGGACAACCATCGAGTTGAAACCTGTTCTCAAGCCTCATAGAACAACATGTTTTCCAACTCAAATGCCGTTCAAATGCACATTTTCCAAAATTTATTCAAAATTCGCTCAATCATATTACTGCATCTGTTATTCATTAGTCAAAATTAGCTACGTTATCTTTTGAATTTAAAAAGTCGTTATTAAATGTCGAGTCTACTAAATAATACCATCGGTTCCGACAATATGAATCTCCTCCATTCATCACCTCACATAAATACCGTCTGATCACCAAATTTAAAAACCTATACGATACATTTTTGGAACACAAAATTTACCCTCTTCCTGACGAAAACTGGGAACATAACATCTCTTCCACACCAATTCCTTCCAACATCACAAATATTCTTGGTCTCGGAAATTTTTTTTCAATGCCACCCAAATCTACCAACTGATTTAGAATTCATTTACGATGACGATCTACTCTACCGTTCTACTTATTTAAATATTCATGCATGATTCTTACCATCTTTTATATAATTATCAGTTTTATAAAGTTTTCATGTATAATTTTTACCATCTTCTATAACATTATCAGCTTTTTCTAGTATCCATGTCATGTAAACATGACAGTTGGATTTGGTTTCCATTATCCTGTTACTCCTTGTTGTTGCTATCTATAATCAATAATTACATGACAAACATTTAATTTTCATCTTCTAGCATAAATACTCATATATTTAGATATAAAGACCTTTTAGTCCTGATGAAGGTCCACATGTATGGATCAAAACGTTCGCTTTCCAAAATTGAAAAAAAAAGATAACTGAAAATCCTGACTATTACTCACCTCCAAATTATAAAATATTTCTTTGAAATTTCCAAGATACTAAGAATATCTGATGAATGTATATTTAAAAAAGAAAACACATTTTTCATTATGAAATATGTTTCTTGTCCTCATTTTATTATTGTTTTTTATTATTAATAGCCATTTTTCTTTTTAATATCATCCAGCTCAGTGATTCAAAAACAAAAGAATTGTTTGTTTGTAGCCTTGAAAATTTATAGTTTTGTAACATGGTTTGTGAAGGTTTTAACTTGCTTAATCTCGATTTTAGTAAAAACAATTGTGTAAATTTTATCAGCTAGTATAAGTATATTAGTTTTTTTTATGAATAAAACTTATACATCTTGTCTTTATGACTTTAAATAGTAGTAATTTAACTTTAGAAATAGGCTTAGAACAAAAATACCTCTGATTTTATATGAAGCATTCCAATTTGCAGATAGTACCTTGGCGCTGACAAAATGAGTTAAAAAAAAAGTGACATTGGTTTATCTGCTAAAATAAACCTTTTCAAATCATAAAATGTATTTCCTACCACTACTATTAAGAAAGTATAAGGTCTTATTCCCTACCTCCCATTTTCAATGGCTTTTAGAATTTCAAAAACACTGAGTAAAAAATAACTCATTTTTTGGCAATTGGTTCCTGTATATGTGCCTTGATTATATGCTGAACTTTTAAGCTTACATTATTTTTCTCTTTTTTCATTTTGATGTGCAATAATCATCTCCCATCCCATTACAAAAAAAAAATCTGGTGCGTGCGCGCAACACACAACTTTCACTTACCAACTTACTTAGATTAGAAATTGACGTGTTTTGCTAATTATCATTTCCTAAAGTCACACATTTTTCTACATTCATATCTTATTTTTGTTAATCGTTAAAGCCGTTTTTGAGTAAATAAAAAAAACCCGTGAAAATGATACAAAATTTATTAAGTAAAGTCCCCCCTCCCGTAGATCAATTTTGATGAAATTTTTACAGTCATATCTCGGGCATATAAATACATCAAATACTAAGTTTGATCAAAATCGTTAAAACCGTTTTTGAGTAAATAAAAAAAAACACGTGAAAATGATACAAAATTTATTAAGTAAAGTCCCCCCTCCCGTAGATCAATTTTGATGAAATTTTTACAGTCATATTTCGGGCATATAAATACATCAAATACCAAGTTTGATCAAAATCGTTAAAACCGTTTTTGAGTAAATAAAAAAAACACGTGAAAATGATACAAAATTTATTAAGTAAAGTCCCCCCTCCGGTTAATCAATTTTGATGAAATTTTTACAGTCATATCTCGGGCATATAAATACATCAAATACCAAGTTTGATCAAAATCGTTAAAACCGTTTTTGAGTAAATAAAAAAAACACGTGAAAATGGTACAAAATTTATTAAGTAAAGTCCCCCCTCCGGTTAATCAATTTTGATGAAATTTTTACAGTCATATTTCGGGCATATGAATAGATCAAATACTCAGTTTAATCAAAATCGTTAGAGCCGTTTTTGAGAAAATCGAAAAAAACGTAAAAAGTTATTAAATAAAGTACCCCCTCCCGTTGAGCAATTTTGATGAAATTTTTGCTGTCACATCGCGGGCATATACCTACACTAAATACCCAATTTCAGGTTCCCACGGTTTATAGTTTTTGAGCTAGTCTGTTCACATACACACACACACACACACACACACAGACACACACACACACACAGACCATTTCGCGGGACTTGGTTATTTCGACTCAGGCGGTCCCAAAACGTGTATTTCCGTTGAAAACCGGAAGTCGAAAATTTTCACGATCGCAATACTTCCACTTACTATATATTTCATATAAAGGTAAGTGAAAATAAAAAATCCATTATTCATTATTTTATAATTCAGAGAAACATCATCCTTTTTTCATTTACATTTTGTTTGTTTAACGTCACTTTATGTCACTAAGGCTACTCACAAGGGGAGGGCACTGCTATTGGGTTGTCGATCGGGCCCATTTTTACTTTCACTTACCTATATATGAAATATATAGTAAGTGGAAGTATTGCGATCGTGAAAATTTTCGACTTCCGGTTTTCAACGGAAATACACGTTTTGGGACCCCCTGAGTCGAAATAACCAAGTCCCGCGAAATGGTCTGTGTGTGTGTGTGTGTGTGTGTGTGTGTGTGTGTGTGTGTGTGTGTGTGTGTGTGTGTGTGTGTGTGTGTGTGTGTGTGTGTGTGTGTGTGTGTGTGTGTGTGTGTGTGTGTGTGTGTGTGTGTGTGTGTGTGTGTGTGTGTGTGTGTGTGTGTGTGTGTGTGTGTGTGTGTGTGTGTGTGTGTGTGTGTGTGTGTGTGTGTGTGTGTGTGTGTCTGTGTCTGTATGTGAACAGACTAGCTCAAAAACTATAAACCGTGGGAACCTGAAATTGGGTATTTAGTGTAGGTATATGCCCGCGATGTGACAGCAAAAATTTCATCAAAATTGCTTAAAGGGAGGGGGTACTTTATTTAATAACTTTTTACGTTTTTTTTCGATTTTCTCAAAAACGGCTCTAACGATTTTGATTAAACTGAGTATTTGATCGATTTATATGCCCGAAATATGACTGTAAAAATTTCATCAAAATTGATTAACCGGAGGGGGGACTTTACTTAATAAATTTTGTATCATTTTCACGTGTTTTTTTTATTTACTCAAAAACGGTTTTAACGATTTTGATCAAACTTGGTATTTGATGTATTTATATGCCCGAGATGTGACTGTAAAAATTTCATCAAAATTGATTTATGGGAGGGGGGACTTTACTTAATAAATTTTGTATCATTTTCACAGGTTTTTTTATTTACTCAAAAACGGCTTTAACGATTAACAAAAATAAGATATGAATGTAGAAAAATGTGTGACTTTGGGAAATGATTATTAGCAAAACACGTCAATTTCTAATCTAAGTAAGTTGGTAAGTGAAAGTTGTGTGTTGCGCGCACGCACCAGATTTTTTTTCTGGTGATTCTATATCGAAAAATAGTCGACACGTGTCCGAGCGTTCCGTCCAATGGGCCTTAAGTGCTGAGAAAAAAAATAAAATACCTTCAAAATCCTTTATTTTTTATCTTGAGTTTGGAAAATGATATCGACATGATTCTTTCACTAATTCATTTATTTTAAAGAGTAGATTAAAGTAAAAATACAATCGTTAAAGAATTATTCATATTTCTTCAATTTAATTTAAAAAAAACTTCAAGTTTTCAAGTAAACTAGCTTTATAAATTTTTTCACATAAAAAACAATAGCAGAATTGAGTTCAGCACCGTAAAAAGTAGTAAAGCAAAAGTTAGAATAAATTATTGTATATATGACTTAACAATAAATTTTATTTTCATCAATGCATAGTAATTTCATTCCTCTTCAATGAGATTAGGGGTATTTTTAAACAACACCAAACTTTGAAATGATTTTCTATAAGAAATAGAGAAATTATTCGGGTTGGAAACTATTATCCTTATTCTGCCTTATTGTTAGAGTTAGCTTGATGGAATATTCTGGCAAAATAATGACATTTAAAAATCATTTTGAGTTAGTAAATAGAGTGAAACTGTTTTTGTTTCATAACAGTTTTCAGATTCGTTTTGAGGACAATCAAAAAAACCTATTAGCAAATTTTGGGAAGATTAAAAAAAAAAAAAAAAAAAAAAATTAAAAATTGCATTAAAAGTTTAGCTAAGGCTAGACCCTTACAATTTCGTTAAACATCCAAAAATCCGACCATATTTCGGAGAAAATTCTACCGATTCTCATCAAATTCATAGGGTAAATAAAGGCTCTAGAGTTACACATTTTTACATAATCGAGATATTTTTACGTGTTCATGAATCAACATAATATAAAGAAAAGTTTGAATTTAATATTTATTTTGAGGACCATTTTTTACAAGAGCTTCCCGAGATAATACAATAGTTATTTATATGGTTAGAAAAAGGAAGCTTCCTTCTATGCAACGAGCTCGTAAAAATCGGATCAGCTCAACACGAGATGCAGAATTTGAAACTACACATACAATTTTGCTGAAACATTTTTAAACTGTTCCTGACAGGAACAAAATTTTATTTTTTGTTTTGGATGATATTTAAAACATCAGGGTTTCTTGAGGTGCTGAACTTAATTCTGCTATTGTTTTTTATGTGAAAAAATTTATAAAGCTAGTTTACTTGAAAACTTGAATCTTTTTTAAAATTAAATTGAAGAAATATAAATAATTCTTTAACGATTGTATTTTTACTTTAATCTACTCTTTAAAATAAATGAATTAGTGAAAGAATCATGTCGATATCATTTTCCAAACTCAAGATAAAAAATAAAGGATTTTCAAGGTATTTTATTTTTTTTTTCAGCACTTAAGGCCCATTGGACGGAACGCTCGGACACATGTCGACTATTTTTCGATATAGAATCACCAGAAAAAAAATGGGCCCGATCGACGACCCCATAGCTGTGCCCTTCCTATTTCAGATGATGCTACAGTGGAATTCATAAATTTCGCCTATCCAGGTACAATTAGGATAGGGATCTTTAACGAGTACCTGACATCATACTGGCTCTGGACCTCCATTTTACGTCCTATCCGAGGGACGGCATAGACAAGGATTGTTTACTCCCCTTAAAAAATCCTCGGGACGCGAACCCGCGACCTTTAGTATTGTAAGTTTCTATGCTAACCACTATACCACAGGTGACCCTTTCATTTATAGTATAAAGGCATGGAGAGGTAGGTACTATTTGGATAAGAACCAATCAACTTCTACTTTTTAACTAATCTCAAAATCGATATTTTCATATTCTGCAGCTCAGATTCTTTGATTCCAAAATCCGACCACGATTTCGTTTATATCGCGCATGTTATAATAAATCGATACCAGTGGACGGAATCTCAATATCATTTTCATAATCAGCCCCTCGAAGAAACCAAATGCTGACCCCAGTATCGATTATATCACGTAAGTTTTAATAGATCAGTATCAGAGTGAGTAACCTTTATATCGATATTATTTTCTTAATCAGGATACCAAATAACCTAGTAATTGAACTTAATCGATATCAGGCATTTATTATATGCTGATGGGATTTCCATAAAATGGGTTAACTCAAAGGTATACCAATATGGATAAATCCGAAAAGAAATTTATACATTTTTTCCAGAATAATTAATTTAGAAGAAATTCACAACTCATTTTGTTTTGTTTTTTTATTCACATCTTTATTTGTGATTCGGCCGTATTCAGTTATGAATATTCATAGTTTTTGTGAATTTATTTGTATTTACAGAAGAATTTGCGAATACGACCGTATTCATGTTCACACCTGTGAATACGACTTTATTTGTATTCGTGTTCACAAATATTGCGTTATAAATAAATTTCTATTCACATTCGCATAAAAATATACCTATAAAAAATTTAAACGAACTACTGGTGTAAATGAGACCAATTTCATTCTTGGTACATAGTTCTCTATGAATTACCAACCTTTTTTTTCTCTTTTTAAAAAATGTTAAACAGTAGTTTTGAATTATTATAGTTGTTTTATCCTCTTATAAAAATGTTTTTCAAGATTTTATAATTTGTACTAATAATTGACCCTTTTGTAAGTACAGCTTTATTGTTAAAATTTAAACTAATGTATGATTAAAATGAAAAAAAAAAAATTAGTGATTGTTGTGAGAGAAATTCTCACGTGCGACCATCCATGTTAAAGTTGGTCTAGCGACCAATGACGGGTTAATACCGTAAACTCAATGAATGATTATTTTTAATCTAACTAATAAATATCAAAGATCGATTTAAATTTTTATTTATAAATCAAGAATGATTTTTAAATTAAAAATCAGAAATAATAATTATAAGATGATATGTTGGAAGAAATAATTACATATCGATTTCAAACCCTGGTTTCTGTAATAGAAATCTCTCTAGCCCTGATAGTGAGAGGCGATGAAGCAAAATGTTACATGATTATTTTTTGTATTCTGGAATTTTTGAGAAAATAATTATTTCGATTCAGGGTGGTCGAAAATAATTTTATAGAGAAATAGATGCAATGTAAAACCTCCCCAAAGGTAAACATATGGTGGCCAGCTATGATGAATTCTTTTAAGGAGGTTAAACTCAGCCATTCTTTCTGAAGGTAAATGAGGACTTATATACTTCTCTTCTTAATAGTGTTTTTGGTGAAGTTTACTTCATCTCAGCGGCGGATAGTCAACGGTTCGGATGCCAAAGACGGTATGTTTCCCTACGCAGCTTTCGTCTCCATCAACAGGGTAGCTAGCTGTACGGGATCCCTGCTCACCGAAGAATGGGTCTTGACAGCGGCGCACTGCATGGGAAATAACCCGACACTAGTCGAGGTGAGATGATATCTTCCCAGAGGAGTAAGGGAAAGTGGGGAACAGTGAGACACTTTTTTTTATTTTTCAATTTATGAACATATTATGTAATTTTTCTATATTTAAACATACCCAAAGTGTAAAGTGAAGATTTAACAATCATGCTAAATTGAAACTTAATGAGCATTTTCCAATTTTTATAAGTTAACTCAAAAAATATAAACCTCTGTTAAGTGTCTCAGTGTTACCCAGTACTGGGGTACCTTGAGACGGCACATGGGTATCAGTGAGACAGATATAATAAAACGTAATATTGTAAATAAAAACAAACTAAAAATAGAAATTAACTATATTTATTGATGTTTCTTTGTTGAAAAATTAGCACAGGTACAAAATGTTGTAAAATGACAATTTTATAACTAAACATTTATGAATTTACAAAAGAATAAAACTTGAAACCCAAAATAACTCATCAAAATAGAAATATTTTCATAACATAATAAGGGCGTACCCAGGATCAAAACTAGGGGAGGGGCAAGCTATGGTCGTTCAGGTTGTAACACCTTACCGCGGAAAAGGTGAATGAATCCAAAATTATGTATAATTATAGCAGTGCTTTATCAACTAAGTTATTACAATTATTTGCTTGAAAAAAATGTATTCTTTTATTGCTTCCACTCTTAAAAGCTTAAAAAAGTATTGCTTCCAGCCTTCCAGGAGGGGAGGGGGGGGGCAGATGCAGCAGACAGTGTCTCACTGTTACCCAAACCAACTTGTCTCACTGTTACCCAAGGGGCCGTTTTGTAAATTCATCTGATTACCACTCAGCCTACGAAGTAATCTGACCAATTCACATTCAAAACTGATCCATAAATAGTGTGTAAAAAATGTGATACAATTTGTATGCTAATTGTCAATCCGTAATCAGCAGTAAATCCAAAAAATTGAATGAGTAAATAAAAAGTTTACCTACATTTATCACAGTATAAATGAAAAACAAAAACAACTCAATTCTGCAGTAGCTGTAAACACACTGGAGAAGAAGGTCATAGTACAACATTCTACCACCAGACATCACAACTTCTCAACTATTCAAATAGAAGTTTTAACACATTTGTCTCACTGTTCCTCATGTCTCACTGTTACCCTCTCTCCCTTATGCTTTGATGATGAAATTATAGATGTAACATGTGATGTACTCATGGGCTCATCCAGCCGGTTGTAAAGGGAGGCTGCGATCCAACATCGCATGGACCTGTCAATCGGCTTTTTTACCTTTATTTTCCATTCCCACAACTAAAATTCTACTTGTTCAGCATATTATTTGTTCTTTACCTTACTTCCTCACTTTTTGGAAAGTTAAATTCTATCATTAAATGACAAAAATATTTCCAAAGCGGTAGTGGTTGCAGTCCCACAGCCTTTCCCTGGATCTGCCAATGGTTGTACGTATAGGTTTATAGGGGTATTAATAGTTGCCTATATATTCGTTATGTTTGTTTTTTGTTTTTTTTAATTAATTATTGTACTAGCTAGTATCTGGGGGGAATCCAGCTCGAAATTTGGGGTGGGTCAAGACCCCGCCCCCTTTCTCATATCACGTGGCTGACAGAACCGGTTTTTAATGAGATTATTACCTTGTATTAAGAAGGAGTGCGATTGAAACAACAAAAAGTGTTATGTTTAGGGCATAGTAACTGCCTAATTGCATTATTCTTTAAAAAAAAAAAAAAAAATTAAAAAGCCAAAATATTTGGGAGATTGTGACTTTGGATCCGCCCTCGGCTGGTTAACCCAGGGAGTTATATTAAAGTTGGCTATTGTATTACGTATAACAGATACTAATATATCTGTTGTATTATAACTAAACTATAATATAGATTAAAAAATGATTCATTTGTACATATGTATGTAGTCAGTAATAAATGAAAATCGGATTTTCATTTTAAATAAGGCACACATATGTTGGTAAATAAGTTAATTTTTAATAATCTTTAATTATATTGAAAAATATTTAATATAATAATTAGAAAACTTTAAATGTATATATATTAAATATAATAGATATACGTTTATAATCAATATATATTATAAAGCAAAGTGTACAATGTGCGTGCCGAAAAGGCTCAAAAACGACTCCACGTAGGATTAAGGAAGTTATGTCTTCGTTTAGCCATATGACTCCTTACGGAGAAGAAGGTTTCCGTTTTTCTCTTAAGAGTGTAAAATTAAAAGTGTAAAGAGTGTAAAACTGGAGTTTTAAGCCTCTCCCACCATTTAATTAGCCTCTCTGAGATTGAGATACGAGTTTATGAATGAAAAATTTAGTTCAAGCTCCATGCTACCAGGAAGCGCTAGGGTGCGTTTCACTCAATGTTTATTGTTTATTCATCCAGTATGTAATCGTTCTATATTTTTTCAGCTGTTCTTTTTAAATTACTAAAAAAGTAAGAGAAAATAATTAGTTTGCGTTTCAAAATAAAATAAGTACTTTACATCTCAGCAATCAATTAGAAAACCAACTGGATTCCTTAAAAAATTAGTTTTCTCTTAAGAAGGCTAATATATGATCAGCACATTACATTGTTTGTTTGTTTTAGCTTTAAGGTGTAAAACGTACATTACATTTAATCTATTTATAATATATACTTAAGTAAATTTAATGCAATATGAGTGAACATTTCTTAGTAGTACAGTGAGCGAATAAAATTAGACATAAAAAAAGAGATGAATTGACTAAATATAAATCGAAAATAAAAAGTTTGAAGTGTTCTTATTGTGTTTATGAAAATGAAGTTGGTTTGGTTACTACGTATGATGAGCATTCCAGTTGACAAAACGATTAACTCCAATAACAGCATTCAAGATTTTATCATCCCTCATAGTTCAAGATAAAAAGAAATATGATGAAAAAATTGTGCCTTCAAGAAATTTTGGTTTTCACTTTGTAATAGTAGTAAGATTCGAGATATGCAGAAACCGTTCAAATATGGGGGGATATCTTAAGGGAGGTTGAAATGGAAGAAAAATCTTTAAAAAAAGATTCTATGAATCTTCGGTAGTTTCTATACTTCTGGATCAAATAGGGCCATCATAGTAGTCAGTGCTTAAGTTTTACTCGAAATATAATTTTTTTAACTGAGATACCAGATTTTTCAACAATAATCTAATAACTTATTATCTTCTGACTACTTGGAATGGGCTTATAGGATTCAGAATCACAGAAACCATCAAAAACGATGCATAACTCGATAAAGTTGCAGCAATATTAATTGTTCATTTACCATTTTCAACCCCCTGTAAATTATACAGGGTTCCTTATTTGGGCGGGCAGCAGATCTCAAGTCTGCAGAATATTGATACCAAGTTAAAACCGAATTTTCAAGAAGGTGCTAATTTTGTTCTATATTTCCTTTAATTTTAAAGTTTTTCTGTTATTAAAACTACCACACAACTACCGGAGTGAAGCCGGGCACCCTAACTAGTCAGTAATAAATGAAAATCGGATTTTATTTTAAATAAGGCACACATATGTTCATTTTTAATTTCATTTTTAATAATCTTTAATTATATTGAAAAATATTTAATATAATAATTAGAAAACTTTAAATATATATATATATATTATATATAATAGATATACGTTTATAATATATATATATATACATATATATATATATATATATATATATATATATATATATATATATATATATATATATATATATATACGTGCCAATCACCTGTTTGCATTTAAAAAGTTTATTTTATTTGCTTAACTTCACTTTATGCCACTACAACCCGCGACTATCGGTGTTGTAGGCTGCTATGCTAGCCACTAACCCCATTTCAAGAGTATTCTTTCACAAATTACACCTTTCTCGTTATTTTTAAAAGTTGTGTTATTCCTAAATGAGTTATATAATTACAGTTATATAAAACCGAAAGAGAACCCTTTTTTAAATGATCGCCAATTGTGAACGGAATCAAGACATAGATCCCCAAAATAAATTCAATTACCATGGTAAAAAAGAAGAGTCTGGTGCGGTGCTCGCATCACACTCAAATTTTACTTATTAAAATCCTTTCTTTTAATAATAATGATATTTTTTTTTCCCAATATTTTGAATAAAAAAAAAAATTTCAAATAATTTCCACCAGAAAGGAAATTCAAAAAAATTTCCCTCAGTGACAATGGTTTGTCTGATTGTTTAACGTCACTTTATGCCACTAGGGCTAATCGGACGATGATACGAGTGGGAATCCTAAATTTTGCCTACCCAGTTATAATCAGGATAGGGATCTTTAACGATTACCTGACATCGTACAGGCTTGGGACCTCCATTTTACGTCTTATCCGAAGGATTTTTCTTTTTTTCTCCTCCAAATGTTTACTTGGTTTTTATCATATCTCATATTTAGCCATTTTTTATTTTTAGACGTAATGAGAGACAGTTTATTTCTCCATATAAACAAAAACAAAGATACTTCATAGGAAACAAAAACAAACAAACAAAAAAGGCCCCTACCCCACCCCTAGAACATTTTAATAATGATAAAGCTTACCTGATATTAAAGAACACCTAATTTTTATTAAACATGACGAATTTGATGAAAATCGTTAAAGCCGTTTCTGAGAAAATCGAAAAAAAGGTAAAAATTGCAAAAATAGAAAAGAAATAAAGTGCCCCCTCCGTTTGAGCAATTTTGATGAAATGCGGGCTATCACATCTTTAACATATACATACGTCAAATACCCAGTTTGATCAAAATCGTTAAAGCCGTTTTTGAGTAATTAAAAAAAACACGTGAAAATGATACAAAATTTATTAAGTAAAGTCCCCCCTCCGGTTAATCAATTTTAACAGCTTGAACTACCTATTGCTATTTCGTTTTTTCCGATTGATTAACATTTTGAGGGCACTTCTTCAATCACAAAAATGCTATCTGCTTCTCTTCAAATATTTTTCTTTTTTCCCCATTGTGAAACGAAATTAAAAAGATTGTTTTAATTTTTAAACTTTGCTAAAAAGACAGTTGCTTCCAATTGCCATTGGAACCAATAATTTCCGTATTAAGATAGCTTATTTTACTTAACTCGAAATGAGTTTTTCGCTAGTGATGTTAAACTATCGAAAGTCTCAGTCGATAGAAGCTCTGAGCGATTGACCTCTGCTTTTATCCGTGTGTTATTTTTTAATCAATATATATTATAAAGCAAAGTGTACAATGTGCGTGCCGAAAAGGCTCAAAAACGACTCAACGCACGTTTAAGAGAGTTATGTCAGCGTGTTGCTGTAAAACCCATAACGGAGAAGAAGGTTTCTGTTTTTCTCTTAAGGGTGTAAAATTGAAGAGAAAAGGACTGGAATTTTAAGACTCTCGCACCATTTAATTAGCCTATCTGAGAATGACGTAGGAGTTTATGAATGAAAAATTTAGTTCGAGCTCCAGGCTACCAGGAAGTGCGTTTCACTCAATGTTTATTGTTTGTTGTAAAGGTTAAATATTTTTTCAGCTGTTCTTTTTAAATTACTTTTAAAATTGTTTCACCATTTCTTTCTAAATAAAATAATGATTTTACATATCTGCAATCAATTAGAAAACCGACTGGATACCTTACAATATTAATTTTCTCATAAGAAGGTTAATTGATTTACACATTATATTTAATCAATATATAACATCTACTTAAGTAAATTTAATGCAATATGACTGAACATTTTTTAGTAGTAAAGTGAGCGAAATAAAGAGACATAAAGCAAAAAAGAAGAGCTGAATTGACTGATTATAAATCGAAAATAAAAAGTTTGAAGTGTTCTTATTGTATGCAATTATGAAAAATGGTTTTATTACTATGTATGATGAGCATTCCAGATGATAAAATGACTAACTCCAATTACAGCATTTTTTCAATAAGATTTTATCACCCCTCATAGTTCAGGATAAAAAGAAATATGATCAAAAATTGTGCCCTCATGATATTTTGGTTTTCACTTTGTAATAGTAGGTGCAGTGTACGGCCAAATAACGGAGGGGAGGGGGGATATCTTATGGGAGATTGAAGTGGAAGAAAGGTCTTAAAAACAAAGTTTCTATGAATCTTCGGTAGTTTCTAAACTTCTGGATCTAATAGGACCATCACAGTCGTCGGCGCTTAAGTTGTAATCGAAATATAGTTTTTTAACTAATATATTTTTCAACTATAATCTAATAACTTATTATCTGCTAACTGCTTGGAATGGGCTTATAGAATTCAGAATCACAGAAACCATCAAAAATGACTCGACAAAGTTTCAGCAAAATTAATTGTTTATTCGCCATTTTCAACCCCCTTTAAAGTATATAGGGTTCCTTATTTGGGCGGACTCTGCAGATCTCGAATTTTAATATTGATAATATGTTAAAAGTTTCAAGAAACTGCTAATTTTGTTCTATATTTCCTTTAATTGTAAAGTCTTTCTGTTATTGAAACTACCATACAACTACCGGAGCGAAGCCGGGCACCCTAGCTAGTAATCACTAATAATGATAATCACTTTTTTATTAGTTTGGGAAGGGTAAAAGCCGGCGGACCCGCGTATCTTCTTAGTACAACTTTCGTTCAGAGTTCTTAGCTGCTAAAGGGTTAAATTAATACCACATCGACCGTTGAATATTTTAGACGAGCTTTCCCTTTACCATTGGATAAAAAATTAGAGGATGTGACCAATTGTATCTCCGTCCAATGATCGAATCAATCACATATGTCTAATTCTGAGCGGCTAGACTAACATGGAACCCACATACTAGACTAAGAAGACAAGAACTTAACCGACGATTTGCCCAAGTATATAGACTATTTGGGTCTGTTTCAGAAGCCTACCTCCAGTTATTTTTGCCATGGTAACAGTTACTTATGATTATCATTGACTTAACCTTAAATGTTATTGAATTGTATCCATCAAAATAACTCGGTATTAATTGTTTTACTGAAACATATGTTAAATTAATCATTCTTTTTATTGATACTTAATATTATATTGTGAAAAAGTCATTATTAAAATGGGATTGTTAGATTTGGTTAGGAAGATAAATGATGAAGATTCTGCCGTAAAGTTTCTACAAGAAAAGGATGTTCTCTGTAAAGTAAAGTGACCATGAAATGGGATTAAAGCAAGGAAGATGGAAGTGCTTCAAGCGTTCCTGTTTGAAAAATATAGGCTTAAGAAGCGGAAGTTGGTTAGAATTCAGTAAATTGTCATTTTCTAAAGTAATTTTTTTCATATTTTCCTGGTCAAGAGGATATACCTCCATTAAATTTTGCCAAGAAGAATTCGGAATTGGCCGATCATCCATTGTTGATTGGAATAATTTTTTACGTGAGGTTTGTGCCAACACTATTGCAAAACCCATTAGTCATCGAAGGTCAAAATTGCACGGTGGAAATAGATGAGAGTGTTTTTTCGATAAGAAAATATAATGTTGGAAAAATATACCCACAACAATGGGTTTTTGGTGGTATATGTCGGGAAACAAGGGAGTGTTTCCTATATGCAGTAGCTAACAGATCACAAGAATCTCTACTAGGATTAATAAAAGAGTGTATTAAGCCAAGGACTTTGATCATTTCGGACTGTCGGGCGAGCTATGGAGGGATTCCGAAGCTAGAAGGTTTCAATTTCAAGCACCAAACCGTCAACCATTCTAAGAATTAACAGGAGCCCATACTGTTGAGGGTCGATATTGAGGGTTTATGGGCCTTAGTGAAACGACGTAACAAAATTCAGTGTGGAACTAGCAGCAATCATTTGGATTCTTATTTATGTGAGTTTTTATGGCGTCAAAGATAGGCAAATTGTGATTATTTGACCAAATATTAAGTGATATAATCAAGTTTATGCCCCCAGGAAATTGAAGTGACATATGTTTTTTTGTAAATAATTATTCAGTTAAATATAATGTGTATCAATTACTTTTGAGGTTATTTAAAAGAGTAATCATATTGTTCTTAAAAAGTAACCGTTGCCATGGCAAAAATAACTGAAGGTAGGCTTCTGAAACAGACCCGACTATTTAACACTTCAGGTGCGGCATCGGTCCCCGGGGTCCGTCTTCCCATCTTAACAGCCGATTTTCACATGAAAATGTCCGAAAGGCCGAACACCTCAAAGACTCAATTTAGTCGATTTTTAATGAGATTATTGCATTTTAGAGCGGCGAAAGTTGCTAATAGATGAAATTCAGTTGGTTTTTTTAGAATTCGGACTAGAATCGTCTTTAAGAATACAGGCCATCAGTAATAAAACAAGACTGCTGGACGGCATCACCCTTCCGCGTCGGATAACATTGCAACGACTACCTTTATGGTTATCTTTAATTTTATGTGTTTGATTTTATATAATTTAGTTCTATTTAATTTCTTTGACATTCTTTAATTATTGCATAAGAATGAGAAAGAAAACAATATATATTTTTTTTAATACTTCTTACTAAGTCTGTAATTATAAATAAAACTTGCTGATATTTGTTTTATTTATCTATATAAATAAAGATGAAATTCTGTTTGTTTGTTCTTTATAGAAATCTATACCGTTTGTCCTAAATTCTCCAAATTTCACTCAATGGTTCTTTCATACCAAGTGGGAACACCTGTCCATATTAAAATTGCATAACTTCAGCTGATATTCTTGATTGTTATAAAAATCGTTTTGATCTCGCTTTACATTTGTTTTTACAAAATCAACCGTTTCATTAGAAAAATGAAGTTCCCCAGGTCAAGCCGGGATATACAGCAATAATCTATGCAAACAAAGATGAAATTCTGTTTGTTCTTTATAGAAAACCATACCGTTTGTCCTAAATTCTCCAAATTTCGCTCAGTGGTTCTTTGATACCAGGTGCGAACACCTGTCCATATAAAAATTGCATAACTTCAGCCCATCTCTGGCTATATTCTTTCGAGTTATAAAAATCGTTTTGATTTCGCTTTACATTGGTTTTTACCAAATCGACAGTTTGAGTCGATAAAAGACTCACATTATAGAGTTCATAGATTTAAAAAATGAAATTCTCCGGGTGAAACCGGGATATGCAGCTAGTATTATATAAATTCATTTCTTTAAAAAGAATTTTTTTTATCTTAGAGTAAGTGGTTCTAAAGCAGTAAAAGACTCCTAAAAATTGTTTTAACATTGCACAAATTATCAATATGGATAGTAATTCAAAATTCCAGCAGTTTAATGCTATTTTTGATAAAGTATGGTGTAAATCCTGTATCGGGCCCCGGGGGCATGTCCTGCGCCTGTTATGTCTAGGTCTAATCCTTACCAAGAGATAATGCCCTTGAGAAGCTCATTTAATTCACTTTTCAGTAAAAAAATAACACTTTCGTCAGAGCATCGGACCCCCATCGGATTCCCATCGGACCCCGACGCCCGATACCGTCTGTGGCTCATCCCAGCAGTCGGACCCCGGGGACCGATATCGTCCAACAAAACATCTCATCTTTCAACCGACAACAAACTACTGATTAACAAGACTATATTGAAACCCATCTGGACCTACGGCCTTAAATTGTGGGGAACGGCAAAACCTTCCAACATCAAACGTATCCAGTCCTTCCAATCTAAATTCCTTCGAACCATAGTCAATGCCCCATATTATTTCACGAACAAAACCTTGCATCACGACCTCAACATTCCATTTTTCCTAGACATTATCCCATCCGGATTCTCAAAATTTTACCAGAACCTTTCCTATCATCCTAATCCTAATCCTAATCTATTCCTCCTTATTCCCTATCATGCCCCAATCATCCCTACGATCCTTCCAGAAGGTTGAAACGGCAGTGGCCAAGAGACTTCTTGTAAAATACTATTGGAGTCCTGACAATGGCCAGCTTCTCCACTCATGCCCGGCATGATTTGAAGCTGATTGCTCTCTCATAGTCTCCACTGGTTTTTGATTACAGTGACGCGGCTAGGAGAGAAGCACTGGGGTCTTCTAGACTCTTGCTTTGCCTTCCATAATTGGAACTGCAAAGCAAATTCTGAGCATTCGAATTAAATGCTTATTCTACATTTTATTTTTAATTTACTGTTTTTATGTCTAATTGCAGATTACCGCTGGAGCAGCCAACAAGAAAAGCGAGAAAGCACAGGTCAGAAAGGGTAAACAGTTGGTGATTCACGCGAAATACGTCCCTGGAATAATAGGAGGTTATGATATAGCGCTTGTGAGGGTATTGTTAACTTTTTTTTTTCATACATTTAATAGATCTTATTGATTATGGTTTTGGGATGGATAAAGTAGCATGAATCAACTACTTACTACTTTGTATCAGAAACAGAAAAGTAGCTGATACAAGGAGTTGATCCAGCCAATACATGGGCGGATCCAGCCGATCGTAAAGGGGGGGGGGCGCAGTCCAAAAGGGGGAGCTGCAGCCCCACAGCCCTTCATTTGGATCTGTTAATCAGCTTTTTTACATTTATGTTCCTTTACCACAAATAAAATTCTTCTTGTTCTGCACATTATTTGTTCTTTAACTTGCTTCCTTACATTAAGGAAAGTCAAATTCTATCTTTAAATGACGAAAAATTTTCCAAAGGGACGGGCTGCAGCCCCCACAGCCCTCCCCCTGGATCCGCCAATGAGCCAATATGAATTGGGTACTGATACTCACGTGGATTTATGGATACTCCTTATGGTTTTTGGATAATCCTTACCAGTTGAGTGGGAGGTGGGAGTTGATAGTACGATATAGCAGTTACCCGGGATATGAAGCAGATACCGGAATAGCAGTTACCTGGTCTATGAAGCAGTTACCGGCCACTACTGATTCCGTTCTTAGATCATTTAATACCTAAAGTCATGGACGTCACCAGCACAAAATTATCATGTGGGAGACGGCTCAATATTCTCCTAGATAGGGTAGGTAGAAATTTGAGAGGCTAGAAGTTGAAATAATAGCGCCTAAAAACAACTGTTTGGACATTTAATTCATACTCCAAAGAAGAAGGGGAGGACCCAAAAAAAAAAAAAAAAAAAAAAAAAAAAAAAAAAAAAAAAAAAAAAAAAAAAAAAAAGATCGCCCCTCGTAAAACATCGGACCTTCGACATCAAAACCTCGATGTTGATAAAAGATTCACCCAAAAACATCTTATGATTGTTTTTATTTGTAATGATCGTTTTGGTAAAGCTTCCTCCAGCTACTTCCTGGTGTGGGCTATTTCGCCCAGAAGTAGGATTTAGATGTAGAATATAGATGCAGCATTCTCAGGGATAGATTTATAGGGATATAGAGGGATTTATGGTATCAGTTGTGGGATTAACAGATTAT